>CACSLK010026087.1:3438029-3453697 GCA_902706635.1 Striga hermonthica
CCCGGGCGTTGGCTGGTGCTGCTGGCACCGTGCGTGCGCTGGGGATGGCCGCTGGCGTGCTGCTGTGCACGGCCAGTGACGACTGAACATATACTCAGCACAACTGGTTACTGCCGTGCCTGCTGGCGACGGCCTTGACTCGCACGAGCACTGCCGGACGCAACTACGCATCACGGACAGGCGGCTGGTGCATGGACTACACTGGTTGGGACAATCGAGCACTCGAGCGTGCTGCCGGGCATCGCCGAGGCTCGCTGGGGATCGCTGGCATGCTGTTGGGCATGCTGGCATGCGTGGGACACTGCTGGCATGCGTACGGCGTCGCTGGGCACATCACTAGGTGTGTGCTGCGCCGTTGCGTACGCAGTTGGGCTGGATGTGCACTGCCGTGCGTGTTGGCGTGCACTGTGCACGTCTACGCGCATGACTGCAGCATCTCAGGGACTTAACTGGCGAGTATTGGGCACGCGTGCGCGCTATCTGGATCGCGGACGCTGCCTGCATACTCGCTGGGCCTGCCGGGCGCGCCTGCGTGCACGTCGTGCACGGTAGGCATCACGGTTGGCATTCCACCGGCCGTCCGGCTACTTCTTCCGGTAATCCACGTACGACTGATCATGTTTTGACTTAACTTGACTAAATATGCATATAGTGTTCGAGACTTGCCGGTTGAATTTTTAAATCACTCGGAGAGGCTTATATAGCACCTCCGAGGCTATTTTCGTGCAAAACATAGATCGAACAACATAATTTTGACATGATCTTCCTATGATGAACTGAAATACATGAAGAGAGGGTAAATGAGAGCATACCCTTCAGTTCAGATGATGATTGCATGGTGGCTTACGTGCGTGTTCGATGCTTGAACGCGTGCGTACTTGCTTCCTCTATGCCTCGGCCTTCCTTGGATATTTTTTGTACTATTTTTCTCTGACTTTTTCCTATCTATTTTCCCTCAGTATTTGGCTGATAATGTGTTCGATTTTTGCATGAGAAAATGCATGGGAACAACCCACACGATCGGTTATTTATGATGGTAAAAACTGTGGGTTAAATTTGGGTCAAAGGAGGTGATGGATGACACTTTCTTCTCTTGATAACATGTGTCTCGGTCATGTGCTAAGGTGTTCCGTGTTTGGCCTAGTCATTGCCGAGGTGGCGCGCATGCACGGGCTTAGTCATCGCCCGTGCGTGCATGTTGCGCCATGTGTGCAAGCTACTAGGTGACTCATCACCCCACTTGCACACCCAAACTCATCCTTTAGTCTCATCTTTACGGCAATTTAAGAGCTTAAGATTTGGGATGCTTAGGCTTGATCATGGTAGTTAATGGGTCATAAGCGTGCGCTTAGCGCCGAATGGCGCGCGCTACATGTGCTGCGTGCAGCGATGCGTGCTGCGCGCATTCGCGTGCGCGGCTATACGCACGACATGCGTGCATGAGTGCGTGTACGCGTGCATGCTTAGTGCACCTTGTGTGCATTCGTGACTTGGCTTGGTTTCTACTGAGAACTTAATTCCGAACATTCTTAACTATTGATAATTAATCCTGATTAATATTGTCCATTTATAAAATGAACGGTTCGAAAATTAATTATCGAATTTGACTCGGTTAATAATTAACCGAATAAACATTTCCACTTAAATGCTGAAAATGAACAAGATTAATAAAAGAAAATACATCATATCTATTAACAAGAAGTTGGGTTATTACAATCTACCCCCCTTAAAATATTTCCGTCCTCGGAAATATAAAACTGAACACATACACATGAAAAGACATATACATCAAAACTGAAAATCAGGAAAACGAGCGCGAATGTCAGTCTCCTGCTCCCAAGTAGCTCCGTGGTGATCCCACTGAATACGAACGAGGGGAACATCACGCTTCCGGAGCCGTCGAACCTGTCGGTCCAACACAACTACCGGTCGCTCCTCGTAAGATAAATCTGGATGGATCTAAATATCCATATGAGGAATGACATGATCGGGGTCGCACACGTACTTGCGTAACTTGGATACATGAAAGACATTATGAACACCGGATAGCTCGGGAGGTAAGGCTAAACGATACGCAACATCGCCCACTCGCTCGAGTACTTCGAACAGCCAATGAACCGAGGGTGTAACTTTCCTCTCTTCCCGAATCGAACTACTCCACGAAATGGACTAACTCTGAGAAAAGCGTGCTCGCCAACCTCGAACTGGATATCTCGTCGATGATGATCGGCGGTTGATTTCATTCTCTGAGCTGTTCGGAGTCTCTGCCGGATCAACTCGACTTGCTCTGCCATCTCTTCGATCAATTTTGGACCAAGTATACGACGTTCACTGACATCGTCCCAATAAAGAGGGGAACGACATTTACGACCGTATAGTGCCTCATAAGGAGCCATCTGAATAGAAGAGTGATAATTGTTGTTGTACGCAAACTCGATGTACGGCAATAACGACTCCCATTTAGCACCCCTGTCAACAACCAAAGCTCGCAACATATCCTCCAATGTCTGTATAGTCCGCTCTGTCTGTCCGTCAGTCTCTGGATGGTAGGCTGAACTAAATGCTAGCTTCGTGCCCATCGCCTCGTGTAAACTCTGCCAGAATCTACTAGTGAATCTGGGATCTCTGTCTGACACGATAGTAATAGGCACTCCGTGGAGTCGAACGATCCCACGGACATAGATCTCAGCCAACCTGTCCAAAGACATACTCATCAATACTGGTAAGAAATGAGCAACCTTAGTCAATCCGTCGACCACGACCCAGATAGCATCGTGATGTTCAGACGACTTCGGTAACCCCGTAACAAAATCCATCGCCACTTCCTCCCACTTCCACCTCGGAATCGGCAGTGGTCGTAGAAGGCCTATGGGACTCTTGCTCGGCTTTGACTTGCTGACTGGTTAAACATCTTCTTACAAAGTCGGCTACGTCCTTCTTCAATCCTCGCCACCAAAACGACCCTTTCAGGTCATGATACATCTTTGTACTTCCTGGATGGGCTAGGTATGGTGCGGTATGAGCCTCAGATAAAATCTCCTTTCTCAATGCTTCGACCTTCGACACCACAATCCTGCCACGAAACTCTAAGGCCCCATCAGTGCCTCGATGAAAACCCTCGACGCCTCCGGCACGAACCTTGGCATCAATTGTACGAGTAAACTCATCTGAAGCCTGCTCTTGCCGGATTCTCTCCCTCAGCGTCGGTTGAACCTGCATGGAACTGCCACTTCCCATACTGGCTGTAGGAAGTGCATTAATCACCTGAATTTGCATCCGGTCAACTCCTGAATCAACTGACTCTGCTGAGTAACAACGTATGTCAAGTCACCCTTCACCTTACGGCTTAGGGCATCAGCAACAACATTCGCCTTTCCCGGATGGTACTGAATCGTACAATCATAATCCTTGACGAGCTCTATCCAACGGCGCTGTCTCATGTTGAGTTCCTTCTGAGTAAAGATATATTGTAAGCTTTTATGATCAGTAAAAATTTTGCATCGACCGCCGTATAGATATTGTCGCCAAATCTTGAGGGCATGAACAACTGCAGCTAATTCCAAGTCGTGCGTTGGGTAGTTCTGTTCATGTGGTTTAAGCTAGCGTAAAGCATAAGCAACGACCTGGCCATCTTGCATAAGTACTCATCCCAAACCCTGCCTCGAAGCATCACTATATATGGTGAAACTCCGAGAAGGATCTGGAATAGTCAACACCGGTGCCATCGTAAGCCTCCTTTTCAGCTCCTGAAAACTCGACTCACAACGCTCTGTCCACTCAAACTTCACAGACTTCCTCGTCAGCTGGGACAAAGGGAGGGCAATCTTCGAAAACCCCTCAATAAATCTGCGATAATAACCTGCAAGGCCGAGAAAACTTCGGACCTCAGACGGATTCTTCGGTGCTGACCAATTCTGAACTACAGCGATTTTTGAAGGATCAACTTCAATACCTGCTTGAGTAATAATATGGCCAAGAAAGGCCACTCGCTGAAGCTAAAATTCGCACTTGGAAAACTTTGCATATAACTTCTCACGTCTAAGGGTCGAAAGAACGGCCCTCAAATGCTCCTCGTGCTCCTTCTGACTCTTGGAATAGATAAGAATATCTTCGATAAAGACAATAACAAACTGGTCGAGAAAAGGATGAAATACACGATTCATCAAGTCCATGAATACTGCCGGGGCATTACTGGGGCCAAAAGGCATAACCACAAACTCGAAGTGACCGTATCTCGTACAAAATTCTATCTTGGGTATGTCTGACTCCTTGATTTTCAGGTGATGGTAGCCTGAACGTAAATCGATCTTAGAAAACACGCAGGCACCCCTCAACTGATCAAATAGATCATCGATCCTGGGAAGCAGACTTTTATTCTTGATCGTCAACCGGTTAAGATCCCGGTAATCAATACACATACGCATAGATCCGTCCTTCTTCTTGATAAAGAGAACGGGTGCTCCCCACGGAGAAACGCTCGATCGAATAAAACCGAGATTCAGCAACTCTTGGATTTGAGTCTTTAATTTCTGCAATTCTTTAGGTACCATTCGGTACGGCACCTTAGAAACGGGTCCGGCTCCAGGGATAAGATCAATAGAAAAGTCCACCTGTCGGCTAGGTGGACCTCCGGGAAGCTGGTATGGAAATACGTCCACGAACTCACGAACGATAGGAATGTCCTGAGGTGAACGTGCCTTTGGCTCATCTCCAACGAGGCTCACAAGGTAACCCTGGCAATCACCCCGTCGAAGAATCTTTCTGGCTTTTGCCATAGAAATAACATGGGGCAGAGTACGAGTCCTGGAGCCGTAATAATTGATCTGATCATCTCCCGGAAGATAAAGAGTAATCTCCCGGTCGTGACATCAGATATCAGCGTGAAAACGTGTTAGCCAATCCATACCGAGTATGAGGTCAAAATCCCTCATCTCGATAACATAAGCATCAGTAATCAGAATACGACCATCGATGGAAAGGCTAAGATCCGTGGCTCTAGCGTCAGTCACTATCTTTCGTCCCGAGGCTAAACTCACCTCGAGAGGATCGACAGCGGTAGTGGAACGAACCCCAATAGCTTCGAGACATCAGCGTGATATAAAGGAATGGGTCGCTCCGGTATCAAATAAGGCATAGACAGGCACATAATTAAGAATAATCATCCCGGACATGGTACCTGGGTGCTGATCGACCTCCATCTGGTCAACTGCAAAGACGCGGGCCTGCTGTCTGCCACGTGGCTGTTGCTGGGGTCGTGGTGGTTGTTGCCTGGGCTGCTGTTGTTGAGGTTGCTGTGGTGGTTGACGTTGTTGCAGTTGTTGTTGCAGTCGTTCTGGACAGTTGGGGCTGATATGACCTGGCTGTCGGCAAAGGAAACAGATGTTCTGGCCCACAAGACATTCTCCACGGTGGTGTTTTCCACATGTTGGGCAAACTGGTATTTGTCTGGGACGGGTCCTCCGGTCATCAAGAGTGGTTCTGAACTTCCTCTTCTTCTGGTTCTTTGATGGTTGAGCGACTTTGGGCTGGACTGGTGGTTGAGCAACTGGCTGGACTGGTGTCTGGGTGGCTTCTCGTCGGATACTAGCATCGACTTCTTGAGCAATGGCGACTGTGCGGGCGTAGGTCTGGACACCGTGACCTACGATGTTGTGGCGGACTACTGGGCGAAGTCCGTCGGTGAAACGATGGGCTCTCTTTGCCTCCGTACCCACAAGATCAGATACAAAAGCTCCGAGATGAGTAAACTCTCTTTCGTACTCGTCAACAGAACGAGTACCCTGGGTGAGTGCCAAGAATTGGCGCTCCATGTCTGCTCGGTAGTACGAGGGATAATAATTCTCTCGGATCAGCTCCTTGAATTGCTCCCAAATACAACCTTCTTTCTCGCCGGGACGCATACTCCAATAGGCATTCCACCAGAGTTGGGCATCCCCAATCAGCTGAATTTGTGCACATAACATGCGGTAACGATCAGGGCAGTCCATGACCTCGAAAATCATCTCGAGGCCCTGAACCCATTCATCTACTATACGAGGATCTCCTTGGCCGGAAAATTTTTCTGGATGGTAGTCGCGGAACTGGGCGACCACTGTGGCCTGTGGGAGTTCCTGGTGACCTGGATTTCTACGAGTAGGCATCTGAACATTGAAATGTTTAACATAATTAAATAACATAAGAGATTAACTAACTGACTGCTTAAGTACACAACTTTCTTGACGAGTCGCTAATTAACCCGAGAATACTAAAGTCGAACTATCAAATAACTAAGACAATCGACTATGTTCTGAAAACACTCGAGCATCTTACTGGTTTCTAGGGTTAAATATCTGGTACCCTCTTACTGAGCATAGACTTAAGCATTCGTTTAAATATATATAAACTATAACTCAGCACTTACCTGATAGTCGGCGAGGCATGAGCGTAGCGTGGCCGGGTCTTTTCTGAAAATTATTTACTTAAAAGGTATTCAGATACACAAAACGTGCTCTGATACCAATTTCTAACACCCCGCTAGCTTACTAAAATCAGAGTATGATTTTCGCAATTTCTTTTATAAACTTTACGTTTTAGTTTGCGAAATCCTATCTCGGGTTGCTACAAAAAAATATCTCTTTTCTAAAAATTCGTTTTCTTTATTAATGTAAGACTGTTTATGTAAAACGGATTATTTTTTTTTATTAAACAAGCGTGTAATACGTAGAAAATTTGATCCGAATGCTCGGATCGTCATTTGAAAATTTACACGCTAGTTTAAAAGTCTGAAAACATCAGTGGAAGTAAATACGTCGTAAATAATATACATATAGTAAGTCTGCAAAAGCATAAATACATATGTACTGCACCAATGACCACCAGCTCTGCTCACTCCTCCGGACCGACCCTGTCACCTGAAAGAGATCATAATAGTGGGAGCGTGAGTACTAAAGTCACTGTACTTTGCAGAAACTCATACGGAATAAAACAGTAATAATAATTGCATCATTATGATCAAACGCATGTATATCTGCTGCTATCTGTAACTGCTCGTCAACAGTATAAACTGGACGTGTCTGCCGATTGTAATAAACTCAGCCGGAACCATGTGCACGCCCTAGTGGTCAGATCTAGCTACTAGAGCTCGGAGTGGAATTACGCAAACTGGCCACCACTCTAAGCGGAACTGATATATACATACCTCGCGCATGATAGCTGTATAAATACTCAATGTAATACTCAGTCTGAGTCCCCATCTGAACTGATAATGTAAGTGTTGCTGCTGATAACTCTGAAAAAAATATATAAATAAACAAATACTAAGTACTATGCTTAGACTGACTGAAAATGGCTGTTAAGACGCTCGACTCAATCTAATTATTTAACTGAAATATTCTCGGGGTTTAACTTAACTGACAAGAAAAACCGGACTTAACTGATATTGGTGAACTGGACTGACTGGACTGAAAAATTAACTGAAATATTGTACTGGACTCAGACCGGATCAGTAAATACTGAACAGCTCAAAAATCCGGTCTAAACTGGCCGGTTCATTTTCTAGCCGGACCGCCGGCTCACTGCGGCCGGGCAGTCGGCTGCTAGCTGACCACCGGCTCGGTCACTCGCGCACGCTGGGCGCGGTCTGGGCGCTGCCGGCGCTGTTGGGTTGGCCCCGGGCGCTGGCTGGTGCTGCTGGCATCGTGCGTGCGCTGGGGACGGTCTCTGGCGTGCTGCTGTGCATGGCCAGTGACGACTGAACACATACTGAGAACAACTGGTTACTGACGTGCCCTCTGGCGACGGCCTTGACTCGCACGAGCACTGTCGGACGCAACTATGCATCACGGACAGGCGGTTGGTGCGTGGACTACACTGGTTGGGACAATCGAGCACTTGGGCGTGCTGTCGGGCATCGCCGAGGCTCGCTGGGGATCGCTGGCACACTGTTGGGCGTGCTGGCGTGCGTGGGACGCTGCTGGCATGCATATGGCGTCACTGGGCACGTCACTAGGTGTGTGCTGCGTCGTTGCGTACGCGGTTGGGCTGGATGTGCGCTGCCGTGCGTGTTGGCGTGCACTGTGCACGTCTATGCGCATGACTGCAGCATCTCAAGGACTTAACTGTCGAGTACTGGGCATGCGTGTGCGTTACTGGGAACGCGGACGCTGCCTGCGTACTCGCTGGGCCTGCCGGGCGCGCCTGCGCGCACGTCGTGCACGGTAGGCATCACGGTCGGCATTCCACCGGCCGTCCGGCTACTTTTTCTGGCAATCCACATATGACTGATCATGTTTTGACTTAACTTGACTAAATATACATAAAATGTTCGGGACTTGCCGGTTGAATTTATAAATCACTCGGAGAGGCTTATATAGCACCTCCGAGGCTATTTTCTTGCAAAACATAGATCGAACAACATGATTTTGATATGATCTTCCTATGATGAACTGAAATACATGATGAGAGGGTAAATGAGAGTATACCCTTCAGTTCGGACGATGATTGCATGGTGGCTTGCGTGCGTGTTCGATGCTTGAACGCTTGCGTACTTGCTTCCTCTATGTCTCGGTCTTCCTTGGCTATTTCTTGTATAATTTTTCTCTGACTTTTTCCTCTCTATTTTCCCTCAGTATTTCGCTGATAATGTGTTCGATTTTTGCATGAGAAAATGCATGGGAACAACCCACACGTTCGATTATTTATGATGGTAAAAACCGTGGGTTAAATTTAGGTCAAAGGAGGTGATGGATGACACTTTCTTCTCTTGATGACATGTGTCTCGGTCATGTGCTGAGGTGTGCCGTGTTTGGCCTAGTCATTGCCGAGGTGGCGCGCATGCATGGGCTTAGTCATCGCCCGTGCGTGCATGTTGCGCCATGTGTGCAAGCTACTAGGTGACTCATCACCCCACTTGCACACCCAAACTCATCCTTTAGTCTCATCTTTACGCCAATTTAAGAGCTTAAGATTTGGGTTGCTTAGGCTTGATCATGGTGGTTAATGGGTCATAAGCGTGCGCTTAGCGCCTAATGGCACGCGCTACATGTGCTACGCGCAGCGATGCGTGCTGCGCGCGTGATACGGAAGTGGTCATCAACCCGGGCGAGTCCAACGAGGAAGGTGACGATGGTCTCAATATCTGGTTGGATAACATGTTGGAAGAGCCATCATGCCCGATATATCGACCATCATGTGAAAGGGACTGGCTGAAAGGATGTGGTCCATGAGCTAAGCTTAAGCCTAAGAGACGCAAGACCAAACGAGCTCGAAGGAAAGGCAAGGCAAATGCTAAGGAATCTAGTTGTTAGTGTAAACCTTGTACAAGGAAGAGACGAGCCCAAAAGAAGGAGGCTAGAAGGCGTGGTTTGCGATGGGTAAAAGATGGATGGTGGATACCGGCAAAAGATTATGTGAGGGTGAAAGGTTGGGATCCATGGCCCGAGCTGACGGAGACAATCGGCTACAAAGAGGGCAACGGCGATTGGCTAGTGGGCGAAGGGCGCGCATCGGCCCATGATGCACGCGGTTGGACGGAACAAGATGATGTACGCGGGAGCACGGTAGGCGGGCAAGCCACGGACGTTGACTGGGACGCGCTGGTATTCGGCGAGAAAGGCGCGGGGCGCGATAGGCGCGCGAATGAGCGGTCTGCGGGAGTGAGCGGTACGGGCCATGCCGCGGGTGCACGGGGATGCGCAGGAGGTGATCGGAGCCCGCGGGCGATGGAGGCGACGCGCGGAGTATCGGACGCGGTAGGGTGCGCCTTAGGCGATTGGGGCGCGGGCTTTAGCCGGGACGCGCACGAGGAATTCGGCGATAGCGGGGCGCGCACAAGGGCGCGCGAGTGGTGTCCGGACGCGGGCGAGGACCTAAGCCTCGGAGGCTTAGGAATGCGGAAGGTACACACGCGCGAGATAGGTGACGAGCGCGGGGAGTGAACGATGGCGCGCGCGTACGAGGCGGACGACCCATGCCGCACGGGACTAGGAGTAGCGGGGGCGGTGGCCAGCGCGTGCAAAACGTATGAGGCACGCGATGCCTCGCGCGCCAAGGAATAGGCAACGCGGGTCGGCGCGCGCGCAATGAGGCGGCCGAAGTACTTGGACAAGAGTTTGGAATTGTTTGGAGTGCAAGCCAAGCAAGATTAAAATCTAATCAAATAGGACTCTAGATTTTTATTTTCCTTCTTGCACAATAATATCTAGATTGTTTAGGAATTTAATATTTTATTGCTTTAATATGTTTCCTAGGTAGATTAGAATTAGTCATAGTTAGGATCTATAATTAGGGAGCATCCCTCATTGTTTTTCATGTCTTGGATTTGATGAAATAGAAAAGGAACGTTTGTTCAAACCGTGTGTTAGGGTTCGTGAGAATTCGATCATGCAACGAATTGGTGACGCTAAGACCCAAGATAGTTCAACCGAGTTAGAGAGGCTAAGACCCGATCTAGTTTAAAAGAGGGAGCGAGGCTAATAACCAAGTGAACTCAAGTATCGTGAGAGAGTTAGGCTAATAACCGAGTCGATCACACCTATCGTCGAGAGCAAGGCCGTGGCGAAGCCGTGATCGAGACAAGTCGAGGGTAACGCAACACACGATCCTTCATCATTGGTGCTTTCATTGAGAGTGATTGATTGTGTGTTCGTTAACTTTTTCTATCCCATTCTTTTTCTTTTGTTCGATTTTTTGAGTCTTTTGTGTTCGAATTTTTTCAAAAATTTTCGAAAAAATTTCATGAGTCTTAAAAAAAAGTGTCATCTAGTCCTTTGTTTGGTTTTTTTCGGTTATTACCTTTTGTCAAGGGGCCGAATTTCTTTTGTTTTATTTTTTCTTTTTGGTTCGACTTTTGTTCGAATTTTTTTAGTGTAAAAAAAAAAGTTGTCTTATGTGCCAATGGACGAGATGGATTGGGAAGATCTCGAATTGTTGGAGAGTTTGGAGAGAGAATTTACCCTATGGGAGAACACATATCTAAACGAGCTCCATGAGCGAAGAAATCGAGAAGAATACGAGCGACAACTCGTAGAAGGCCGAGGAGCAATGGAGGGTGAAGTTCAAAACCATGAAGATGATGGTGCGCTTAATTTTCTAATCCTTGAGGACAAGGAAAGTCTTGAAGAGGAGGGGAATGATACGGAAGTGGTCATCAACCCGGGCAAGTCCGACGAGGAAGGTGACGGTGGTCTCAATATCTGGTTGGAAAACATGTTGGAAGAGCCATCACGCCTGATATAACGACCATCATGTGAAAGGGACTGGCTGAAAGGATGTGGTCCACGAGCTAAGCTTAAGCCTAAGAGACGCAAGACCAAACGATCTCGAAGGAAAGGCAAGGCAAAGGCTAAGGAATCTAGTTGTTGGTGTAAGCCTTGTACAAGGAGGAGACGAGCCCAAAAGAAGGAGGCTAGAAGGCGTGGTTTGCGATGGGTAAAAGATGGATGGTGGATACCGGCAGAAGATTGTGTGAGGGTGAAAGGTTGGGATCCATGGCCCGAGCCGACAGAGACAAGCGGCTACAAAGAGGGCAACGGCGATCGGCTAGTGGGCGAATGGTGCGCATCGGCCCATGATGCGCGCGGTTGGACGGAACAAGATGATGTACGCGGGAGCACGGTAGGCGGGCAAGCCACGGACGTCGACTGGGACGCGTTGGTATTCGGCGAGAAAGGCGCGGGGCGCGATAGGCGCGCGAATGAGCGGTCTGCGGGAGTGAGCGGTACGGACCATGCCGCGGGTGCACGGGGATGCGCAGGAGGTGATCGGAGCACGCGGGCGATGGAGGCGACGCGCGGAGTAGCGGACTCGGTAGGGTGCGCCGTAGGCGATTGGGGCGCGGGCTTTAGCCGGGACGTGCACGAGGAATTCGGTGATAGCGGGGCGCGCACAAGGGCGCGTGAGTGGAGTCCGGACGCGGGCGAGGACCTAAGCCTCGGAGGCTTAGGAATGCGGGAGGTACACGCGCGCGAGATAGGCGGCGAGCGCGGGGAGTGCGCGATGGCGCGTGCGTACTTGGCGGACGACCCATGCCGCATGGGACTAGGAGTAGCGGGGGCGGTGGCCAGCGCGTGCGAAACGTACGAGGCGCGCGAGGCAAGAATAGGCAACGCGGGTCGGCGCGTGCGCAATGAGGCGACCGAAGTACTTGGGCAAGAGTTTGGAATTGTTTGGAGTGCAAGCCAAGCAAGATCAAGATCTAGTCAAATAGGACTCTAGATATTTAGTTTCCTTCTTGCACAATAATATCTAGATTGTTTAGGAATTTAATATTTTATTGCTTTAATATGTTTCTTAGGTAGATTAGAATTAGTCATAGTTAGGATCTATAAATAAGGAGCATCCCTCATTGTTTTCATGTCTTGGATTTGATGAAATAGAAAAGGAACGTTTGTTCAAACCGTGTGTTAGGGTTCGTGAGAATTCGATCATGCAACCAAATTGGTGAGGCTAAGACCCAAGACAGTTCAACCGAGTTAGAGAGGCTAAGACCCGATCTAGTTCAAAAGAGGGAGCGAGGCTAATAACCAAGTGAACTCAAGTATCGTGAGAGAGTTAGGCTAATAATCGAGTCGATCACACCTATCGTCGAGAGCAAGGTCGTGGCGAAGCCGTGATCGAGACAAGTCGAGGGTAACGCAACAGACGATCCTTCATCAGCGCGTTCGCATGCGCGGCTGTACGCACGACATGCGTGCATGAGTGCGTGTACGCATGCATGCTTAGTGCACCTTGTGTGCATTCGGGACTTGGCTTGGTTTCGACTGAGAACTTAATTCCGAACATTCTTAACTATTGATAATTAGTCCCGATTAATACTGTCCGTTTATAAAATGAATGGTTCGGAAATTAATTATCGAATTTGACTCGGTTAATAATTAACCGAATAAACCTTTCCACTTAAACGCTGAAAATGAACAAGATTAATAAAAGAAAATACATCATATCCATTAACAAGAAGTTGGGTTATTACAGCGCCTGTGACGTCGCCCCGCCCGGCCTGTCGCCCTTCCCTTTTGCATGAATAGTTTAAAAATTTTAATTTGATTTCAAATTCAGAATCCCCTTTAATCAGCCCAATCCCTTATTCTCCTCAATTTGACCATGTTAATAGGGAGGTTACACCATTATGAGATCTTTAAGTAAGGAAGTTTCCTCTTCCTCTCCCTCACTCTCTCCCTCTCGCTCCCTCACTCTTTCTCTTTCACTTTCTCTCAAAAATTTAGAGTTCTTTTTCTCTCATTCCCTCTCTTTTCTCCTTTGTTCGCCAGAAAAATTTTGCCAGCGCTCGATGCCCTCGCCACCCGCACGCGACACATGTCCGCGAACGCCGAGCCTCGCGCCTTACGCCAGCGAGAACGCTTCACGAGGCTGAGACGCGCTGCACACCTGACCGTCGTTCGAGCTCCCTCTTTGGCTGATGTTCGACGTCCATATCACGAGCCACCAGAGGTCATCACACTCGACGTGCGAGCAGCCTCCGAACGCCGAACATGTCACGACCGCTCTTCTACTGCTAAATATTCTTATATTTTGGAGATTTAGTTAAATTTATTTATAAACATAACATGAATATTATTATTTATACATACTGAAAAGGATCCAAACACTGTTTCTGAAACTTTTATACATCAGAGTTTACTGAAAGATAATACAAGTGAAACGGATTTCACCCGGGCTCCTTCAACTCGAGCGGCCTCCATACCTGCAGAACCCAACGCTGGGGGTGGCCCCGGCGTCAGGCCTCCGATGCCTAAGACAGTACTCAGATCAAGAGAGAGAGTGTAGTATGGAATGAATAGATAATAGAGAGAATGAGGTACCTTAGCCCCCTTTTATAGGGGGAGTGTACCTTTATGGGCTCAAGTTGGGCTTGGCCCATATCGTGATGCTTAATCCATACGTGGGCTTATCCTCCAATATATATTCGCTTTCTCCATTAAACCGGGTGTAGTATAATATCATATATCATCTAGTCCCCCCCACTCTAGTCGAGTAAGCATAACTCGATCCAAGAGTGAAATGTCTCTTCGAGCCGCTTCCGCCAACCTGCCACTAAGGTTATAATTTGAATAAGTTCTCGATCATCGAATAATCATAAGACTTCCCAATGAGCACCAGGAGACCGCAATGGATCGAAAATCGAATGACCATCCACTGAGATAAATAATTGAAGGACCTTCAACAGAGGTCGAAAAACCGAAAGCCAAAAGTTGAATGCCAACTGAGGTCGAAAACTGAAGCCAAGAACCGAATGACAGTTGAGGTTGAAAACCAAGAACCGATAGACCACTGAGGTTGAAAACTGAGAATTGAAAGACCACTGAAGTCAAAAACGGAACACCGAGTAATCAAGAGACCACTGAGGTCGAAAATCAAGAATCGAGAGACAGTTGAGGTCGAAAACAGAGAACCGAGTATCGAGACATCGCTGAGATCGAAAGTCGATAACCGAGAGATCGCTGAGGTTGAAAACTGAGAATCGAAAGACCGCTGAGGTCGAAAACCGAGAATCGAGAAACTGTTGAGGTCGAAAGTCGAGAACCGAGAGACCATTGAGGTCGAAAACAGAGAACCGAGTATCGAGAAATCGCTGAGGTCGAAAGTCGAACTGAGAGACCATTGAGGTAGAAAGCCGATAATCGAGAGACTGCTGAGGTTGAAAGCCGAAAATCGAGAGACCACTGAGGTCGAAAACCAAAAACCGAGGAATCACCGATGAGGTCCAAAGCTGACAATTGAGAGACTGTCGATTGAAGCCGAAAAACAAGAACGGAATGACCACTCCCTGAAGTCTTGAATTTGAAAATTTGAACTTATACCTGTTGGGTTTCGATCATCCTGTTCGAGCTCTCTTAGACCACCCCTTCTTATCGCCTCTCAATTCAAAATTTGAAATTCAAGCCTACTGTGTATCCTCTCAAAACCCAAACGACCTGATTTCATGAACCGCTCTGAATGAACTTCCTCGACCTACCACCGAGGTCGAAAAATAAATTCGACAAGACCAAACCAAGCAATAACCATCAACCTGCTCGTACCGTAATGAATCCCATCTACCTGTCCTTGAAGTCGAAAAATCAATTCGACAAAACCATAATCAAATAAAATGCAATCAACTTGCTCAAGCCATAATGACTATACTCGACCCGCCACTGAGGTCGAAAATAAATTCGACAAACCAGAATCAACAACCAACTTGCTCGAGCAATAATGAATATACTCGACCCGCCACTGAGGTCGAAAAATAAATTCGACAAACCAAAATCAACAACCAATCTGCTCGAGCAATAATGAATAAACTCGACCCGCCACTGAGGTCGAAAAATAAATTCGACAAACCTGAATCGACAACCAACTTGCTCGAGCAATAATGAATATACTCGACCCCCCACTGAGTTCGAAAAATAAATTCGACAAAACCAAATCAAATAGAACCATTAGCCTGCCCGAGCTATCCGCAATGAGCTCCATCGACCTGCCACTGAGGTCAAAGACACAAATACCACAAAACCAAATCAAATAGAACCATTAACCTGCTCGAGCTATCCGTAATGAGCTTCATCGACCTGCCACTGAGGATAGGAACAAATATACAATAATACCAGACCAAATAGAACCAAGTGGAAATCATCAACCTGTTAGAGGTATGCTGTAAAAGCTGTGTTTTGCAGTTTCTATCAATTCCATTTTGA
>CACSLK010026087.1:3476280-3487307 GCA_902706635.1 Striga hermonthica
AGTTCAAACTTAGAATAATTACTTTTATTAATTACTGAATGGGATATTACAGGCCCCACCAGGTCGATACCCCACTGGGCAAACAGTATAGGGGCGCTCATCGTCGTCATCGCCTCCGCCGGTTGATGGATAAGGGGGCCATGCTTTTGGCATTGTAAGCATTTCTTCACCATCGCCTTCGCATCATCCCTCATCGTCGGCTAGAAATATCCTGCCCTCAAAATTTTTGCAACCAATGCCCCTGACTTACTATGGTCACTGCAGTATCCTTCATGCATTTCTCTTAGCACATATCGACCTTCCTCCTTAGTGACACAGCGCAAATGCGGTCCCGCAAATGACCGCTTGTAAAGAATGCCCCCATGCTCAAAAAATCTCCTCACCACCTTAATCGTTCCTGCTTTCAGCTCCTCTAAGATTGGGCTTGAATCCTCCACTTCCTCAATCTCCGCCACTTTCGCTTCGACCACAATCTTTTCGAGATGCAATAGAGTAACACTTCTGCTCTTACAATCCACCAAGCTTTGAGCAATTTTCGATAACAAGTCTGCTCGACTGTTTTCTCCTCGAGGAATCTGTATTAACTCAAATGAGTCAAACTCCTCTTTCAACTTCCTCATCTCATCTACATACTTTTGCATCCGGTCCTCCTTAACTTCAAACCCTTCCTGAAACTGCCCGACCACTAGTTGGGAATCAGAATGCACTTGTACTTTTCTGGCTCCTCCCGCCCTAGCCAAACTCAAACCTTTGATCACCGCTTCATACTCAGCCTCGTTATTGGATATCTTGAACCCCACCTTGGCCGCGAATTCCATGTAATCGCCCTAAGGAGAGACCAGGACAATTACCAATCCGGCTCCACTTCTCGCCACCGATCCATCCACGAATAACTGCCACACTCCCCCTGACTCCTCCTCGACCTTAGTGCCTTCCTGAATAAAATCGGCCAACACTTGCACTTTTATAGCCCTCCTCGGCTCGTATGACAATGAATATTCACTTAGCTCGACTGCCCATTTTACTAATCGACCAGAAACCGATGGCCGACCGAGCGTTTCTCCTAGCGGCATGTTTGTTCGCACCTTCACCTTGTGGTTCAAGAAATACGGTCTCAGCTTTCGAGCAGTTACAACCACCGCCAAAGCACACTTTTCGATCTCCGAATACCTCATCTCCGCCCCCTGCATCACCCTACTCACATAATAGATGGGAAATTGCACTACCCCCTCCTCTCGCAATAATACCGAGCTCACAGCTCTCTCTCTTATAGAAACATACAGCACCAATTCCTTGCCTTGTACGGGTTTAGCTAGTAGGGGAAGGTTGGCTAATACCCTTCGTAACTCCTCAAATGCCTTTTGCGCCTCTTTCGTCCACTAAAATTTCGAGCTTTTCTTCAACGTTTTGAATAATGGGCCACTTTTCTCCGCTACTTCAGATATGAAACGGCTTAGCCCTGCAATTCGACCAGCCAAGATCTGCACTTCCTTAATATTCTTCGGTGGCTTCATCTCCATTGCCGCTCGCACCTTCTCCGGATTCACCTCGATTCCTCTCTTAGTCACCAAATAACCCAAGAATTTGCATGACCTCACCCCAAAAGAGCACTTAGCTGGATTCAACTTCATCCCATACCTTCGCATTGTTAAGAACGTCTCTCTCAGGTCCCTCACATGGTTGATCTCTTCCTTACTTTTCACTAACATGTCATCCACATAAACCTCCATGTTCCTCCCCAACTGCTCCTTAAAAATTTTTTCCACCAAACTCTGGTATGTGGCACCCGCATTCTTTAAACCAAATGGCATCATCACGTAACAGTAAGTACCTCGACTCGTCACAAAGCTCACCCTCTTTCTGTCCTTTCTTGACAAGGGGATTTGATGATACCCCTACGAGGCATCCATTAGACTCAAAAACTCACATCCGACCGTTGAGTCGACCAACTGGTCGATTTTGGGCAGTGGGTACAAATCTTTTGGACATTCTTTGTTTAGATCTCGAAAGTCAATGCACATTCGCCACTTCCCCTCTGCTTTCGGCACCATCACCATGTTTCACAACCACTCTGGGAATTGAATCTCCTTGATATGCCCTGCTTTCAATAGCTTGTCGACCTCTTGCTCGATAATTTTATCCATCTCTGCTCCATGGTGTCTCCTCTTTTGCTTCACTGGCTTCACGCTGAGGTCAATGTTCAGCCGGTGTTCGAACTCCTCTGCACTTATTCCCGTCAACTCCTCCGTTGCATACGCGAAGATATCCGCAAACTCCCTGACTAGACATATCAACCTTGATCTAATGGGCTCTTCCAGGTCCTTCCCCACTCTGAATTTCCTTTCCTCGCATCCCTCGACCATCTGGATTTCCTCGACCTCTTCTCCTGGCCGGATATCCACCTTCTCTTTTCCCTTCTCCAACCTCTGCCTATCTTCTTTCGACCTCGACCCTCCTGGTCGATTGATCTCCTCCCCTTTCGACACAACCTGTCTCTTCGCTAGCTGTTTGTTGTTGCTTACCGTAGTTTGGTAGCAGCTTCTCGAGGTAAGTTGATCTCCAGCAATCTCTCCAACGTTTTCACCCACAGGATATTTGATCGTCATATGGTACGTGGATACGATCGCCTGGAATGCGTTCAAGCTTGTCCTCCTAATTATAATGTTGTAAGATGATTTTGCCCCCACGACCACGAACCACACCATCCGGACTTTCCTCATCCTCCCTGATCCCAGCGCCACGGGCAAGCTGATCTCTCCCATCGGCATAACCTCTCCTCCGTTAAAGCCGTATAACGCCGTGGCTACAGGTTTCAGCTCCTTGTTAATCTGCACAAAACAGTCATAAAACATCACGTCCACCGAACTCCCGGTATCGATGAACACCCTCTTCACATCAAAGCCTGCCACCTCCGCGGTAATCACCAAAACGTCGTTGTGGGGCAAAACCACTCCCTCAGCATCCTCCGCCTTAAAACTTATCACTGGCATTCGAGCTGTAATCCCCACCTCTTCTCTATTCCTCTTCACATCTCGAGCATGCTCCTTCCTAGCGTTATTCGAGTCGCCATCCATTGGCCCTCGAGAAATCATATAAATCATTCCTCTCTTCATAGGGGCTTCACCTCCGTGCCCCCTTTATCTGCGTCTCTCCTTGGCTTCTTTCCTCGACCACCTCGACCTTCTCCGTCATCTCCTTCCTCATCCCCATCACTCATTTCCTCCGAATCATCTCGACACCTTCTCCTTCCTTTTCCCTTCCCCCTGTCATGATACACAAATTCTTTCAAATGCCCTGCTCGAATCAACCTTTCAATTTCATCCTTCAAGTGCCTGCAATTCTCCGTGGTATGGCCGTAGTCTCGGTGAAATCGGCAATAGACATCTGATCTAGGTCGAATTGGACCTGTAAACCTTGTCTTCGGGCACGTCACATCCTCGCTCGACATCTTCTGCTCCATCGCCTCAAGTACTTCGGTCATATCTTTCCTCAGAGGTGTAAAGTTATGATACCTCTGTCTATCGAACGACAATGGCCTACCCTGCCACCTGTCGTCCCTTTTTTCTCGCATCGAATCTCGACCTTCCCTCCTCGGTGATGCCTTCTTTGACCCACTCCTCTTGGGTGAACTCTTCCTCGGCGACCTCCCTCTTTGCGGGCTCTTCTCCTTGTTTGGCTCTGGCCGAGCCGTTCCCTCCAACTTAGCAAACTCCACCTCCATCTCCTCCAGATTAATATACTTCATACAACGCTTCAAGACATCCTCATATGATCGGGCAGGGGTCTTTGCCAGGGAAGTTCGGCAAGGCCCTGCCTGAAGACTCCTTATCAGACCTCCCGCTTTCACCTCATCCGACGCTGAGTGCACTTCCAAACATGTTTGATTATATCGAGCCACGTACTTCCTCAACGACTCCTTCTCCCCATGCCTCATCACCATCAGAGTCAAATATGTCTTCTCCTGTGCTACTGCGCTCGAATATTGATTGGTAAGCTTGCTGGAAAAATCCTCAAAGTCCGCCATCGACCCAGGGGGTAATTGATAAAACCAGTCGAGCGCTCCTCCTCGCAAGTTCGATAAGAATGCTCTGCAACACACAGAATCAGAGTACCCATACAATACAGCCATGTTCTCAAAGGTCCTCACATGCCTTGACGGGTCAGATGACCCATCATACACCAGATTAGTCTCCTTGAAATTATTTGGTAAGGGGGCTGCGAGAATCTCCCTCGAGAACAGATGTCCTCAAGCCCTCCTTTCTGTCCTTCCTTCAACCTTGTCCTGCAACTGGCGCAACTGCTCCGCCATCCTCTCTACCGCACGATCTCTTCCACCTCCTCCATCTCCATAACTGTACACGTCCTCATCTTGACCTCCTACTGCCGTGGTTGGCGCTGTGGTGGTGTGAGATGTGTGGCTCGTGACTTGCTGCACCGCCTGCGCCGCCGCGGCTGCCGCTATCCTTTGCATCTCCTCCCTGGTCATCGTCACCATCTGTTGACCAGAAGCTTGTGCGACGGCTTGTTGTGGTGCTCCTCCTTGTGTTTCCACTCCTCCTTGCACCATCGCTCCTCCTGGTTGTACCATCACCGGGTTTTGTGGCGGTGGTGGTGGCATCGCCGCCGCAGTTGCTGCGCAAGCTTTCTGGGCACGGCTGGAGCAGGCGTCTCCTCTGAGAATTGCCGTCGTCGCTCCCACACCTTGAAGGATGGGTGTAGGAGTGTCCGGCGTCTGTGAAAGGGCCAGAGAAGCCCGGGGGAGGGCCTTGTCCAATCGGCCTGGTCGTCGTCCAAGCATCGTTGAACGTCGACTGTAAGTTAGTTCTGGGAATCCCGTCCGCCATTGGCTGCCCAAGCTGCCCGTCCGTACTCTGACACGCCGCGCACATATCAGAGGTGGCGCAGGGCGTTGGGAGCTGTCAGAGGTGGTTATCGCTATCACCCAATATATCCTCGACACGTGTCCTCCTACACATGGGGTAAATATTCTCCTGAAATCAGGTTGGAGACTCTTACACGCGCCTGTGACTAGACCGATGTAACACCCCGCCTTTCCATAAATATCAGAGTGCGTTATTCGCAAAACTTTTCAAAATAAAACATTCAATTTGCGAAATACTGAATCGGAGTGCTACCATAAAACAGGACTTAATCTGAAAAACCGTTATTTTAGTTTGAAAGAAAACCAACAGTTTAACATAACATATTAACCGACTGATAGTTGGAGCAAAATCTAAGTTCGTCTAATAGTCATGAACAGCAGAAAAACGTAGCGTCCTCAAAACATCTTAAAACACATGACTAAAAGTCCTGAACCGGCCGCCAGCTCACTCCTCGTCTCCGACTCTATTACCTGAAAAACATGAAACATGTGGGGCGTGAGCACTAAATCCACTGTGCTCCGCAGAAACTCATACTAAAGTAAACAGTGAAAATAATTGCAATATCATGATCCTGGCATGAACATGAACATGAAACCGGTACTGAATAAGCATGATCTGATACTGATGGTGTGATAAATCATCACCTGCCTGACCGTTACCTCATCTTCCAGCATAAAAATGCCGGACACCATGTGCACACTCTAGTGGGCAGACTAGGGCCACTAGAACCCAAAATGGACCGGCGACCATTCCGAGCAGATACTGAACTGATAATACATACCTCAACCATGGTAGAGTAATTATAATCAATGTAATACCCAGTCTGAGTCCCCACCTGAATTGCTGATCTGAAAATGTAAGTGCTGATATCTGTATCCTGATCAAACTGAAAAATAATATAAACAATTACTAAATACTATGCCCAGACTGATAAAATAATCTTTTTAATATGTTAAGATGCTCTAGTGAACTTGACATGATATTTGAATTTAACTGGTATAACCAGAATTGGCTAAAATTGGAATTGAACTGACATGAATTTACTGAATTGGACCAGACCCGGAAATTTACTGAAAATAGGACTTAAACATGAACCGGGATTAAGACATTAAAATATAGGATGAACCGGTCCAACCGGTCTTAACCGGTCTGAACCTGAACCGGTCTGACCGGACCGTCGGCCTACTGTAGCCGGGCGGTCGGCCGCTGACTCGGCCGACGGGACTGCTAAGGCTGCGGACGCGGACGCTGCCTGGACTGGCCGCGGGCACTGGCGGACTGGACATGGCGTGACTGCTGCCGGGCTTGTTGTGCAGCACTGGGCACGGACGCGCGTGATGACGTGCACTTGAGTGCCCTTGGGCACGGTTGGCACGACTGACGGGCGACTGGACGCTACCTGGGACGCGTGCATGCGCTGGCACATCGCAGGCACCGAGTTGGGTGCTGCCGTGTGCTATGGGCGCAGGCATGGGCGCGACTGATGCTGCTGGACGCTACCGTGCGCCACAACAGACGACTGGCGTATCGCTGAGTACATGGCTGGCGTGACTGGTGTCCATCGGGCGCTACTCTGCGACCCTGACGGCACTGGCACTCGGGCGTGCAGTCTGGTACAGCCCAAGGCCCACTGGCAGTTGGTGTGCGCACTGGCATGCGCATGGACGTGCTGGCCTGCGCTGGCACGACCAACTGACGACGGACTGCGGGCAGAGGCTATGTGCGACTCTGATAGGGCGTGCACGTACACTGTCCGCTGCGCTGTCTTACTGTTGGCGCGCTGCTGCCGCTATGTGCGGACAGCTCGGCCACGACCGGCCCTCGCCGGCTGTTTACCGACTTCTCTCGACCGATTTAACATAAAACAACATAATATGACTTGACATGACCATACATACTGACTTTACTCCTCAAATCTTACAGATATTGCTTGATGGACTAACGGAGTGCCGAGGTACGCACACCGTGCGCATAAAATCGGCGTTAAGCCAATTCCTCGACCGAACATGAAATACCTCCGACCAACTTGACTTAACTGAATATAAAATGACTTAAAATGACCAATTAAACATAAATTGCTCGAACAAACATGATGCCAATGAAAGATGGCATGGTAAGGTATAAGACAGCCCATAGGCGTGCGCTACGTGCGCTGCCGACTTCCTTAGGCCAAATCATGGACAAAACCACAACTTGTCTCGACTTATCTTTTAAAACTTAACATATAATGACATAAAATGATTAAATAAACATGAATTTCCCGGGAGTTGTCGGGTAAAAACAAACTTTACTCGATCATGACATACATGCACCAAACCAAACAATACTCTAGCTTTTCATGATTCTTATGACATGAAATGAACACAAGGAACTTAAAATGATCCCATGAACATGGTTAGAAGATAAAGAGGATGTTACCTCCTCAAGCTCTTGATCAAATGCATAAGATTTGGCTCGAATGCTCGGCCCCGGTACTTCCGTGCGTATGCGTGTGTATTCTTGCTTTAATCTGTTTTAACCTCACGTAGGTTTTGCTAATTATAAGTTAATTGATCTCTTAGTTTGCTGAGTAGAGAAAATAGTCATAACGTACAATTTCTGCTTCCATTATTTATAAAAACCGTAGCCAAATTTGAGAAAAAGGGGTAATTCCTTTGGCCAATGGCATTGATACACTTGCCATGAGCTTAGATGGCTAGGTGGCATGGAACTTTCTTACTCATCCACACCCTTGCCTAGTCATATCCTTTGAGGCTATCTTACATCCACATGTCCCTTGCAATAATGTTGGGTAGAAACATTGACAAAGCAAGACATAAATTTCGGCCATGATGTACTAAGCGCCCCATTAAGCTTACTTATACATTAGATAACCTTGTTGATAATAACTAAGTGTTGTCGTGCTAATAAAATGCATTGAGCATACTTGACTCGTGCTTGAACTTACTAATCACGATTAGCATGAATACTTGATAATACCCGGCAATTAGCTCATATTTAAACATGATTAAGCTTGGTAAAATATTTATCGAGCAATTAGACATGAATTAATTATCGGAAATTATTCCGAACATAAACGTAACATTCAAAAATGAATTCGGATATCCTTGACATGGACGATTAATCCAAATATTGCTATTTCGAATAATTCATCAACTTAACTTATTGATTCCGAACTCATTAAGTAATTAAATGAATCGGAATTAAATCTGAAAACTCGCTCGGTTATTGGAATAATCAAACCGGATAACGTATCGACTAGTAGTCGAACTTGGAATATAACTGGCTGAATAACTTGAACATGAACATGATTATTTATTAACAAGGGCTAGCTTAAAATTAAAAGCTAGTATTTTCCTTTATTAATAAAACTCGGGGTGTTACAATCCACCCTCCTTAAAATATTTCCGTCCTCAGAAATACTAAAACTGAACGTACAAGCTTAACATAAAGCTTATACTTACCGATGACATGACTTGAAAATTCAGTATTTTAATACCGAATAATAGACTTGATCTGAACTGAAGAACCATCAATTCACAATTAAGTGAATTGTTAATTACTGCTGACTGAGAATTGACACTTTTCTGAATTAAAGTGTTCCACTGATGATCATAATTCTTGAGTGTACTGGTCATCATCTCCGGGCTGATTGCTGAGCTTCGGTCTGAACGTTGGTTGTGGAAAACCCCAGTTGTTGGTACACACAGAAAATTTCAGAGATATACACATGTACAAATGAGGATAACTAGCAATATCGGTAATTACCTTTCGTGAACCTCTACTCGATAACGCGGCACATCGTTCGCGGCACATTGTAACGCGGCACACCTGCTCCTCATCAAGTGAGTGTGGCACGCCTGCATACAGCACCTGGCGAACATTGCACCTGCGTCGTCGCCGTAATTTGTATAACTGATCATATCTGTATCTCAAGCTAGTAACATCAATGTACTATAATGCCAACTCTCTGTGATCTCCCAGTGTACTGTGACTCAGGCATGGCATCCTTCTTTTCTTGCGTCATGAATCCCCGAATGAAAAGCGTCAGTTTGTCATCATGGCATGGTCTGTTGCTGTTGATTGGCCCTTCTCCGTCGCGGCGTATGTCAACCTGTGGTACCTGCAACTGTTTACCTTCCCTGAGGTTAAACTTAACCTCAAGAAAAGTCTATCATGAATTAATATCTCCTACTTTCTCAAATTTTCAAAATTTGAGAATCGAGGCACTGATCATACTTGAAATGACTGATAAGTCTTGTCTTATTAGACAGACTATCCTTGACTTTGACATGACTAGCCTCAATATTCACATAACTGGATAACCATGACTTGACCTATACATGACTGAATCATTCTTACCTGAACTCTGAAAGTTATCCCGAGACAACCAAATGGTCGCCTCAGAATTTAGAACATGACATTTACTGATTTACTTGACTTGACAAGGTGCGGCTTCAAGTTTCCAAGAAAAATTGGACTAATAGTCTGTATCGCAAGCCTCCATATTTAACCCGGCTGAACAACTATTATACGTCGACCTTAACTAGTGAACATTAACTTTAAATCTTGAACATTGACTCATGACCATGTACTATATAGGGCTACTCCAGTATCAACTGATCCCGCAAGTACAATAGGAATAACTGATCTTGATCTTTGAAAACCTTAACTTGAAGTATCATGACTGATAAAATACATGACATGACTGACTTTAAAGGTTGTGATTACATGAAATCATACTGCTCCGGTCCCAGCTTCAAGCCTCCATGGTATACCCGGCTGAGTGGCTCTTATTTCAAGCCTCCATGGTAACCCGGACTATTGACTCTTATACACTAGAAACCGTTACCTTAACAATGACTTGGGAAATATAACAACCTTTAGCATGAAAATATTCGCCTTGAACATGATTTACTGATCTGACTTAAGAAATTTGAGTCTATTCCTCGAATTGAATCAAGGAATTCCTCCCTGGAATCTGCCAATTGGTTGGCAAAATGGCAATTTTCGATAGAAAATGTAACACCCCGCCTTGACATGAAAATTAGAGCGCGCTTTTCGCAATTACATTCAAAATAAAACATTTTACATTGCGAAGTACTGATTCGGGGTGCTACTAAAATACATAACTGACTGAAAAATCTGGACTTTTGGTTTGAAAAACCAACTACTAGTTCGCTGACTGATTCATTTGACTAAGAATGACGAACAATAAAACATCAGCGGAAACTGTAGTGGTGAATTTGGATAGCAGTACCGTGATCGTAAAAACAAGTTTGCTGAAAAATATATCGGCACTGCTTTGCCAAATTCAAACTGTACAAAACCTAATTTAAGCTTTATAAGCATAAAGCTTAGGCAATTTAAACATTATAAGCATAATCCCAAACAGCTCCGTCATCTCACTCCTCCGTCCCGACTTCATGACCTGAAAAACATGATAATAGTGGGAGCGTGAGTATTAAGAACACTGTACTCCGCAGAAACACATACTAAAGTAAACATCAATAATAATATCAATATCATGACTGCAGGTATATATAAGTAAACTGTAATCTCCAGACACAAGGTCTGTAACTGAACTGAACCTCCTCGGACACTATGTCCGTCCATGTGCACATTCCGATTGCCTATTAAGGCTACTGCGCCTCCATCGGAACTCGGGATGGCCTATTAAGGCTACTGCGCCTCCACCCAGAGTGGAATAACTCATATACATACCTTAAAACATGATAGAGCAATTATAACCAATGTAATACCCAGTCTGAGTCCCTGCCTGAACTGCTGGTTTGAAAATGTAAATGTTGATATCTGGATCCTGAACAAACTGAAAATAATATAAACAATTACTAATTACTATGCTCAGATTGATAAAATAACTGATTAATGTGTTAAGATGCTCTACTGGACTTTAACATGATATCTGGATTTAACCGGTATAATCAGAACTGATAAACTCGGAACTGAACTGACATGAATATAATGAACTGGACTGGACTGAAAATCTAACTGAAAACGGGACTGAAATTATGAAGAAACTGGTTTGAACTGCTATAAATTGATCTAGCCGGACCGCTGGTCTGCTCGGACCGGTCGGTCGGCGACTGACTCAACTATCGGCACAGTCATACGCACGCACCG
>CACSLK010026087.1:3487723-3504592 GCA_902706635.1 Striga hermonthica
ACTTCAACATGAATCAACATGACATGACTTAATATGGTCAAATATACTGAACTTACTCAAAACTCATGCACTTTGTTCGATAAAGTGCCGTGGTGTGCGCTACGGGCGCTATCATCGGCTTAAGGCCAATTCTCGGCCAAAATTTAATTTCCCTCGACCATTACAGCTTGACGGATCATAAAAAACTATTTAAAGGTTATTGAGACTGGGATTATTCGAACAATTCTGATCATATTAAGAGGTAACACGAGAGGGCATATACTACGACCCGTGGGCGTGCACTACGTGTGCAACTCACTTCCTTGAGCCAAATCATGAATAAAACTTCAACTTATCTCGACCTATCTTTTAATACTGAGCTTATAAGGACATAACATGATAAAATAAACATGAATTGCACAGGAGTTGCCGGGTAGAACATGAACTTACTCGGTCATAGCCTAACATGGCCCTAACCGAGCATAACTTGCTGTTTACATGCATTTCTTGACATGGGCTGAATAAACCGACTTGAACATGATGTAATTAACATGAAAAGAGGTTAAGGCTGATGTTACCTCCTCATGTGCTCGGAGAGTTTCCATGGACGGGCATGGTTTCCCGTCTCCGTGCTTGCGTGCGCGTGAAAGGACTAATCTCACTTACCTCTTGTTAAATATGTGCTGAGTGTATGGATTCTCTAATCAGCCTTATTTTCACTCCAAATCCTGACTTATAAAGACGACAATTGAAGTGAGATGGGGCTAAGAGGTCTCGGCTAATGGCTATGCGCCAAGTGCCGTGTGCTAAGGCCATAAGGTGGCCTAGTTTTGCCTACTCACCTTCTCACATGCTTAGTCACGGCCCAAATCACTACCAGCCCTCCAAGTGCTCATGAACAGATGACTGCACGTAAGGATTGGGGAGCCTTGATCTCTCGGCGAATAGTTCGACTAAGCACGACTTAGACGTGCTAAGGACGTGTTTATGCGCACTAATGGCCGTGCTAAACATGCTCAATGCTAAGCTAAGCATGATTACTTTTAAACATGATTAACCTTAAACTAATCCTTATTAATGTTAATTAATCATAATTAACATTAAGCTAATCATGATTATCTTTAAGCTAATTATGATTAATTAGCTAAACATGGATTAAGTTAATCAAGCAAGGGCTAATGACCATTACTCAATTAATGATGGACGGTGTACCAATGTGAACGCGTCACTGTATAGGATTGACGACGTTCATATATGGTAACCTTAACCGACGTACTTGTTTTCGGTTACAACTTGACCTCGGAACTTAATTCGATTATTATCTTGACTTAGACGATTAATCCGAACATTAATATTTCGAATAGTTCGTCAACTTGACTTATTAATTCCGAACTCATTAACTAATTAAATGAATCGGAATTAAATCTGAAAACTCATTCGGTTATCAACCGAATAACATATCGACTAATAGTCGAACCTGGAATATAACTGGCTGAATCACTTGAACTTGAACATAAACATAATTATTTATTAACAAAGGCTAGCTTTAAAATTAAAAGCTAGTATTTTCCTTTATTAATAAAACTCGGGGTATAACAGAAAATATCTGAGGAACATGATTGCTAAGATTCGTATAACATAAATGTTTACAAATCTCTTGACGGGTCATTAACTTGGCTTGAATAAATCTAGAATTGAATCTAGAGTTCTCAAACTTAGCCCCTTTCTAAGGTTTTGAATTCTGATTCAAACATTCTTACCGATGACGTCATTGAAGCTGATCAATAAAGCGCACAAGTCTCTTGACGAGTTGCTAAACATGACCGAAAAATACTGACATTAAATTCTGAGTATACTGACTACTGATCCTGAACATGATTCGAGCATCTTAACTAAATTATAACTGAGAAATTTCTGAGCATAGAAATAGTAATTTGTTTATAATTTAAAACATGAATCAACACTTACCGGTAATCGGCGAGGCGTGAGCGTGACGTGTTCAGGTTTTTGAAAATTTTCTGACTCATAAAAGTTTTCAGAGACGCAGAAACGTGCTCTGATACCATCTGTAACACCCCGCCTTTCCATAAATATCAAAGTGCGTTATTCGCAAAACTTTTCAAAATAAAACATTTAATTTGCGAAATACTGAATCGGAGTGCTACCATAAAACATGACTTAATCTGAAAAACCGTTATTTTAGATTGAAAGAAAACCAACGGTTTAACATAACATATTAACCGACTGATAGTCGGAGCAAAAGCTAAGTTCGTCCAATAGTCATGAACAGTGGAAAAACGTAGCGTCCTCAAAACATTTTTAAACACATGACTAAAAGTCCTGAACCGGCCGCCAGCTCACTCCTCGGCTCCGACTCTGTTACCTGAAAAACATGAAACATGTGGGGCGTGAGCACTAAATCCATTGTGCTCCGCAGAAACTCATACTAAAGTAAACAGTGAAAATAATTGCAATATCATGATCCTGGCATGAACATGAACATGAAACCGGTACTGAATAAGCATGATCTGATACTGATGGTGTGATAAATCATCACCTGCCTGACCGTTACCTCATTTGCCAGCATAAAAATGCCGGACACCATGTGCACACTCTAGTGGCCAGACTAGGGCCACTAGAACCCAGAATGGACCGGCAACCATTCCGAGCGGATACTGAACTGATAATACATACCTCAACCATGGTAGAGTAATTATAATCAATGTAATACCCAATCTGAGTCTCCACCTGAACTGCTGATCTGAAAATGAAAGTGCTGATATCTGTATCCTGATCAGACTAAAAATAATATAAACAATTACTAAATACTATGCCCAGACTGATAAAATAATCTTTTTAATATGTTAAGATGCTCTACTGAACTTGACATGATATTTGAATTTAACTGGTATAACCAGAATTGGCTAAAATTGGAATTGAACTGACATGAATTTACTGAATTGGACCGGACCCAGAATTTTACTGAAAATAGGACTTAAATATGAACCGGGATTAAAACATTAAAATATAGGACGAACCGGTCCAACCGGTCTGAATCGGTCTGAACCTGAACCGGTATGACCGAACCGTCAGCCTGCTGTGGCTGGGCGGTCGGCCGCTGACTCGGCCGACGGGCCTGCCAAGGCTGCGGACGCGGGCGCTACCAGGACTGGCCGCGGGCACTGGCGGGCTAGACATGGCGTGACTGCTGTCGGGCTTGCGGTGCAGCACTGGGCACGGACGCGCGTGCTGACGTGCACTGACGTGCCCTTGGGCACGATTGGCATGACTGGCGGGCGACTGGACGCTACCTGGGACGCGTGCGTGCGCTGGCACATCGCAGGCACCGAGTTGGGTGCTGCCGTGCGCTATGGGCGCAGGCATGGGCGCGACTGATGCTGCTGGACGCTACCATGCGCCACAGCAGACAGCTGGCGTGACAGGTGCCCGTCGGGTGCTACTGTGCGACCCTGACGGCACTGGCACTCGGGCGTGCAGTCTGGTACAGCCCAAGGCCGACTGGCGGTTGGTGTGCGCACTGGCATGCGCATGGACGTGCTGGCGTGCGCTGGCACGACCAATTAACGACGGACTGCGGGCAGAGGCTATGTGCGACGCCGATTGGGCGTGTACGTACAATGTCCGTTGCGCTGGCTTACTGTTGGCGCGCTGCTGCCGCTATGTGCGGACAACTCGGCCATGACCGGCCCTCGCCGGCCGTTTACCGACTTCTCTCGACCGATTCAATATAAAACAACATAATATGACTTGACATGACCATACATACTGACTTTACTCAAAACTTACAGATATTGCTCGATGGACTAATGGAGTGCCGAGGTACGCGCACTGTGCGCGTAAAATCGGCGTTAAGCCAATTCCTCGACCGAACATGAAATACCTCCGACCGACTTGACTTAACTGACTATAAAATGACTTAAAATGACCAATTAAACATAAATTGTTCGAACAAACATGATCCCAATGAAAGATGGCATGGTAAGGTATAAGACGGCCCGTAGGCGTGCGCTACGTGCGCTGCCGACTTCCTTAGGCCGAATCATGGACAAAACCACAACTTGTCTCGACATATCTTTTAGAACTAAACATATAATGACATAACATGATTAAATAAACATGAATTGCCTGGGAGTTGTTGGGTAAAAACGAACTTTACTCGATCATGACATAAATGCACCAAACCGAACAATACTCTAGCTTTTCATGATTCTTATGACATGAAATAAACACAAGGAACTTAAAATGATCCCATGAACATGGTTAGAAGATAAAGAGGATGTTACCTCCTCAATCTCTTGATCAAATGCATAAGATTTGGCTTTAATGCTCGGCCCCGGTACTTCCGTGCGTATGCGTGTGTATTCTTGCTTTAATCTCTTTTAACCTCACTTATTTTGTGCTAATTATAAGTTAATTGATCTCTTAGTTTGCTGAGTAGAGAAAATAGTCATAAAGTACAATTTCTCCTTCCATTATTTATAAAAACCGTAGCCAAATTTGAGAAAAGGAGGTAATTCTTTATGCCAATGGCATTGCTACACTTGCCATGAGCTTAGATGGCTAGGTGGCATGGAACTTGCTTACTCATCCACACCCTTGCCTAGTCATCTCCTTTGAGGCTATCTTACATCCACATGTCCCTTGCAATAATATTGGGTAGAAACATTGACCAAGCAATACATAACTTTCGGCCATGATGTACTAAGCGCCCCATTAAGCTTACTTATACATTAGATAACCTTGTTGATAATAAATAAGTGTTGTCGTGCTAATAAAATGCATTGAGCATACTTGACTCGTGCTTGAACTTACTAAGCACGATTAGCACGAATACTTGATAATACCTGGCAATTAGCTCATATTTAAACATGATTAAGCTCGGTAAAATATTTATCGAGCAATTAGACATGAATTAATTATCAGAAATTATTCCGAACATAAACTTAACATTTAAAAATTAATTCGAATATCCTTGACTTGGACGATTAATCCGAATATTGCTATTTCGAATAATACATCAACTTAACATATTGATTCCGAACTCATTAAGTAATTAAATTAATCGGAATTAAATCTGAAAACTCGCTCGGTTATTGGAATAATCAAACCGGATAACGTATCGACTAATAGTCAAACTTGGAATATAACTGGCTGAATAACTTGAACATGAACATGATTTTTTATTAACAAAGGCTAGCTTAAAATTAAAAGCTAGTATTTTCCTTTATTAATAAAACTCGGGGTGTTACAGCCGATCTGTTGATTGTTGAGTCCGCGAGATGCTCGACCTGCTGAGGTCGATAAGGTTGCTCGATCACTTGTTTGGTCGAGCGATGGATTGGTCGACTGTTTGACTGGTCGACAAGTTGTTTTGCTCGATCTTCTCATTGCCTGGTTCGATTCCTTCATGGTGTGACCCCTCCGTCCAGTTCAGTAGACCGGTTTATCTTGGGGTATATAATATCCTATATCACTGCAGAAATACGGAATGAAGTTGAACCCTGCTAAGTGCTCGTTTGGGGTCAAATCTGGGAAGTTTCTGGGTTACATGGTCACAAAGAGGGGAATCGAGGTTAACCCGGAGAAAGTAAGGGCGGTGGTCGAGATGAAACCCCCCATAAAGGTGAAGGAGGTGCAGGTCCTAACCGGTCAAATTGCAGGTTTGAGCCGCTTTATTTCAAAGATGGTCGAGAAAAGTGGGCCCTTGTTCAAAACACTGAGGAAGAGTTCAAAGTTCCAGTGGGCAGAAGAAGCCCAGAAGTCGTTTGAGGAGTTACAGAAGGTGTTAGTCGACCTTCCACTGTTAGCAAAGCCGGTTCAGGGGGAAGAGTTGGTATTGTACGTATCCATTGGTGCAACGGCAGTGAGTTCGGTGTTACTAAGGGAGGAAGGGATGGCCCAATTTCCGATTTATTATGTAAGCAAGGTGATGCAAGGTGCGGAGAGGAGGTATTCGGAGATCGAAAAGGGTGCCTTGGCAGGGGTCGTCACTGTCAGAAAAATGAGACCATATTTCTTGGGTCATAGGGTGAGGGTTCGGACGAACATGCCACTGGGAGAAACGTTGGGTCGACCCTCTGTATCAGGTTGATTAGTCAAGTGGGCAGTCGAGCTGAGTGAATACAGGATTGTTTATGAGCCGAGGAGGGCGATTAAGGCCCAGGCGCTGGCCGACTTCATACAAGAAGGGAAAAAAGGAGAGGAGGAGTCTGACGGAGTTTGGCAGGTGTACGTGGATGGGTCGATATCAAGGGTTGGAGGCGGCCTAGGGATCGTGCTTATATCACCAAAAGGTGATAGCCTCGAGTTTGCAGTAAAGGTGGCGTATTGGGTATCAAATAATGAGGCAGAGTATGAGGCAGTCATTAAAGGGCTTCAGCTTGCCCTAGCCGGAGGAGCTCGAAAGGTACAGATACATTCAGACTCGCAATTGGTGGTGGGCCAGTTTCAAGAAGGGTTCGAGGTCAAGGAGGGCAGGATGATGAAGTATGTAGAGGAGATGAAAAAGCTGCAGAAGGAGTTCGACTCCTTTGAGTTGATCCAGATACCTCGAGGGGAGAACGGTCGTGCGGATTTATTGTCTAAAACCGCGCAGAGCCTAGTCAACTGCAAGAGTAGAAGTGTAACCCTGCTGCATATGGAGAAGAGTGTGGTCGAGAAGGAAGTGGTCGAAATAGAAGAAGTCGAGGATTGGAGGGCCCCGATAGTTAAAAATTTGAAGGAAGGAGAGGTTAAAGTGATAAGGAGGTTCTTCGAGCACGGGGGAATCTTGTACAAAAGATCACACGCTGGACCTCATTTGCGTTGTGTGACCAGGGAAGAAGGGCGATACGTGTTAAGGAGATCCACGAGGGGTGTTGTAGTGATCACAGCAAAGCAGGCACCCTAAGGGCGGGATACTTCTGGCCTACAATAAGGGAAGATGCAAGAACGATGGTGCGAAGGTGTCTGCAATGCCAGAAGCATGGCCCGCTCATTCATCAACCGACTGAGGCAATGACGACGATGACCGCCCCCATTCCATTCGCCCAATAGGGTATCGGCCTAGTGGGCCCATGCCTCAGGGAACCGGACAAAGGAATTTTTTTATTTTTTCGGTCGAGTACTTCACAAAGTGGGTGGAGGCCGAACCGTTGGCAAAGATTACGGAGGAGAAAATGATACATTTTCTATATAATAACATCTGTTGCAGGTTCGGAGTTCTTAAGGTATTGGGTCGGACAACGGGACCCAGTTCAATGGCAAGCGGATTCGAGCATGGTGCGAGGAAATGAAAATCGAGCAACACTTTGCTTCAGTCACTCATCCGCAAGCCAACGGGCAGGTCGAGGTGACCAACAGGATCATACTGAATAGTCTTAAAACAAGGCTGGAGAAGGCATCAGGGGCATGGGTGGATGAGCTTACTTCGGTGCTATGGGCATACAGAACAACGCCTCGATCGACCACTGGAGAAACACCGTTCAGTCTGGTTTACGGAATGGAAGCTTTGCTGCGAGGTTCAATCCCAGAGATCGAGAACATATGATGGAGAAAAGAATGAACACTTGATGATGGCAGCTCTCGACACAATCAAAGAACTCCGAGAAAAGGCCTCAATCAGAGTCGAAGCTTATAAGCAAAGGATGTGAGCAGCGCATGATAGAAAGGTGAGAGTGTGGAGGTTCCAGGTGGGCGACCTGGTCTGGAAAAGAGTCGATGTGCTTAGACACGTTGGAAAGCTGGAGCCGAACTGGGAAGGACCATACCTCATCGAAAAGGTCCATGCTGGAGGGGCATACTCTTTAAAGGATGCTGAAGGAATATCTCTAGCCAGGTCATGGAATGTGGCTAACTTGAAGAAATATTATGCCTAAAGTTTTTCTTTTATTTATGAAAACATTCGATGGAATCAATGTAATGAATCCTTTTTTATTTGGTAATCAATGAAATGGCGTATTGGAACCTTTACAACTTATTGTCTATCGACTTGTTTTATGGCTGGAATAACCCTGATGACAGGTCACTTATAAAAATCCATCATGATTAAGGCCAAGAGGCTGGATGTTCGCATGTAACGACCACTCCCTTGAGGGTGGGCATGTGTTCGCAGATGAAAACCCATCATGATTAAGGCCAAAAGGCTGGATGGTCGCATGTAACGACCGCTCCCTTGAGGGTGGGCATGTGTTCGAAGATAAAATTCCATCATGATTAAGGCCAAGAGGCTGGATGGTCGCATGTAACGACCACTCCTTTGAGGGTGGGCATGTGTTCGAAGATGAAAACCCATCATGATTAAGGCCAAGAGGCTGGATGGTCGCATGTAACGACCACTCCCTTAAGGGTGGGCATGTTTCTTAAGAAAAAATCCATCATGATTAAGGCCAAAAGGCTGGATGGTCGCATGTAACGGCCACTCGCTTGAGGGTGGGCATGTGTTTGAAGAAAAAAAATCCATCATGATTAAGGCCAAAAGGCTGGATGGTCGCATGTATCGGCCACTCCCTTGAGGGTGGGCATGTGTTTGAAGAAAAAAAAATCCATCATGATTAAGGCCAAAAGGCTGGATGGTCGCATGTAACGACCACTCCCTTGAGGGTGGGCATGTCTTCGAAGATAAAATTCCATCATGATTAAGGCCAAGAGTTTGGATGGTCGCATGCTTCGACCACCTCTGAAGGTGGGCATGTGTTCAAAACTTAAAACCCATCATGATTAAGGCCAAGAGGCTGGATGGTCGCATGCTTCGACCACATCTGAAGGTGGGCATGTGTTCAAAATTTAAAACCCATCATGATTAAGGCCACGAGGCTGGATTGTCGCATGTGTCGACCACCCCTGAAGGTGGGCATGTGTTCAAAACTTAAAACCCATCATGATTAAGGCCAAGAGGCTGGATGGTCGCATGCTTCGACCACCTCTGAAGGTTGGTATGTGTTTAAAATTTAAAACCCATCATGATTAAGGCCACGAGGTTGGATGGTCGCATGTGTCGACCACCCATGAAGGTGGGCATGTGTTCAAAACTTAAAACCCATCATGATTAAGGCCAAGAGGCTGGATGGTCGCATACTTCGACCACCTCTGAAGGTGGGCATGTGTTCAAAACTTAGAACCCACCGTGATTACGACCACGGGGCTGGATGGTCACATGTGTCGACCACCTCTGAAGGTGGGCATATGTTCAAAACTTAAAACCCATCATGATTAAGGCCAAGAGGCTGGATGGTCGCATGGTTCGACCACCTCTGAAAGTGGCATGTGTTCAAAACTTAAAATGCATCACGATTAAGGCCACGAAGCTGGATGGTCGCATGTGTCGACCACCTCTGAAGGTGGGCACGTGTTAGAAATTTAAGACTACACGAATAGATACAAGTTAAAAGGTGAAAAATATGTTGACTGTATATTGAATTCATTTCAACTACCTAGTTGAAGAGTTACACAATCATCACAAACATTATCGAAGGCAGAAACAAAATCAAGCAAAACATTTCCATTCCAAAGGAGATTACAAAAGTTCATCAGAATACAAAGTCGAAATTGAATACAACATAGTACAAACTAGCCTACGGAGGAGGAGCAGCAGTGGAGCCGGCGTTGTTAACGGAGGCGTTGGGATCGAGCTGGTGGCTGGTGCCAGAGGTCGAGTCGTAGGCTTCATTAAGTGGACGACGTCGAATAGATTCAGCCATGGCGACCAACATGGCAGTAGAGGGAGTAGCACCATAGCGCAGAGCAAAAGTCTTTTTCAAAGTGTCCAATCTAGCCAAGGTTCTTTCGAGCTGCCCCGACCACCACTCGTGCTCGAGCGGCAAAGTAGGGTCACCGTGAAAGCTAGAGGGGAACTTTGGTAAAGCATCCCAAATAGCCCTGGGGTCGAGCTGCTCAAAGTCATCCTCGGCGATCTGCTCGCCGGCCTTTTACAGGGAAAACTGGAAACAGTCCACCCCAAAGTCTTGAACCTCCTTCAGAAATTATGGTGACTGCATGAAATTAGTCACCACTTGTGCACGATGTTCTCGGAGGAAGAGCTGCCCGGTTGTCGTCGCCCAAAGCATTTGCCTGGCTCGTAGAGCAGTAGCGTTTGCATATCGTTGCTTTTCATTGGCGTGGGCAGCCCTTTCTTTGGCCAAAGCCTCCAGCTCGGCTCGAGCAGCCTCTGCTTGCACTCGAGTAGCCTCCACTTGTGCTCGAGCAGCCCTCTCTTTCTCGAGCACAGCCTACCTCTCATTCAGCGCGGTTTCTTTCTCCACCACGGCCACCTCCTTCACTGCGAGGGCGGCCTCCCTCTCCGCGAGAACTTTATCCTTTTGGGCAAGCTCTCCGTCAAGGGACTTAATCTTGACTTCGAACTCGGCCTTCTGTTCTGTCTGTATCTCGCAGAGTTTGGCATTGTGCTACAGAAGAGTAGAGTTCTTGTCCTGCAGGAAGCCGATAGTGCCCTTGAGGCCCCTTATGGACTTCCCAGAGCTGTCTCGTGCCTCTTTAGCCAGAGGCAGAAATTGGACCAAGCCCTACAATCAAAGAAGGTGAAGTAATTCAAGGCATGTATAGCGAAAAAAATAAAAAATAAAATAAAAAAAAAATATCGAAGCAAATGCAAGATAAGCGATACCTGGGCGAGCCATTGGACAAGCTGATCACCCACTTCTGGGAGCATGGCGCCACCCTTTTTGAGGTCGTCCTCGAGAAGAGCACCCTCGAGGCTGTCGGCCACCTCATTCACAGGGGCCGATAGTAGAGAGGTAGACCGTGGGGCCAAAGTATTAGGCGGAAGATGGCTGTCACGCGATCGCTTCCAAACCGTTTTGCCTTGGTCGGTGCGAGAACGCTTCCCCAGGGTCATTTCCCTTCCTACATCATCTTGACCGCTGGACTCGACCAGAGCCTTGGTCGATCCTACGGAGAGGATTTTAAAGGACTGTTCGTTGGAGGGAGGTTTTTCTTGGGTCTTGGTTTTGGACGTGGCATTGGGTTCAGAAGATTAGTCTGTGGTTTTGGAGAGAGTGGTATCTTTGGGATTGGAAGCTCGAGGGTCGGTTTTTTGGTGGTGGTTGTCAGGTTTTTGGTGGCGGTCATCGTGTTTTTTATGGCGGTCGTCGGCTTTTTGGTGGCGGTCAGTGGTTTTTGGGTGGCGGTCATCAACTTTGGAGGTGGTCGAGGTCTTGGTGGTAGAGGCCGAGGTAGAAGTGTGCTGAGAAGTTTTACCGGGAGGAGGTGGAGGAGTTCGGCGTGTTTGGTGTTGTTGTTGCTGTTGTTGCTGGTGTTGCTGGTGTTGCGGTGGCGGCGGCCCTTGCGGCGATGGCGGAGGCAGAGGCGGAGGAGTCTGCCGTAGAGGGGACCGTTGAGGTGGGTCTGGTCGAGAACCAGAAGAAGTGGCCGGCTCCTCAACTTTATCCCAGTCGAGCCGGAAGTAGCCCCAGCTTTCCTCTTCAAAGGAGCTCTCCTCAGGGGGATGTTAAAACTAGGAGCCTCTGCAAAAAGAGGACGAAAAGATTAAGATTGACATCAACAAGTCCTACATAAGCAACAAACAAGGGAACATATACACACTCGAACTACCAATGGAGTATAAGAAGCACTCGAGCAAATTGATCGAAGATTACCTGGATCATTCTCAATCCGAATAAGATCGAGGATCTTGTCGGTGGGTGGAGGACAAACCTTGTGGGTAAGAAGGCCGCAGAAATGGAGAAGGCTCTCGTCCTTGAGCAGTTTCTCTGACGCAACAGATTTGGAATTCTAAGTGTGGATCCGTTGGTCGAAGAGAGGGTTGGGAGGAGGAGCCGAGGACTCTTGTGAAACTTCTTTGACCCAAGGAATAGAGGACCAAGGGAAAGGGACATCAGGCTGGACGAAAATGAATCTGTTGATCCATTTCGGGATATTGGTAGGAATGTCATTGATGGAGTGAGCACCGTTTCGGCTCTTCAAATAAAGGCCTCGACCTTGTTTGGAAGGGGCGTAACAATAGTGGAAGAAGGCAAGGTCGAATCAAGCGGATATGACAGAGGATAATGAAGGTGGTCATAAAGCGGATGGCATTTGGGGGGAGTTGGTGTAGAGGAAGCCCGAACCATTCGCAAATTTGAAGCAGCTCAGGGCACAAAGGAAAACGAAGGCCGAGTTTGAATTGGATTTCGAAAAAGGTATAACAGTCCATTGCGGGATGATCGTATTTTTCGGATGGAGAGGACCTATAGAACGACCAACTGTTGGGGTGGCCGATCTTGTTAGAAGAATACCAATCGTTAGAGGTTCTGCGGGGGTTTTTGGTTGAAGCCTTGTTGGGAGGAGAGTTTGAAGCACCAGGTTGGGAGGAAGAAGGCAGAATGGTAGAAGATGTGGGAGAAGTGGGTTGAGGAGAAATGACCTCGTCCTCCTCTGACTCGTCTAACGCGCCAAGGGCAGGTCGACGATGGCGGAGAGGAATGTTATCCATAGTATCCTCGGAGTTGGGAGAAGCGACGCGGGCTGTGAAAACATGGGTAGGAACAGTATCGCCGGGGCGAAGAATTGAGAGAGGAACCAGCCTCGAGTGCAGAAGGAAGTATTTGAACTGAATCAGAGGAAGTGGTCGAAGAAGGGGATGGAGGTGCAGGATCTGATAAAAGAAAAACAAAACCGAAGTCAAAAAAAGGAAAAACTTTCGAGAAAGGTGGAACTTCAAAAAATTAGGGTTCTGCGAGGAAGGCGATTTTGGAGAAATTAAAGAAGGAGAACGGAGATTTCGGGAGATTTTCGAAGAAAAAGAGCAAATTTCACAATGATTAATAAGCGGTTACAGACATCCAACACATAAACTCAAAATACTCAATCAGCAAATTTCAGATACCCAATTCAATAAATTCAAAATGCAAAATCTCAGAAACAGAAAATGTACAATCAGAGGAGGAGCAACTTACTCATAATCGCAGAAGAGAGAATTGGGAAAGCTCGATGATTGCAGGAGGAATCACCGAAAAAAAAAGAAGTTAGGTTTTTTGCAGAAAGAATTTTGAGCACAAGAGTGTTCGAAATTGTGAAGGTGGAAAAACATAGAAAGTTCGCTAAGTGTTAAATTTATACCTTGGAGAGTTAAAGGGTTGAAAGACGAGGACCGTAAGATTAAAGCCAGATCTTACGGTGGAGAGCATTAACTAACACGGTACTCAAGATAGGCACGTTATGCGAGGAGGCACAATGATTAAAGTGTCTGACAGGCGTGATAGATGAGACACGCGGCAGAAGGGCAGGTGCGGCAGAAAGGACGTGTGGCAGATGACTTTATGTCTGGCAATTAATAAGGAATTAATTCAAAAAAGGAGCAGAAAACTCACTAGGTGGTCGATATTTGACGTCTTGTCATCAAGAAAAGCGAGGAGCACGGATTCACTCTTAGATCGAGTCATTAGGACTCGACCAGAGTGGGGGGACTAGATCATATGGGATATTATACCAACAAGGCTAAACCGGTTTACTGAACCAGCTTAGGAGGCTCGACCGCGATAGAACCGAGTCGGGTGGCAGAGAAATCGACCAGTTAACCAGTCGATCAACCAGGAAGTCGAGTAACCTATCATTCGACCAAGCGGATGGTCGAATAGTTCAGTCGACCTCCACAAGTCGACTGCTTCGTGGACTTGACGCCTCGTGGATCGACCTAGTCATAGGTGCGTGGAGGAGCTTCTAACGGAATTTCAGAACGATATTCACCCCATGTGCAGAAGGACACGTGTCGAGAACATATTGGTTGACAGCGACAACCACCTCTGACCGCTTACCCCATGTGCAGAAGGACACGCGTCCAAAGAGTATTGGTGCAGATGATAGTGGCGATGGCTACCTCTGATACACACACATTGTGTGCATACGGACGGGCAGCTTGGGCAGCCAACTCACCAAATCCGGGCAGCCCTAGGTCAGGTATTTCACCTTTATATAAAGGGGGTGAGCCTTTCTTCTTCAATACGATCATTCTATTACTCACTCTTGAGAATTGATTGAATATACACTGACTTAAGCTTCAGAGGCTCTTCACCGAAAAACCCCTCCGATGTAAGAGTTCTTTGTAGGTGCACGACGTTCAACCAGCAAAAAGAAAGGCGATTATTCAAGTTCCAACTGGTCGGGAGGTTTTGTGTTACCACCTATCATTAGGACTTAGGGAGACTTCCTCAAAAGGCACCGTCGAAGGACATACAGCTCTCAACGACGGGGACAACCATTCGAAGGACATCCAGCTCACATCGAAGGTTACAAAAATTTACAAGCATGCATTGATCATACCAACCCAACAACAAATAAATTATTTATGGCATAGCAGATTTTCAAATAAAACCCACCTGGAAAACGCGGTAGAATATTGCACACAAAATCAAGTACGTAGGTTGAGGCTCGACACCTTAAACACCTACATTTAAGCGAGATAATTTATCAATAACCTATCTCACTACTCGAATTTAACATAAAACCCACACTTAATAAAAATTAAGACTTATGGGTTTTAATCGGATTTTTCGTGGACCTGGAACTCTCTCAATTTTGAAAAATAAGACTCAGATAGCCAAAATTGGAGTCTCGGTACTTAAAATATTTTTTTCCAAAGTTTTTGCATTTTGAAAATATTTTTAAAATATGTTGGGGGATGAAAAACGGACTTCCAGAACCTACAAGGGCCTAAAAAAAAGCATTGAATTGCCATGGGCACTGATGGCCCGCGTTGTGCGTACTGGGCTATACTAGAAGTCACGAAATAGGGCCACAGTGAGCAACATGGCCACGAATTTCGGCCTGTTCATGGGCTGCCGGATACGGGCCGAACATTGGGCCGGGACAGGGTTCTCGCGGGCTGGAGTAGCAGACTGGTTGCGGGCCGCGCGCGGGCTGATTCCGGGCCTAACAGCCCGCGCGCTTTCTATTGCTATACTGGGAAAAAAAGAAAACAAAATGGGCTGCTGAGGGTGGGAATCGAACACCACCTCATTTAGAGAAATGAGCAAGGTTACCACTGCACCACGCGTCCGCTTGCAACATGAAATGAAATTAATTCTACAAAATAAAACAAAACAGCTGCAGATATGACAGAACAGCTAGAAGAATCGATCAGAGGCTGCGACACAGGTTCTACATAATTTCAACTGCGATTTCACGAGAAGTTCGAACATCTACGACCATAACAACTTACCCTGAGTTTTGAAATCTTATAGAAATGGGTTTTATTGGTTCGAAAGACGACACGACAACAATACCGTTCGAAAATAACGAACAACACATTAACGATGGTAAAGCTCAAACCATAAAACGAGGCTCCGATATAACACGATTAACACCCTGCAGCAAGACTCGACAATACAAACGAGATTAGCTACAACAAATAAGACTTGGTATTTGCAAACAAGAGTTCCAATTCACACGACTAATTCACGAAACACAAATACGATAATTGATTCAGCGAATAATTCCAGCAACCTGATAGCACGAAAATTATAGCAGGAAGGTTGAAATAAATTACCCTTCTTTCGGAATTTACGAGAAATCAGAAAAACGGGTTAGAACGAGATGGGATGAACTGAGCCTCGACGGGACTCGTAACTCTAAACACGGGGGCTGCTCGCGAACAACAACTCGCGGGAGTGTACGTCGGTCAATTGAGTTTCGTCGGGAATGGTCGAGGAGGACGATAGCGGCGGCAAGGCTGCGCACAGGAGAGGTCCTCGCCGGGTTTAATGGTGAACTTCGGTTGCTTGTAGTTGCAGGTCCGAGGACGGACGGGAAAAACTCCTCAGAACTACGGCGGCTGCTCGGAGGTGCGATGGTGATTGCCGGAACAATGGCAGTTTCACGGAATTGCAGGTAAGCGATTTATTTTTTTTTTCTTTGAAACGAAGCTGCGATTTAGGAAATTAGGGGATGTTTGAAAAATTCTCTGATGAGGACCCTCCTCGACCGAGTCATATGAAGAAGCAAAACGTGCAACGTGCGAGAGATTTTCTCTGAAAAGTCAGAACCAGAAATTGGATGAGGAGAAGAACAAGTCGCCGTGAAAAGGATTTTAATCTGTTGGGAAATTTGCATCGCGAACTAATAATGATGGGCTAAAGCTTAAGTCATCAATTGGGCCAATTTTAATAAAGGAATTTGGGCCAACAATATTTAACTAATTGGGCTAGAGAAAATGGTCCCAAAATGGCTACGGAAAATACTCAAATTCGACTGGTTTCTCTCGGGCTCGACTCAAAAGTTTATTCGAGGCTCAGTTCGACGCGGCGAAAATTAAAATAAAACCAGCTAATACATAATACAAACAATATTTTAAAATAATAATATTAATAATAAAAATATGCATTTAGACAAATAGTTATAATTTAACAAATAATAATATTTAGACATTCAATAATAATAATAATTACATTAGCAAAAAAAATAATCATAATAAGGGAAACAAATAATAATAAAGAAAATAAATAATAACTCCACTAATCCATAATTGAACGGGGTATTACAGTCTATCCACTTTACAAAGATTTCCGTGTTGGGTTCTATTAAGAACGTCGACAATGTGCACATTCAAATCTATTGAATAATAAATCCTAACGCAGCGGAATCTATAGTTAGGATTAGGACTTACGGTTTTAAAATTTTTGCCGACTCTGAGACGTTTCTGATTTCCGTTGATGGAGATCGTCTGAACACCAAAGTCTAATGGGCGGCTAGACTTGGCCTTTCTCGATTCTAATTGAGTCACCATGGTGCTCGAATCGCTCATCAAGCTCACCGGATCGTCTCGGACCTTAGGTAGGTGAATCGGACTCCTCGGACCGCTCCGGAACCATCTTGGACTCGAACTGGGGTTTCTGGACCAAGTTGAACCGGCTTGGACCTTGCTGACCACGTCTGGACTGG
>CACSLK010026087.1:3506115-3519597 GCA_902706635.1 Striga hermonthica
AAAATGGAATTGATAGAATCTGTAAATAGGAGCTTTTACAGCATACCTCTAACATTCCGTCCTCGGAATTCGAAAACAAACATCTAGAAAGCACTAAAACACAAAGGGATTATCAAACCATGAGATTTGGTACTCCCTCCGATTTTCGGTTACTCTCTCTCTCAAGTCGTCTCGCCATCGACTCAACTACCATTACTGGACTTTGACGAGTTCCCCTCCCGGCCTTTCCCTGATGGACCCTTGGTCACAACAGGTCACAGGTACCTCCATAAAGGTAGGGTTCTGCCTAATACGCAGCTCGTCACAAAACACACATACCTCGAGGTCACGCACACGTTCCTCTATCATGAGACATATAACGTGTCATGCATAGTGGTGCAGTCAATCATTAGGCTAAGTCATCAACCTAGTCGAGGATCATGATAAGGCTGAAATGGCCTGGCCGTAGCCTCTTCTCCTACCACGAAGCTCCTCACTTCACGTGGTAACTACATTGCAATTGAGCACAACAACTCATAAAGATAAAACCTCCAAGAAAGACTTAACACTTAGTTCATTGCAATACACGTGGAAAATTCACAGAATCGACACACATTTACACGCTAAAGACTTGGCAGTTGTGACATGAATGGCTGTCCTGGCACGCGGCAACGCGGCACGCTACATGCGGCACACTACACATGGCACTTCCTATGACTCGAGATGCATCATCGAGCGTGGCACGCCTGTGCGAGGCACCAACACACAGTACACCTGCACCGCCCGTATCCAGTAGCTACAGTTCATTTCTCATCAACTGTTACATCTCCCCGTGCTGATACGTGGACAAAAATCGAAAATTCCCTTGTGTTTTGTGACCCTAATCCAGACTTTGAAATCTAGGTACTCCGACTTCGCCGTCAGGGTACTCATACTTCATCATGATTCAAGTGGCTGAGAACTCACGATGTTTCTCACAACTCCTTGGCTACTCTCCTCAAAGACTCCTTCTTAACAATCATAGAACTGGCCTGAACCTCCTTGCGATCCTCCGACATGACGCTCAATTCACTCACAAAATGATGATTGATTTATGCCTATCTCTAGGCCCAAATATTCTCAAGAGTTGCAACATTATTCACCCTCTTGAACCTCTCGCATTGACTTTAAAGATGTCATGAAACAAGACTCTTAGTTTACGAGAACATATATTGATCAACGGAAAAATCAAGACTTAACTCCATCCGAATTATTCTACGCAAGGAAAGAAAAGACAAGAGAAATTCTAAATAACGATAATTGAATAATCAATAGGAGTTTCAAAATGAAAATTGAAATAACCAATAGGAGTCTTAAAACAAAACTCAAACTCGTCTAACAAGACAAAGGGAATTAAACAAGGTCTGCCAAAAGTACGAGAATTGCAATTCTAACAAAAAGGAGGAACAAATAATTATATTAGATCCGAAATTTGATCAACTGTTCAGCCTTGGTTCTGTTCGGCTTCAAACTGGGCCATCGTGTATACTCTAGCTCGACCTCCTTCGCCAAACCTCGGTTGGGCCTGCTGATGTTGTTATTGTTGAGGTGGGGGCTGTTGGGCATTCAGCTGCGGGGGCAGTGGGGGAAGCTGCTGCTGATGAGGGTAAGGCGGATGTTGCTGATGAGGTCCCTGTTGCTGCCTCCTCGGTTCGGGACACATATGGGCAAAGTGACCTATGCGCTGAAAGTTGTAGCCGGTTTTCTGAGCAGCTCGACACTCCCTATTATGGTTCTTGCCGCAGTTAGGACACGCTAGAATAGGGCCATGGGTGGCGGGGCGGTCATCACGTCAGTCTGAGCCTCCACGCTTTCCCTTCCGGTCATCTCGGTGGGAATCAGCCTTTCTCTTGCCCGAACTAGAGCCGGGCGGCGCGGATGAGATGGGCTAAGCGTGCTGAATAGAAGTCTGAGCAGGCTGAGAAGTGTGGTGATAGGATGGGACTGGAGCTATAGGAATGACACAACTCTCCACCTCCTGAGCCGGACTCACAGTGTCGGCGTAAGACACCAGTCCGTGACTCCCCACCAGTTCATGGATCCTCTGATTAAGCCCCTTAAGGAATTTGCGGGCCTTCTTAGCATCAGTATTCACCGAGTCGCCAGCAAAAAGACACATCCTGGGGAAAGTGCGAATATACTCGTCCACGGTAGAGCTGCCCTGCTGCAGATGGTAGAACTCATGCTCCATCTGATCCCAAAAACTCTGGGGAAGGAACTTGCCGCGCACCATCACCTTTATCTGCTCCCAAGTGAGAGCATCAAGCTCCGCCTCTGGCCTCCGAGCCCAGTAGTCAATCCACCAGTCGGAAGCGTCCTCCTTCATCTGGTAAGCTGTGAGAGATACACGCTGTCGGTCCGGGAGAGGGAGCACAGCGAAAATCTTATCCAGCTTCTTGATCCATTCCAGTACCGCTGTGGGGTTCTCAGTCCCCGAGAAAGTCGGTGCATTCATTCTAAAAAACTGGACTATGAGCCGGGTAAGGTCCATGGCCGGAGGGGCCTGATGATGATGATAAGGAGGCGGGGAAGGAGACAGGGATGGCTGACGGTTGCGGTTGTTGCGGCTATTCATAGCTCTATATTGAATAAGCCGAATAAAGTTTAGCACAAAAATATATCATAGTTACAGAAGTCTAGAGTTCGCCATTAAACACTAGAGTTCGATTAAATGAAGGTGGATAGATCCAAAGCCCCAAATCACAAGTTCAACACAAGTAGTTTCATTGCCACATGTGTACCATTTACATATCAAGTATTTTCATTAATACTTAAATCAATCTGTAATACCCCGTTTTATCGTGGATTAATTGAGAATAAATATTTATTATTGTTATTATTAATTTTCTTATTATTATTATTATTATTATTATTATTATTATTATTATTATTATTATTATTATTATTAAATGCCAAATTGCTACTATTTATTTGTTATTAGTAATATTGCTATTATTAATTGTCTAAATATTATTAATTGTCAAATTGTAATTATTTGTCTAAATGCATATTTTGATTACTATTATTATTATTATAAAATAATAAAATGTGTTATATATATATTTTGGTCCGGTTTTAATTTATTAATCGTGCGATTTTAGTCGAGCCCGAGAATGAGTTATTATATCGAACCCGAACCAAGCCCGATTATCGGCCTGATTTCTTTTCCGTGCGTGCGTGCGTGTACCTTATCTTGGTCAACAAGATAACAAGACCTAATATTATTTTAGGAAATTGTATGTATATATGTATATATATATACACACGCACGCAGCAAATAAGAAAAGGAGACCCCGCAGCCTTCATCATCTTCTACCTTCTTCTTCCCGCAGCGATCGTCTTCTTCCTTCAATCTGCTCCTTCGAACCACCATCATCATCCGTCCTAGCCATCATCGCTCACCAGCAAACCATCGCCATCCTCGTGCTTGCAGCAATTTTCGCGAAGAAAACCAGCGACCTTCAACCGCGAAGAAAACCAGCGGCCTTCAACCTTCTCCATCAGCGTCCAACCTCAGCTTGCGGGACCCGTCGAGTTCTGTCGAAGAGTCGATCGTGATCGTTGAGTTTCGTCGGATTCCGTCGGAGCGTTAAACGAAGCCGACGAGTTCCGGACGCCGAGCCGCCATTGTCGCCATCTTCTTCTTAAACGCAGCAGCCGTCCGTCAACCCACTCCGACAACCAGCAGCCTCCGTCGAGCCCCGTTAGCTGCTGCTACTCCTCCGCACGAGACGAAGTGAAGCCGTCGAACTTGCTAATTGTACCGTTCATCCCTTTCGTTCCGTTGGTTTTCGATTATTCCCCGAGAACGGTGTCTGAAGAGCAGTGTCTCGACCACCTACGACCTTCTGACTAATTGCTTTATCAACCGATACCAGGTGGGTTGTAATTGTAACATTTCTATGCCTTAAATGTTATTACTGTTATTATTATTTTACTTGGTATGATCAAAGTATGCATGTGAATCATGTAGCCTTCGATGTGAGCTGTATCGGCCATCGAATGGTTATCCCCGTAACTATAGAACGACTCCGATGGGGTAATCTCCTCTTTACGTCCTTGCAAAGGACACGTCGCTTGAGACCAGGGTTGTGCTCGGTCAGCGATAAGTACCCTGATGTAAGTCCGATGGCGAGGCCAGGCCTTCGGGGGAGACTCCTACTGGCTGGACACTCGTTGTAAGACCAGAAGGCCGAGGGCCGTGGCTTTCGATATATAGTCGGCAGTAGTCTATTGATATAGGTGTGCACATGAGAACGAACTTGGGATAGGAGGTTGGGATAACTAATTATTTACGTATACATGCTGAGACCATACTTTTGATTATTGATCATTGTTTATTATTGAGATAACATTTATTGCATAGTGGTGAGCACCACGGATTCCAATTGTGCTCATCCCCACCTGCTCTTCATGGATGCAGGTTAGAATTGCGGGCACGACGAAGGGATGCGAGTGGTGGTCTTATCATTTATTATTGCTTCTGCCTGTTAAATTGATTACTGTTATTATTGAACATTGGATTATTGTTAAGGAGTGTACTCCTTGGATTTGGAAATTTGAGAAATCCGTTTTGGGTATTGGATTGAGGATTGATGATTGATGATTCATGATTGAATATTGAGATTTGAAACTATTATTGATTATTCAAATTTTGTTAAGTATTGATGTACGATTTGAAAATGAGTAGCGCCTCAAGAGATTTTGAAAATAAATTCGAAAAAATTTATTCTGATTTTTGGCAAATAAAAGTGGGGCGTTACAGAATGGTATCAGAGCGGGTCTACGTTTCTGTAGACTGCTTAAATTTGAATTATGGCATTTATGATTATTTGAGTTAAGCATCGACCACTCGTCTTCGTCATACCGCGCCGCTCAAGGTATGTTAGTCATAAGTATCATTGATATCACTTATGAAATGTTTGCTATTCATGATTGCTTATGTATGTGCTAAATCTGGGCTTAGGATCTATCCATCTTTGAAATTGGTGAACTCTAGCGTTTCATGATAAACTCTAGATTTCCTTAATTGTGTTGTAATGCCTCTAATTCAGTATGAATTAGGGAGTCGAGAAGTTTTGTTCCACCTTAAAGGATTTTGGGAATCTTTTAAGGAGGGTAGTCGTGTCTGGTACATGCACACCGTGGAGTGCAGAGTCACCTTCACTTTTGGCATTCGTTCATCGTAATCTTTAGAAGCTCATTTAAGACGGTCGACACTGTTAGTTGCTTGACCGAAAACTGATGTAACGGCCGACACTGTTAGTCGGAAGAGTCGAATGAGCTAAGCGTTTCATTACTCGGTAATAACCGTTGGGATTGGGGTTATTCCTGGTTAAGGAGCTGATTCTTGTTTCTTTTGAGAAGTTTTCCCGACCTCCATCGTTGGTTATTCAGTGGATATTGTGTTGATTTAAGAAGGTGGTGGACTTGGAACTCGTTTTATGCCTTATAAAGCTTGACACCCTTGAAACCGTTGAAATTGTTTGTACCTAATGGAATCATCTTGGATTGAACCCTAAATTTTTGTAGTTTAGAACTTTTGTGTAAAACCATTATTCCTTCTGTTTACCTTGGTAATTATGAACCCAGAGTTAGAGAATTTCTTTATTTTGAACCTCGAACCGAGTGCCGAACCTGACTGGGTGTAGCCACGCGAAGTGGTGGCCGAGCCCGCACGCCCGTGCTGAGAGACGTGAGGCCAACTGTAGTGGCTGACCGTTGACTCGCACGAGAGCTGCCGCCGCCATCACCGAACGCCAAACTCCCCAGGTCAGTGTATACGGCCAAACCATGACCTTGTAGTCAGTCCTATACTGCGGATTCGTTTTTGAACCGTTCAACCAGTTTTTGTACCGAAATGTGTTGAGAAACCTCTTGAACCTTGCCTTTTGAACTTTAAACCAAGAGCTCCAAGTTCCGCCGAACCGATGTATGACCACTTAATTTTCGATTAAGTGTGTTTTTGTTGTTAATCTCTTAACCGTATGAGGAATGTTCCTTGAGCAGGCATATAATTGTGGTGATGCATTGTAGAGCGGAGTCTCGAGTCTCGATTGGAGGCTATGTAATCACCATGAGATTTATGTTGGTACAAGTGTCTTCCTGAAGGTTTCGCCTATGAAGGGCGTGATTCGCTTCGGGAAGAAGGGGAAGCTCAAACCGCGTTATATTGGGCCATTCGAGATCCTTGCCCGAGTCGGGAACTTGGCTTATCGGCTGGCTTTACCACCTAGCTTGTCGGGAGTGCACGACGTGTTTCACGTCTCCATGTTGCGGAGATACGTGCATGATCCCACTCACGTGGTGGACTTCGGCGAATTGCAGGTTGAGCGAGACCTTATCTCCGAGGAGGTACCAGTAGCTATTTTGGACAGAAGGTCCATCAGTTGAGGAACCGGGCAGTGAGCTTGGTGAAGGTGCTGTGGAGCCGACATGTCGAGTCGGAGGCGACTTGGGAAAGGGAGGCCCAGCTTCGGAGGCGGTACCCGAACTTTGAGTTTTGAGTTCCCTTGTGTTTTATTTCGCTTTCTAGACTTTCATTTTCGAATTCTGAGGACAGAATTCTTTGTAAGGTGGATAGACTGTAATACCCCATTTTATCGTGGATTAATTGAGAATAAATATTGATTATTGTTATTATTAATTTTATTATTATTATTATTATTATTATTATTATTATTATTATTATTATTATTATTATTATTATTATTATTATTATTATTATTATTATTATTATTATTATTAAATTCCAAATTGCTACTATTTATTTGTTATTAGTAATATTGCTATTATTAATTGTCTAAATATTATTAATTGTCAAATTGTAATTATTTGTCTAAATGCATATTTTGATTACTATTATTATTATTATAAAATAATAAAATGTGTTATATATATATTTTGGTCCGGTTTTAATTTATTAATCGTGCGATTTTAGTCGAGCCCGAGAATGAGTTATTATATCGAACCCGAACCAAGCCCGATTATCGGCCTGATTTCTTTTCCGTGCGTGCGTGCGTGTACCTTATCTTGGTCAACAAGATAACAAGACCTAATATTATTTTAGGAAATTGTATGTATATATGTATATATATATACACACGCACGCAGCAAATAAGAAAAGGAGACCCCGCAGCCTTCATCATCTTCTACCTTCTTCTTCCCGCAGCGATCGTCTTCTTCCTTCAATCTGCTCCTTCGAACCACCATCATCATCCGTCCTAGCCATCATCGCTCACCAGCAAACCATCGCCATCCTCGTGCTTGCAGCAATTTTCGCGAATAAAACCAGCGACCTTCAACCGCGAAGAAAACCAGCGGCCTTCAACCTTCTCCATCAGCGTCCAACCTCAGCTTGCGGGACCCGTCGAGTTCCGTCGAAGAGTCGATCGTGATCGTTGAGTTCCGTCGGATTCCGTCGGAGCGTTAAACGAAGCCGACGAGTTTCGGACGCCGAGCCGCCATTGTCACCATCTTCTTCCTAAACGCAGCAGCCGTCCGTCAACCCACTCCGACGACCAGCAGCCTCCGTCGAGCCCCGTTAGCTGCTGCTACTCCTCCGCGCGAGACGAAGCGAAGCCGTCGAACTTGCTAATTGTACCGTTCATCCCTTTCGTTCCGTTGGTTTTCGATTATTCCCCGAGAATGGTGTCTGAAGAGCAGTGTCTCGACCACCTACGACCTTCTGACTAATTTCTTTATCAACCGATACCAGGTGGGTTGTAATTGTAAAATTTCTATGCCTTAAATGTTATTACTGTTATTATTATTTTACTTGGTATGATCAAAGTATGCATGTGAATCATGTAGCCTTCGATGTGAGCTGTATCGGCCATCGAATGGTTATCCCCGTAACTATAGAACGACTCCGATGGGGTAATCTCCTCTTTACGTCCTTGCAAAGGACACGTCGCTTGAGACCAGGGTTGTGCTCGGTCAGCGATAAGTACCCTGATGTAAGTCCGATGGCGAGGCCGGGCCTTCGGGGGAGACTCCTACTGGCTGGACACTCGTTGTAAGACCAGAAGGCCGAGGGCCGTGGCTTTCGATATATAGTCGGTAGTAGTCTATTGATATAGGTGTGCACATGAGAAAGAACTTGGGATAGGAGGTTGGGATAACTAATTATTTACGTATACATGCTGAGACCATACTTTTGATTATTGATCATTGTTTATTATTGAGATAACATTTATTACATAGTGGTGAGCACCACGGATTCCAATTGTGCTCATCCCCACCTGCTCTTCATGGATGCAGGTTAGAATTGCGGGCACGACGAAGGGATGCGAGTGGTGGTCTTATCATTTATTATTGCTTCTGCCTGTTAAATTGATTACTGTTATTATTGAACATTGGATTATTGTTAAGGAGTGTACTCCTTGGATTTGGAAATTTGAGAAATCCGTTTTGGGTATTGGATTGAGGATTGATGATTGATGATTCATGATTGAATATTGAGATTTGAAACTATTATTGATTATTCAAATTTTGTTAAGTATTGATGTACGATTTGAAAATGAGTAGCGCCTCAAGAGATTTTGAAAATAAATTCGAAAAAATTTATTCTGATTTTCGGCAAATAAAAGTGGGGCGTTACACAATCATACCTTAAGAAGCACGACGTGTCGGAGATGAGTGGTCAACATAAGGTCAAAGCAAATAATCACATAATTCACATTAGACCAGTCTACAGAAATGCAGACTGGCTCTGATACTAAAACTATAACGCCCCAGTTTTATTTTCCAAAAATCAGAATAAATTTTTCAAAATTTATTTCAAAAACACATGGCGGCGCTACTCATTTCCAAAATAATTTCCAATAATATCATAAACGTAACTCCCAAACAGGTTCCTCAAAATCATAAATACTAGGGCGTTCACTCCCTATCAATAATCCGATACTCATTATTCGGAAAGCATAAATAACAATAATTAATTCAAATAGGCGGAAGCAAAATCAGATATATGACCACCACTCGCCTCCCTCCGCCGTGCCCGCAATACTAACCCGCATCCATGAGAGCAGGTGGGGATGAGCACAAATAGAAACAGTAGTGCTCACCACTATGCACGTAAATAACAACATAATATAACAAAGAGTATGGTCACAGCATGACCATAAATTAATTCGACATGTCACATCTCCAATCAATACACCAATAATCTCACTCATGTGCACATCTATCATTAGCCATTGAAGGACATACAACTCTCAACAATGGGAGTGCATACCGAAGGACATACAGCTCTCAACGGTATGGCCTATCATTAGGACTTAGGGAGACTTCCTCACAAGGCACCGTCGAAGGACATACAGCTCTCAACGATGGGGACAACCATTCAAAGGACATCCAGCTCACATCGAAGGTTACACAAATTTACAAGCATGCATTGATCATACCAACCCAACAACAAATAAATTATTTACAGCATAGCAGATTTTCAAATAAAACCCACCTGGAAATCGCGATAGAATATTGCACACAAATCAAGTACGTAGGTCGAGGCTCGACTCCTCAAACACCTACATTTAAGCGAGATAATTTATCAATAACCTATCTTACTACTCGAATTTAACATAAAACGCACGCTTAATAAAAATTAAGACTCATGTGTTTTAATCGGATTTTTCGTGTACTTGGAACTCTCTTATTTTTGAAAAATAAGATACGAATAGCCAAAATTGGAGTCTCGGGACTTAAAATAATTTTTTCCAAAGTCTGTGCATTGTGAAAATATTTTTAAAATAAGTTCAGGATGAAAAACGGACTTCCAGAACCTAAAAGGGCCTAAAAAAATGCATTGAATTGCCATGGGCACTGGTGGGCCGCGTTGTGCGCACTGGGCCATACTAGAAGTCACGAAATTGGGCCGCAGTGAGCAACATGGCCACGAATTTGGGCCTGCTCAAGGGCTGCCGGACGCGGGCCAAACACTCGGCCGGGACCGGGTTCTCGCGGGCTTAAGTAGTAGAATGGTTGCGGGCCGCGCGCGGGCTGATTTTGGGCCTAACAGCCCGCGCGCTTTCTATTGCTATACTGGGGGAAAAAAAAAAGAAAAAGAAATGGGCTGCTGAGGGTGGGATTCGAACATTACACCTGATTTAGAGAAATGAGCAAGGTTACCACTGCACCACGCGTCCGCTTGCAACATGAAATGAAATTAATTCTACAAAATAAAACAAAACAACTGCAGATATGACAGAACAACAAGAAGAATCGATCAGAGGCTGCGACACAGGTTCTACATAATTTCAACTGTTATTTCACGAGAAGTTCAAACTTTTACGACCATAACAATTTACCTTGAGTTTTGAAATCTTATAAAAATGGGTTTTATTGGTTCGATAAACGAAACGACAACAATACGGTTCGAAAATAACGAACAACACATTAACGACGATAAAGCTCAAACCATAAAACGAGGCTCTGATATAACACGATTAACACCCAGCAGCAAGACTCGACAATACAAACGAGATTAGCTACAACAAATAAGACTTGGTATTTGCAAACGAGAGTTTCAATTCACACGACTAATTCACGAAACGCAAATACGACGAACAAAACGAAACGAATAAATATACGATAATCGATTCAGCGAATGATACGGATAGGACGTGAGACCCATTGGATATATTGATCCAAGAACCAAACATATAAAATAGACAGCGGAATCCCATATCGGAGATCTAGTTTGATCGTACCTAGAGCTTAAAAACCTCGACCCGTTAGCTATATAATCATCTAAGAACCTCGGTATGGTGAAGGCCACAAGATCTTGCTCAAAAATCTTGATAAGTTCTTAAAACACTTGAAACTCTACAAAAGAGAATTCAAACTCACAAAAGTGATATTCAGTAAAATTCATATATTTCATTAAAACATAAAATGGCCTTTTTAAAGGCTACAAATGGTGCTAATGAGTTAATCCCGTTTTTTGGACTCATGAAGCACTAAAGACACTCCTTTGACCTCATAAATAAACTTACATGAAGTTTGAATGACCTTTTGACTTCTAAGACAACCTAAGAAACATTTTGGTCTCGCAAATGCTAAAAATGGACATAATATTGAACACTTTAATTGGGCTTCATGACATGGACGAAATTAAGTCTTCAATCCATGGATCCATCTTCATGCGAACAATCTGGCCCATCAACTCGAAGAATATTCATCAATTTGCCTTCAATCGAGATTTGGTTCGTCTCCTTTTGAAATTCAGCAATAAGAACACTCAGCGCTTCCTTCATTTTCTTATCCCTTGCCCTTGTGATCGGTCCCTCGTTTATTTTCAATGGATCTTCTTTACTTTGATCGGAGAGCTTAGCATGGTCCCCATCATTCCCTTCTTCTTCAAAAGGATTCGACCTCGAATCTGAATTAATGTGAAAAGGAGAAAGATCAAAAACATTAAATGAAGTGCTCACGTTGTACTCACCTAGAAGATCAAGTTTGTAGGCATTATCGTTGATCCGTGCTATCACTTGAAATGGCCCGTCCCCCCTTGCTTGCAACATTGACTTGCGCTTTGCTGGGAATCTCTCTTTTCTCAAATACAGCCAAACCCAATCTCCGGGTTCGAAGGTAACACGCTTTCGCCCTTTATTGGCTTGTTTTGTATATTGCTGGGTTTGCTTCTCAATATTCAGCTTGACCCTCTTATGTAACTTCTTGATCATTTCAGCCTTAGCTTTTCCATCCAAATTCACTTGCTCATCAACGAGAATAGGCACAAGATCAAGTGGGCTTAAAGGATTAAACCCGTAAACAACCTCAAAAGGAGTAAAATTAGTAGCAGAATGGACACTCCTATTATATGCAACTTCAGCAAATGGCAAACAATCTTCCCAACCTTTTAAGTTCTTTTTAATCAAAGCTCTAAGTAATTGAGATAAAGTTCTATTTACTACTTCAATTTGCCCATCAGTTTGGGGGTGACAAGTCGTAGAAAATAGAAGTTTAGTTCCCAATTTACTCCACAACACATGCCAGAAATGACTTAAAAATTTTGCATCTCGATCACTCATAATGGTTCTTGGAACCCCATGTAAACGTACAACTTCTCGAAAGAATAAATTAGCAATATCCGTGGCATCATCACTTTTATGACATGGAATGAAATGAGCCATTTTAGAAAATCTGTCAACAACCTTGAAAATGCAATCTCTACCTCTACTAGTTCTAGGTAAACCCAAAACAAAGTCCAAAGAGATATCTACCCACGGTTCATTAGGAATAGGTAAAGGTTGATACAAACCATGAGGTTTTGATTTTGATTTTGCACATTTGCAAGTTATGCACCTCTCACATATTCTCTCAACATCAACACGCATACCAGGCCAAAAGAATGATCACGCAATATGTAACACCCCGCTATTTTACTGAAATCAGAGTACGCCTTTTTCGCAAATTTTATTGAATAAATTAATGAAACATTTATTTTGCGAAAACTAATTCGGAGTGCTACCGTGAAAACCTGACTTTTATCTTAAAAACCGTTTAGTTTTTAAACTGATAATAAAAACGGTTGCATAATCTTTTAACCGACTAAGGTCGGATCAAAAGCTGAGTTCAAGTACTAAATACTGAAGCGGAATAATAGCGTGGCCAAAACATAACATATACATCATAACAAAAGTCCTGAGTCCGTCGCCGCTCACTCCTCGGCTCCGACTCTATGACCTGAAAAACATGAAATACGTGGGGGCATGAGCACTAAAACACTGTGCTCCACAGAAACTCATACTAAAGTAAACAGTGAATATAATAACAATATCATGATCCTGGTATATATACATAACCTGAACATGAAACCGGTAATAACATGAACATGAATCTGATATCATCACGTGAACGTGAACCATGACCGTTACCTCATCTGCCAGCATAAAAATGCCGGACACCATGTGCACACTCTAGTGGGCAGACTAGGGCCACTAGAACCCAGAATGGACCGGCGACCATTCCGAGCGGATACATGACATGAAATACATACCTCAAACATGGTACCGTAATTATAATCAATGTAGTACTTAGTCTGAGTCCCCACCTGATCCGTGAAAATAAAGGTAGTGCTGATGCTCGTGTCTTGATCAAACTGAAATATAATATAAACAATTACTAATGACTATGCTCAGACTGATAACTTAATTGATTAATTATGTTGAGATGCTCTACTGAACGCGACATAATATTTGGACTTAACCGGTATAACCGGAACTGATCTGACATGAACTGATCGGACATGAATTTACTGAACTGAACTGGACCTGGAATTTTAACTGGAAAATAATACTGAAATCAAGAACCGGGGCTGAAATATGAAAATAGGGGCTGAACCAGTCTAGCCGGTCTAAACCGGTCTGGACCAGACCGCCGGTCTTCTGAACCGGTCGGTCGGACGTTGGTTCGGCCAACAGGCCCGCCGAGGCTGCGCGCGCAGGCGCTGCCTGGCTG
>CACSLK010026087.1:3519612-3539262 GCA_902706635.1 Striga hermonthica
GCGCGCTGGCGCGTGGTGGCGTGCCACTGGGCATGGCTGGCACGTCCGGCAGCACCTGGGTGCAACTTCACGACTAACTGGTCGCGTGCGTGCGTCTGGCGCATCGCTGCGTAGAGCTGGGCGCTGCCCCGCGCTGTGTGCGCGGGCACAGGCACGACTGATGCTGTTGGGCGTTACCGCGCGCCGCAGCAGGTGACTGTAATGTGCACACGCACGCTGGCGTGCACGACAGCTGGCTAGCGTGCGTTAATGCACGCTGGTGTGCATAACTGGGTATTGGCGTGCGCACCCGCATCGCCAACCACTACCTGCTGCGAGTACGGGCCTTACGCGGTGCTATACCGCGCATCACCCGCGCACCACCGGTACGCTGCGGCCGCTACTTGCGGACAGCGCAAGTACGACCGACCCTTGTCGGCCGTCCGACGACTTCACTCGAACAATTTAACTTTAAATGACTTAAACTGACATGATATGAACAATAATACCAAGTTAACATGAAAACATGAATTTTTGCTCAAAAGCTGAACTTGGCCGCGGCGGCTCCCGTGCGCCGCCAACGGCGTTAGGCTGTTTTACGGCCAAACTCGATTTTCTCTCGGCAATTTAAACTCAACTGATCATGAAACATCATTTACTGAACAAAATAGCATGAAGTGCTCGATGGACTTGAACTTAACATACTTGTAACACATGCCCGGCCCGTGGTGCGCGCTACGTGCGTGACCACGCCCCTTGGCCGAAGCCATACAAACATGAACATTCTTCCGAATACATGACCTTGACTAATCATGAATAACATACAGGACCTGATTACATGACCCTTACTTCGGAAGATTTTAACTATAAACATGAACAAGCTCACTACACACCCGCACGGCCGAGTGGCTCTAAGCCGTACCATGACCACAATAATTCGAAACTAACATGCCTTTAACATGAATAACTCAAGGTAAACGAAGTTACCTCTTCACTAACTCATCTGATTGCACACTCTTAACGACTCAAGCTTCTGTGCGCGTACTATGCTCTCGGTGCGTGCGGTGCGATACTCGTCGTGCGTGTGTGCTAAGTTTGCTATGCCAAAGCAATTGATCTCAATCTCTTTAACTCTCTTACTATCATATAGTATAAGATTTTGAAAGGCAAAATCCTCCTCAATACATACAATATATAGGAACCGAATATGGATGGGGAGGTGGGGGAGAATTTGGTGGCTTCATCATATCACACCACTTGTCACCATTAGGAAATATTACCATGCTAACTCATCACTAATAGTGCTTAGTCATCCATTAATCTCTCTAAACTTGCCACCTCATACTAAGTATATTATGAAGACAAACTATCTTTAATTGCCACTTAAACACGTACGGCTTTGAGGCTTGATATAAGATGACTAACACATGATATTTCCCATTAATTGCTTACGGCAATTAGGAAAAAATATGATAAGTTGCATAATTTATTTATCAAAATGCTACACGGCATTTTTAAAACTTAACCATGATTTTATTAATTAAGCATAATCTTATATGCTTAATTAATTACTAAGCATGATGCTTAACTTCCAAAATTATTCCGAACGTAAACGTGACGTCGAAAATAATTCCGGATAATCTCGACTGAAAATAATTAATTCCGAAAATAATACTCGAAAATATTATTATATCGGAACTAAAAACATGATTTATATTACTAACATGACAGGATACTCCTGACTTGGACGATTAATCCGAATATTGATATTTCGAATAATTCGTCAACTTAACTTATTAATTCCGAACTCCTTAAATAAGGAAAACGAATCGGAATTAAATCTGGAAACTTATCCGGTTACTGAAATAATTAACCGAATAATTTATCGACTAATAGTCGGACTTGGGATATAACTAACTGAATAACTTGAACTTGAATATGAACATGATTATTTATTAACAAAGGCTAGCTTAAAATTAAAAGCTAGTATTTTCCTTTATTAATAAAACTCGGGGTGTTACACAATACTTCCAATGTTTTATGTACACCAAAGTGTCCCATTAATCCTCCCCCATGTGCCACCGTAACCAGCAATTCACGAATAGAACATTTAGGAATACAAAGTTTATTCTCATGAAACAAGTAACCCTCATGCATGTAAAACTTACCAAATGCAGCATGTTCACAAGCTAAGTAAATCGACCCAAAATCAGAATCAGTGGCATATGTATTCTTTATCGACTCAAATCCAAGAAGCTTAGAACTCAAAGTAGTGATTAAAGCATACCTTCGAGATAATGCATCAGCTACAATGTTTTCCTTGCCCCTTTTGTATTTGATAAATTCCACCCATTTGATATGCCTCTTGCTTAACTTACCTTGGCCCTTCAAGTACTTGAGAGATTCGTGATCAGTATGAATCACAAACTCTTTCGACCACAAGTAATGTTGCCAAGTTTCCAATGCTCTCACCAAATAATACAACTCCCTATCATACGTCGGGTAGTTCAATTGAGCTCCTTTAAACTTCTCGCTGAAATATGCAATGGGTTTTCCTTCCTGCAACAAAACAACACCTACACCTACTCCAGAAGCATCACATTCAAGCTCAAAAGATTTATCAAAGTTAGGAAAAGCAAGAATAGGTGCAGAAGTTAATTTTTCTTTTAAGAGATCAAAAGCAAGTTGCTGTTTTTCTCCCCATTGAAAACTGACTTCCTTTTTCACAATTTCGTTTAATGGTGCAACAATGGTGCTAAAATCTTTCACAAACCTCCTATAGAAGCTAGCAAGGCCATGAAAACTTCTCACTTCAGCAATGCTCTTAGGAATAGGCCTATCCAAAATAGCTTTGACCTTATCCATTTCCATTTCTATTCCATCACCACTTACAACAAAACCAAGAAAAACAAGTTTATGCATGCAAAAAGAACACTTTTTAAGATTAGCATACAATGATTCAGTTCTTAAAGTGTCCAAAACAGCACGAACATGATCAAAATGCTCTTCTTTGCTTTTGCTATAGATGAGGATGTCATCAAAATAAACCACAACAAATTTCCCTATAAAGTCATGCAAAACATGGTTCATTAATCTCATGAAAGTGCTTGGTGCATTAGTTAACCCAAAAGGCATGACTAACGACTCATATAAACCATATTTTGTCTTAAAAGCAGCTTTCCATTCATCTCCTTCACGAATTCTAATTTGATGATAACCACTTTTCAAATCAATTTTAGTGAAGATGACAACACCATACAATTCATCAAGCATATCATCTAACCTAGGAATAGGTTAGCGATACTTCACCGTGATTTTATTGATGGCTCGACAATCTGTACACATTCTCCAAGATCTATCTTTCTTCGATACCACGATTACCGGTGCAGCACATGGACTCATGCTTTCTCGTATCTTCCTTTACGCCATCAACTCTTCCACTTGCCTCTGAATTTCCTTTGTCTCTTCTGGATTTGCCCTATATGCTGGACGGTTTGAAAGTGTAGCTCCCGGAATGAACTCAATCTGATGTTCGATTCCCCTTATAGGCGGTAATCTACTTGGCTCTTCTTCGGGGAACACGTCTTCATATTCCTGCAAAAGAGACGCAAAAGCACTAGGCAAAGATGGGGTTAGCTCGTTAGTGTTCAAAAATGACTCCTTGATCACCATCACTAACACAATCTTCCTTTCAAATATTATCCTCTTCATCTCACTGGCTTTTGCATAAAAATTTAGCCTTTTTTTCTCCTCAACCACACTTAGTTCTTTTCCCTCAATCTCACACATTTATTCTTGATTTTTCCCTCCAATCTTTTTTTCTCGCAATTTTTTTCCTTATTATTTTCTTTCTTTTTCTCACTTTCTCTCAATTTTCTTGATTGAGACATTTTGAACTGATCTTCTTGCAATTGTTGTGGATTCAAAGAAACAAGTTGAATGCTCCGGTTTTTATGCTTCAAACTGTAACGGTTAAGGAAACCATCATAAGTCACTCTTTTGTTCAAATTGCCATGGTCTCCCCAAAAGGATTTGGCTAGCATGCATTTGCACTACATCACGTAGGATCTCATCCTTGTATGCCAATTTTAAATGACACCAACACTTGTTTTGTCACTCGAATTTCTCCACAATCATTGAACCACTGCAGCTTGTATGGATTAGGATGCTTCGTGGTTGGTAAATTCAGCTTCCCCACCATTTCACAACTAGCTATATTAGCACAACTCCCTCCATCAACAATCAGCATGCAAACCTTCCCAAGAACTAAACATCTCGTATGAAAGATGTTTTCCCTTTGCTATTGAGTATCCTCCACCTTGATTTGCATGTTAAGAGCTCTTCTCACCACCAAAAGCTCTCCATGTTCAGGTGTGGTCTCCTCAGCTTGCTCGTCCTCGCTGGATTCATGCTCGCTTTCAGATTCTACCACACCATTTTCCCTCAAGATCATGACTCTCTTGTTAATGCATTCGGAAGCAATATGGCCAAAGCCTTGACAACGGAAACATTTGATATCACGGCTTCTAGATGATAATGTGACAGCCTTGCCTTTATCAACCACATGATCCTTTGTTTTAGAAGTCTCATTTTGGGTTTTAGAAGCTGCCCCAAAATTGATCTTCGGACTTCCTTCTTTCACTTTGCTCGATGGGTAAAGGTTCGATGAGAAACTTCTTTGAGAGGATCCCTTCGTCCTTAGTTGTGTTTCCACTTTCATGGCTGTATGCATCATATCCTCGAGCTCAATGTGGTGCTGCAACTCCACAATGTTCGCAATGTCCCGATTCAGCCCACTTAATAATCTTGCCATAGTGGCCTCCCGATCTTCATCAACATTCGCTCTTATCATAGCGATCTCCATCTCTTTGAAATATTAATCCACAGATTTCGTTCCTTGTGACATAGATTGGAGTTTTCAACACAAGTCACGAAAATAATATGAAGGGACGAATCTTTACGCATGATGAACTTCATTTCAGCCCAAGTAGAGATAGGCCTCTCACCATATCGCCTTCGATTAGTGGTTAATTGATCCCACCAAACAATAGCATAGTCAGTGAACTCAATCGCAACAAGCTTCACTTTTTTCTACTCAGAGTAGTTATGACACTCAAAAATGAGATCCATCTTCTCTTCCCACTCCAAATATGCCTCCGGATCACTTCTTCCTTTGAATGTGGGAATATTCAGTTTTATGCTTCCCAAGTCACGATCTACTTCATTATCTCGCCTTCTCCTTTCTCCTCTATTGCCACGGTGTGGAAGCTCATGAAACTCCTCCTCGTCAGAATCAGGTTGATAGAATTGATGATTGTCATGTCTTCTATGATCTTGTTGTTCCAACCTCTCCAAACGTTCGGTAATGCCTTCGAGAACACCTCCAAGCCTTGCAAAATGTTGCTACATTGCTTGAATGGTGAAGTCATTTCCCCCATTGGTTGAATTATCCTCCATTACTCATTTCTCACAAGTCACTTGTGTATCACTCAATATAGCCCTCACAACACTCGTGTTTCACTCGTAGGCTTTTACCTCCCCTCAAATGAGCTCACACACTCTTGCCTTTTACCCCTCTGAATTCTCTTTTGTATGCTCAACCAACATAGAACCTATCAAGATCAATATCGTAGAACAATACAAGAACTGTTTTTTTTTTTTTTGAACAAACTGATTTTTCTCTCTCTTTTTTCTTACAATCCTTGTAGAAAAATACAAGGAACCTTTTTTTTTTTTTAACAAACTGATTTTTCTCTCTTTTTTTTAACAATCTTTGTAGAAAAATACAAGGAACCTTTTTTTTTTCGTTTTTATTTTTTTATTTTTATTTTTTGTAAAAATTGATAAGAAAAAGATAGAAATCAGATCAATACCAGATTTCTTTGATACCAAACTGATACGGATAGGACGTGAGACCCGTTGGATATATTGATCCAAGAACCAAACGTATAAAATAGGCAGTGAAATCCCAGATCGGAGATCTAGTTTGATCGTACCTAGAGCTTAAATACCTCAACCCTTAGCTATATAATCAGCTAAGAACCTCGGTATGGTGAACGTCACAAGGTCTTGCTCAAAAATCTTGATAAGTTCTTAAAACACTTGAAACTCTACAAAAGAGAATTCAAACTCACAAAAGTGATTTTTTAATATTCAGCAAATTCATATATTTCATTAAAACATAAAATGGCCTTTTTAAAGGCTACAGATGGTGCTAATGAGTTAATCCCGTTTTTGGGACTCATGAAGCACTAAAGACACTCCTTTGACCTCATAAATAAACTTACATGAAGTTTGAATGACCTTTTGACTTCTAAGACAACCTAAGAAACATTTTGGTCTCACAAATGCTAAAAATGGAGATAATAGTGAACAATTTAATTGGGCTTCATGACATGGACGGAATTAAGTCTTCAATCCATGGATCCATCTTCATGCGAACAATCTGGCCCATCAACTCGAAGAATATTCATCAATTTGCCTTCAATCGGGATTTGGTTCGTCTCCTTTTGAAATTCAGCAATAAGAACACTCAGCGCTTCCTTTATTTAGTTAGCCCTTGCCCTCGTGATCGGTCCCTCGTTTATTTTCAACGAATCTTCTTTACTTTGATCGGAGAGCTTAGCATGGTCCCCATCAGCGAATAATTCCAGCAACCTGATAGCACGAAAATTATAGCAGGAAGGTCGAAATAAATTACCCGTATTCAAGAAGTTACGAGAAATCAGAAAAATAGGACGGAACGAAATGGGACGAACAGAGCCTCGACGGGACTCGGAACTCTGAACACGGGAGCTGCTCGCGAACAACAACTCGCTAGAGTGTACGTCGGTGAATTGAGTTTTGCCGAGAATGGTCGCGGGGGACGATGGCGGCGGTAAGGCTGCACACAGGGGAGGTCCTCGCCGGGTTTAATGGTGAACTTCGGTTGCTTGTTGTTGCAGGTCCGAGGACGGATGGGAAAAACTCCTCAGAACGACGGCGGCTGCTCGGAGGTGCGACGGGGATTGCCGGAATAATGGTAGCTTACGGAATTGCATGTAAGCGATTTTTGTTTTTTTTGTTTTTGAAACGAAGCTGCGATTTAGGATATTAGGGGAAGTTCGAAAAATTCTCTGATGAGGACCCTCCTCGACCGAGTCTTATGAAGAAGCAAAACATGCAACGTGCGAGAGATTTTCTCTGAAAAGTCGGAACTAGAAATTGGATGAGGAGAAGAACAAGTCGCCGTGAAAAGGATTTTTATCTGTTGGGAAATTTGCATCGCGAACTAATAATGATGGGCTAAAGCTTAAGTCATCAATTGGGCCAATTTTAATAAAGGAATTTGGGCCAACAATATTTAACTAACTGGGCTAGAGAAAATGGTCCCAAAATGGCATCGGAAAATACTCAAATTCGACTGGTTTCTCTCGGGCTCGACTCAAAAGTTTATTCGAGGCACAGTTCGACGCGGCAAAAATTTAATAAAACCGGCTAATACATAATACACACAATATTTTAAAATAATAATATTAATAATAAAAATATGCATTTAGACAAATAATTATAATTTAACAAATAATAATATTTAGAAATTCAATAATAATAATAATTACATTAGCAAAAAAAATAATAATAAGTGGAACAAATAATAATAAAGAAAATAAATAATAACTCCACTAATCCACAATCGAACAGGGTATTACAAGAATTATATAGATGCGAGAGACAACAAGGAAACTATCTTTCCTGTTAAAAGAAGCCAGATGAGACCCTCAGGCAATGGTTCTCCACCAGACTTTGCAGCATGTAACAATTTCTGACATTCAAGAATCGTAAGACCCCAAAAGCGAATTCCCTACGTAAAAAGTGTATAATATTACATATCGATAAGTACATATTGTTGACATAATTTTTCGTAATCATCAGAGGAAAGCAATTAAGGCAAGTGTAGACACCTCGGTCACAAGAAGGGTAAAAACCGACATCACTCTTCAACGTCAGGATCACTACCTAGACGTCCTGTTATATCAACCGAGGTCTCTAGGTAACAGAGACCTTCCCGACCGAGGTCTCTAAAAGTTGACTTTCAAAGTCTTAAGGCGGTGATGACTCATCTAAATCATCATGACTGTTGCCTGGCTGGCAGACAACCGCCTTCCAAAAGCTACATTGCATTAAATGCGGTTACACCTACCTCGTACCCCGGGTCAACCACTCTAAATAGAAGATTTACTCATTTGTAAAAGGACTTTTTTGACTCCAGAGAAAAATCAATAACATATTTACATATTTTCGCTTCTACCGACATCTTTTATGAAATATACCGACATCGTTTATGCTCAATAATTTCAACTATTTCTAATCATAGCGTGATTCCACAACATGGTCACCGTTGTTAACTCTTGTTTAACAACAGTTTGGCACTAGAAGGAGGGCCTCATAACTTTTTGAGGTTAACCTTCACCTTTGAAGCTGTTGTTTGCTCACATATCGCGAAGAAACGTTACCGGCTATCCACATAATGTCGCAATCCGGGCAAGAACGGACTCGCATGTTGCACAGAGTCATGATATTAATCAATTTGCCATGCGCGTCTCACTAACATCTACTATATCGGATTATACAAATTTATTTCAAAATCCAGATTTTATTAAAAGGTTTTCATCCCTCATGGCACGTGGCTCCCTGGAGTGTCAGTTCCTCCTCAGGATCAGTCTACGTTCCCGACAACGGTTGTACCTCAACCAGATATTCATGCACAAAATTCGTCAGTGCGTGCGACGGCCTCGTATGCTACATCTCAGCCACGTCATGATTCATCTCACTGGTGCCATGGTTTTCCTCACCGAGAAGAGGAACCCCAGTTTCTATATAATCGACCACCAGAAGTCCCAGATCCAGTGGCGGTGAGAAATCAAGAAGGGACTGCCAAAAGTCATTCTGCTCAACCACGTAGAGCTCTTGTGCCATCAAGACCTGAACTGTTACGACCTGCAGATCAAGAAGATTTACGCCAACAAATTGAAAGGAATCGCATCTTTCAACAGGGTTCGGAAGAATTTGAAGCTTTCCGTAGGTGACTCAATGAGTTGGAGGCGAGACATAAATCTCAGGAGGATTCGTGTTGTAAATATTTTTTGGAGTAGAATCAAAAGATTCAAACACCGGGTCGTGTCTCACGAGGAAGGTTAGCCGGAACACTCTGTACGTTTATTCAAACACAAATAAAAGAAATAAAACTCCTAAATATGCTAATTCAGAGATGGTTTTGATTTAATTCTCAACTACTGTAAAAATTCAAATAAGCAAAGTAAATAGCAAGCGATCACGTTGAACAAGTAAGATTAAGAAGCTAGAGAGTCGGGGATATCTGTTTTGGTTCGAAAATGTAATTATCAAGCAAGAGATTGTTCAGTTAAGTAATTTAAATAACCGGCACGTTCAAGTACTCATTCTCAATAACTTTTCGTAACAAGAGAACAACTTAAACGACAAGTTACCAAGTCATTTAACTCCTAGGCAATACAATTACGAACAAGCCTAGTTTATACGAGCCTATTTCGACCGACTCTTCCCCCTTCGGTTCTAAGAGTCGATAAAAGAAGACTAGAAGGTGGTTAATCAACTAGTCCGTTTAGAATTATCAACATAATGCATGAATTAAGCGAATTAAATTAAAATAATTGGACGTTGAAGTGTCACCCTTCAACAATTCTCGAAATCATGAACAAATATTGAAAACCCTAGAAAAAGCTTAACTCGTACAAATTGAACAATCTCGAACACGATAATCGCAAACGAATTCAAAACATCATTCCCCTATTCCCTAGCTTATGAATTTAGCTACTCATGATTGATTCAACATCAAAGTAATCAATAACCCAAGCCATTGTATTCATACACAAAATGAAAAAGAGTGCTTACGATCAAAAGAATTTTCCTTTTTTGAATCAAAAATAAACTTTGGGATTGCTGCATCAAAGAAAAAAAAGAATCCACTTTCAAATACGTAAGATATCTGATTCTAGCTAATTCACTGTTTTTATCGAAATTTGACTTCACTGCGCTTCGAAAAGTTTGTAGGGGTTTATAAACTTCTTTCTAGCTTAATTGGACAAAGAAGCCATGCTTAACACATGGGAATTAGATGAATTTGATTTTAGCTCTTCCCCCGGTAAAAAAAAAGTACTTGTGTCCACCCCCTACTTCAAACCTTTGCTCTAACCAGCTCACTGAACTTTCAGTCCCTTTCCGGGCTATTGTTATCAGAGAGTTCGGTTACATAGCATTTCCTATTGATTAGTGCTGTGCTGGAATGAAGAAGAAGAAAAATCTGCTTAAAATCTCAGCAATAAATGTCTTTCTTCTTCTATTTTTGACTGAACTTCGCTTCGCCAATACTTCTGACTTCACTGCGCTTCGCTTCGTTCTGTGTGAATCCAATGTCGAAAGAACAACGAGCAAACCAAATCCAAAAGCTAGAAAAGGAGTTTTCTACTCTCAAAATCCAATCCCAAGTGAAAATCCAAGAGAAAAAAATGTTTTTGGTGATGAAAAACGAAGAAAACAATGTGTGGGGATGAGAAAATATGCCCTAGGCTCGACCCCCCTTATTTTCCATTCGAAAATCCGCTAAAAACGCAACTGTTACAAATCAGAGCATAGCGGTGCTAACCCCTTAGCGCCGCTAAGGGTCGAAGAAACGCCGCTAGCTGGGCCGACCTTAGCGGCGCTAAGGTCTGGGCAGCTTCAAAATCTTGATGTTTCGGGCTCGGGTAATCTCGGCCAGCATCACTCGGGTTCTGCCCGAGCTGGAAAACTTGATTCCCGCATGTTTAAGTCGTAAGAACCAGCCTGGATCTCCTAGGAACCCGAACCGAATACCACTTTCGTTATCCGAAACCTGAAACCACCACCATCGAGCAAACACAAAAGCAAGAGAAAATAGGAGGAAAAACAACGAAAACACTGAACACACCTAAATAATACCAAACACGAGAACCGACTAAAAGGGACCTAAAAAACCAAAGAAATGACCAAAATTGGGAGAAATGACACACAAAATACCAGCAAAAATAGCAACAAAAATTGGACAAACAACTCCCCCACACTAAGACCTTTGTTCGTCCCGAACAAAAGAAAAGAAAAGACACGAAAACAAGCAAACGAGCATGGATAATAGATTCAGATAAAACAAGTCTCAAATTACTCAACTTAGCCGAGGAAACTTCCAATGACCAATGATACATACCTCAATTACACTTGAATGCAACATTTTGAAAAGTCAACTCTCGAGCACGAAAATATAATATATAAATGCCTCACTCGATTTCTTTCATGAATATAAAACTGGGACGCTCAAATTGGTCGATCATCATGCATCAACATAAGCTTGCTCAATGTCTATTCATACTTTAAAATAATCAAAATAGTGAATTTGCAAATCAAGGGGACTTCTGGGTTGCAGTGTCGGCATCACATGGAGGACAAATATAGAGATATAGTGGCTCAAACAAACAATCAAACCCTCGAGCACAAAAGTAACTCGAACACCTTACCACTTATCCAACATCAACATGATAGACCATTCCCATCAAGACTCAAAACAACACTCATACACGCTCAAGCTGAAATGCAAATTAAGTACTCGACTTTTTTTTTTTTTTTTAGGGAGTTTGCTTTTTCCTAACAAAATTGAGACGTAAGGACGACATTCTCTAGGTTTAAGCATTGGAGGTCATCCGAGCTTCCTAGAGTGGTTTCCCAATACTCATTACTCGTTAAAGGAATTCAAAAAGTAAGCGGAGTGGAATCCTTTTAGTCTCGTCTTGCGAGTCCCCTTTCATTCATTTTCTTTTCTTTTTTTTTTTGGTCAAGCACTCAAGATGTCACTCAAACAAGTTATAACCTTCTCCAAACATATATCATAAAGTTCCATCAGCATAACAAGTACACTGTCAAATCTTAAGTAATTCAATCAATACGGTTGACAAGAAATACGGTTCAGGCTCAACGGGCTACTAATGAACATTTCACATCAAGGGTCAAAGAAAAAGGCTAAAACGAGCAATGTCAAAGAAATGCCTCAATCATATTTACAAATCAATACTTCAATCACTTTATTTCAAAATAGACTCAAAGCAAGTTCTGATACATAACGAATCCGACCAATATCTCTCAAGAAACAACCAAGGCTCAAACCTCACATAAGGTAAATAAATGTCCAACAAAATAACACATCAAGTTTATCAAGGCATACAAGTCATGATCATCATCACATCTCCTCAACATCATCAACAATCATCAACAAATCTTAAAATTCACCATGATCCATACTCGCAAAACACACAAACTGACTCAGAAAAGACACTAAAACAAAACAGAAAATGAAAACAACCTAAAAGACCTAGAACTGGTCAACCATATAGACACATAATCGTGTAAAAACTCCCCCACACTTAAAACCGAACAATGTCCCCATTGTCGATCATTAGTGCTAGGAAAGTTTGCCCACATAATCAACCAAACACAAAAGACAGAAAAACTAAACCAAAAGCGAAAGACAAACCAAAAGTACAAACGTACAGGGCACAGTGACTAGACTAGTCACTGTGAATCCGGTGGTGCTGATGGAGGGTGGAGGTGGTCAGGCCACGAACAACGACATGCCTCTGTCAGCTCAAATCTCTCGCCCCATTGGGATTGGGGCAGGTCTCTAGAAGTAGGTAAGAGAGGTGCATTGTGGCAGTTTGCATGAAATCTCTTCGTGTCGTGGCCATGGCCCTGCTGTGGCTTCTTCGTGTACTCTCACGTACACGCTTCGTCAATAATCAGCTCGATCGCCCTAATGGACATGCATTCCTCCACCAAATGCGCCTGCGACTCAGGCTGGGTCTCTCCAACGGAAATGGCAACGGACTCGCCCAACACCGTCATGTTCAGCGTCCCACTCTTGATGTCGATCATCGTGTTCGTGGTCGCTATGAACGGTCGCCCAAGAAGAATGGTGTGACTCTTCTCGTTCTCTTGCACTTCTCCCATATCTAGCACTACGAAGTCAACAGGCACAATCAGCTTCCCAACTCAAACAAGTGCGTCCTCCACAATTCCCTCGGGTCTATGGAGTGAGCGGTCGGCGAGCTGTAGGCGCATTCTGGTGGGCTTCAAACCGCCGAGCCTAAGTCGCCGATAAATAGAAAGGGGCATGAGATTTATGCCTGCACCAAGGTCGAGCATCCCCGAGGCCTCTTCCTCACTCCCGAAGGCTATATCAATCACGAAGCCCCCGGGATCTTTTTCTTTCCTTGGCAAGTCATGCCGGAAGAGACTAGCTGCCTCGCAAATAATCACTCCAACGCCACTCTCTACCCGCCTCTTACTCGTTGCTACTTCCTTGCAAAATCTTGCATAGGCTGGGATTTTCTTCATCACGTTAGGAGGGGATAAATGGACATTGGCCTTAGCCAACATGATATGGAGGTCTCGCATCAGCTTATAGTCCTTCTCCTCCAAAAGTCGACTCAGGAATGGAATCCGCGGTCTGTATGGGGTCGGGGCTCTGTGTAAAGTAGACACAGGTGACGGTGTAACTAGGGTCTCTACTTTCTGTTTTTATTTCCCCGGGCCCTCGAGCTTGGGCATAAGCACAGTCACTGATTTTGCGTGCTCCAGCTGGCTCGACAGATTTTTCTTGCTCTATTCGATCTCAATGCTTCCAACCCGCGTAGCCAACTGACCAACTTGCGTCTCGAGATTAATGGACGCATCCTGATTGGTGATAAAGTTCAGAATCTTGTCGAGCTTGTCGTCTATGCTCGGTGGGGTTGGTCCAGTTTCTGGTGCTGGCAACCTCAACATTCCACTAGGTTGCTGCTGCTGGGGAACAAAGTTAGTTTGAAGAGGCTGCTGATGGTGGTTATTGGCCCACGAGAAGTGAGGGTGGTTTCGCCACCCGGGGTTGTAAGTGTTCGAGTATGGGTCATTTCTAGGTCGGCTCTGATAACCCTGCAGTGCATTCACCTCAGTGTTTTGGCCTCCGTAGCTCGGCTCGATAGCCGATGGGAACACCTCAGAACTGTGTCCTTGAACTCCACATGCACCGCAAGCATTTATGGCCATAGTTTGAATCGGCGAGGAACTTCTAGCATTCATTACCCTCATCTGTTCCGTGAGCTTGGTGTTGGGTTCTGTTAGGAACGTCAAACAACATGCACAGTATTGAACTTTATCGAAATAAATCCTAATGCAGCGGAATCTATAGTTTAGGATATGGACGTTTACCTTTTAAAATTTTTGCCGACTCTGAGACGATGTAGAGTACCGTTGGTGAAGTTCGTCTGAACACCACAACCTAATGGGCGGATAGGTTTGGCCTTTAATCGATTCTAATCGATAGGTTCCACGAAGCTCGGTTCACACGGTGCGTGGTCTCGGTCGTCGGGTGCAGCGAGCGTGTGCATCGAGCGCGGACAGCGAGCAGGTGCAGTTGTCGTGCATGTGCGCGGGCACTGGCAGTGTGCACTGGTCGCTGGCGTGATGCGCGTGTCGCTGGCAGGTACGCGAATTGCTGGCGGAGCGCGTCGGGCGCTGGGCGTGTGCGTTCATGCGGTGCGCTTCTCCTATGCCGAGGCGGACTGGCGTCGTGCGTCTGGATCACGTGGGCGTCCTGGTCACGTCTTCTGGGCGTTCGCGGGATGGTGCACGCGTACTCCTTGCGCGCTGGGGATGCGTGAACGGCGGCTGGCGAGATGCGCGGGCAAAAGACAACGAGCAGGTGCGGCTGGGACCTCACGGGCGTCGTTCGCGGACGCTGCTGGGAGTTGGCGTCGGGCCTGGCTGGTGCGCGACTGCGTGCGACGACTCGTGGTTGCACACGGCTGGACTCGGCGGACCTCCAGCGGCGATGGGCAGATTCCGACGATTTCTCACGGCGGCAGACGACGGTAATGATGTGATGATGATGACCGGAATTTATGTCCTTTTAGAAAGCTCAATTAATTGTACCAAAAGGCCTTCTAACGGATTACCTAAACACCTATTCCGATTAAACTTGGTGGAGCGTTTAATCAAATCTCCCTCACTCTCGAACGATGTAATTCTCTCGCGTATGTAGTAGAGAAATTTTGGCCAACACAACATTGTAGGAGAGGTTGGGACATGGTGTATTTATAGGATCCATTAGGGACCTTAAAGAGGTGCTAAATATGGGCTTATTCCATTAGGCCTAGGAATCCTAATTCTACTCCAATACTAATTTAATGTAGGAATGAAATCACCTACTAATCCTCTCCTTCTAGAAGACTCCTAAGTCTCCTAACAATAGAGAAGATCCTTGTAGGAATATCATTCCTAACTAAATTAATAACCATGGAATAAAATTAATTCCTAATTTAGGAAGCCTAATTTTACTCCAATTAATAATATAATGTAGGAAATATATTTCCCACTAATATTCATCTTCTAGAAGACTCCCTAGTCTCATAATCCCAAGAGAAGATTCAAATAGGAATTTTATTCTCCTAATTAATTAATTAATATGGAATAAAATTAATTCCTATTTAATGGAATTAAATAATAAAACATCCCACTAGAGTAATATTATTGCTCTCCCCATTTAGCCACTATTTTACCAATAAATCGAGCCTCCATGATTAAATAATATTAATCTGATTGATCGATTTACCTCCCTATGTTTAAGATATAACGTCCGTTGATTAATTAAATTACTGACAAAATAATTAATCAACCTCTTATTCATTTCCGAAATTAGTACCACTCAGCCTTTAACCATTATGTCAGACAATCGTCTACCTGCAGGGTTTAACATAATGTTCCTTTCTGAGCTCATTTCGGGGACGTCATCAATCCAGCGCACTGGAACATAGTGACTGTAAATAATCTATAATAGCACATCATATAATTATTCTTACTTACCAAAATACCTCGTATGTCATCCTAACAGAATAAGAATCACTTGGTAAATCAAATAAATAAGAAATAAAAATATATGACTATTTTATATTATCTTACAGCTTAAGAGAACGCATCAACCACTAAAGGTCTAGGTTACGACAGCGGTCAGTGAGTCTCATATCCTTATCCTTCCGTGGTCCTGTTCAACACTTAACATAAGTGCTAGTGTAATCCTTCAGTCAAAGACCAACTGAATCGAGAATACACTACAGTGTTTTTCCAAGTGGGGTCTCACTGCCAGTCTAGACTGTGAACGAATAGTTTAGTCTTATAAGGAACCGATAGGTGATCTTTCTGTTCGAAACTCTTCGAACCACACTACCTCAATATAAGACATGGAGTATGTATTCCATAAATAAATAAACTGCAAACATATGTACTTTGACCGAAACATGATTGCCAGATCAAAATGGAATTGATAGAATCTGTAAAACATAGCTTGTACAGCATACCTCTAACAATCTCCCACTTATGCTTTATAAGCTCATGGCTAAACAAAATAACCACAATTTTTTTCAATCTAATTCTCAAAGACTAGTCTCCTATGTTGCCCTACTTGGCAACAACGACTTATCTTCATTCAACGATTTCTCGTATTGGGTGGTACTCGCGCTCTATGTATTTACTCACTTTATGAGCCCGTGGCTTCTTCGAATTTGCTACTGCTCCGCTGTTATCACAGAACACTGTGATTGCAGCGGGCAAACTCGGTACCACATCAAGGTAGAGGAGAAAATTCCTGAGCCAGACAGCTTCTTTCGCTGCCTCTGAGGCTGCTATATACTCAGCCTCCATGGTTGATTCCGCCACGCATTTCTGCTTGACACTCCTCCATACTATGGCTCCTCCTCCTAAAGTAAACACAAACCCTGAGGTTGACTTGCTTTCGTCCCGGTCTGCCTGGAAGTCAGAATCGGTGTAACCCAATGGAAGCAATTTATCTGCCTGGTAAATCAACATGTACTCCTTAGTCCTTCGTAGGTACTTGAGTATATGCTTTACCGCAGACCAATGTTCCGGTCCTGGATTACTCTGATATCTTGCTACTATGCCCACGACATATCAAATATCAGGTTGCGTGCACAAGATCGCATACATAAGGCTTCCTATTGCCGATGCATAAGGAACTGCCTTCATGTCCTCTATCTCTTGAGGCGTCTTCGGGGACATCCTCTTAGATAGAGGTATTCCGTGCCGAAAGGGCAAATCCCCTTTCTTGGAATCCTGCATGTTGAAACGCTTTAGGACAATGTCTATGTATGTGGATTGGGATAGGCACAACTTTCTCTTCTCTCGGTCGCGAATGACCTTGATTCCGAGAACATGTCCTACTTCACCCAAATCCTTCATATCAAACTGCTTGGATAACTATACCTTTACGTCTGATAACATCTTCACACTGTTTCCAATGAGAATAATGTCATCCACGTACAGCACTAGAAACACCACCACGTTTCCATCACTTTTCTTGTACACACAGTGTTCATCCAAACATTGGGTAAATCCATATGATTGGATAATCTCGTCATAACGGATGTTCCACGACCTCGAAGCCTGCTTTAGCCCATAAATGGACCTCTTCAGCTTGCAGACCAGATGCTCTTGGCCCTTCGCAATGAATCCTTCTGGTTGCTGCATATAGATGTCCTCGTCCAAATTCCCGTTAAGGAAAGCGGTCTTAACATCCATTTGCCAAATCTCATAATCCATATGAGCAGCCACAACCAAGAGAATCTTGATGGATTTGAGCATGGCTACCGGCGAAAAGGTTTCCTCATAATCGATCCCTTCTTTCTGAGTGTACCCTTTCGCAACAAGCCTAGCTTTGAAGGTCTCAACCTTCCCATCTGCTCCTCTCTTTCTCTTATAGACCCACTTGCATCCAATGGTGCGAACGCCACTGGGTGGCTCTACAAGATCCCAGACCTGATTAGTGTCCATTGACTCTATTTCAGATTTCATCGCCTTTTGCCAAGACTCTGCGTCCCGATCTTGGAGTGCCTCATTGTATGTCCATGGGTCGGATTCAAGAACGTCCGGGACGGCCTTAGAAGACTCTCCCAGACCCATGAACCGTTCGGGCTGCCTGACAACCCTCCCACTACGACGAGGTACTACCTACTCAGCTGCATCATCAGCGATACGTGTTGCAGTACTTTGTGGTGTAACATCTAGCGCACTCGGTATTGAAGTACTCACTCCCTTTAACTCCTCAAGAACATGCCTACTACTGGGCTTATGATCTAAGACATAGTCTTATACCAAAAACCTAGCATTCGTGCTAACGATTACTTTCTGGTCCTCGGGACTATAAAATAGACCACCTTTCGTTTCCTTAGGATATCCCACAAACAACCTTACTTCTGATCTCGGTTCCAACTTATCAGTATCGGTTCTCAGCACATGTTGTGGACTACCCCAAATCCTGAGATGCCTTAGACTTGGCTTATGCCCAGACCACAACTCCAATGGTGTAGACGGTACTGATTTAGAAGGTACTCTATTCAGAATGTACACCGCTGTTTCTAGGGCATATCCCCAAAACGAATATGGTAAACTACTATAACTCATCATTGCCCTTGTAACACCCCTCCTTACTAATAAAATCAGAGTAGCGCAATAGTTCGCAAAGTTATTAAAAATTAAACCTTTTTACTTCGCGAAAACTGTTTCGGGGTGCTACCGTGAAAAATCGTTACTTAACTTAGAAAACTGTTGTTTTAACTTAAATAAAACATCCGGTTACTAAAAACTTAATTTTCTTAAAAGTTCGTCAAAGTGATGAGTTCGGAAAAAGAATACGTCAAAAGTCATCAAAAAATCATCACAAGTCATCAAAAGATAAGCGGAAGCGTAAGTCATAATCATATTTATACAGTCCAAAACATATATATAAATATCCTGAAAGTCCCGTCATGCCACGTCACGCTCCCGGCCCGACATCCTGACCTGAAAAACATGATAAAACTGGGGAGTGAGCACTAAGGCACTGTGCTCCGTGGAAACTCATGCTAATGTAAAACATTGTAAATAATAACAATATCATGAACTAAGCATATATAACTGAACTGAATCTGATACCGGTCTGAACTCGAGACATAAGTCACGTAACTGATAACTGATCTCGTGACCGAAGCCACGTAGTGACATAAGTCACATCTGAACTGAACATCTGCCGGCGAACCGGACACCATGTGCACACTCTAGTGGGCAGACTAGGGCCACTAGAACCCGGAATGGACCGGCGACCATTCCGAGCGGATACTGAAAATACATACCTCGTACATGGTAGCGTAATTATAAACAATGTAGTACTTAGTCTGAGTCCCCACCTGAAATGCTGAACTGAAAGGTAGTGCTGATGCCTGCTAAACTGAAAATAATATAAACAATTACTATTGACTATGCTCAGACTGTTAACTTAACTGTTTAATGTTGTTAAGATGCTCTATTTAACTTAACATGATTTTTAGACTTATCCGGAATAACCGGAACTGACTTAATCTGAACTGATTGGACATGATTTACTGAACTGGAATAATCCCGGAAATTTACTGAAAATGACCTTAAATGATAAATCGGGCTAAAACGGGCTGAACCGGATGAAAATGGAGCTGAACCGGTCCAGCCGGTCTGAACCGGTCTGGACCGAACTGCGGTCCGACCGAACCGGTCATCGGCTGGGCTTGGCCAGCAGCCTGCCGCGTGCAGCGC
>CACSLK010026087.1:3560865-3579388 GCA_902706635.1 Striga hermonthica
CCGGAAAACCCCTCCGGTGTGAGAGTTCTTTGTAGGTACACGACGTCCAAATCGGCGAGAAGGAAGGCGATTATTCAAGTTCCAGCCGGTCGAGGAGTTTTGTGTTACCAAAGCGAACAAAATTTCAAAGTACTGAAATTGAGCAGAATCTAAACACAATTCAAAATTATCTACCACGCGAAAGAAAAATAAATGAAGGTTTGCAAAGTTTCCGAGAAAGAAGAACATAGGAAAAGAAGACAAATTTGATGTGGCTACACGAGTCCACGATTAACTTCCTACACAATCGATTCAAGTCATTCCCGGTTAGTCCTGCTATCGATAATGGTCCTCGCCTGAAGACACTTAGCAGCACTTTTAGCAAAAGAAATGCCAAAGCATGCGCTTAACATGACATAATACTAATGTATATGCCACAATCCTAGCACGAGACTAAGGCCTCTAAAGTTCATCAAAATTCAACATAGATGGATAAATCCATAAGCCCCAAATTATAGCACATAATAATAAACAATCATTTCATAAGTAATCTCAATATTACTTATGACATACATACCTTGAGCGGCGCGGCATGACGAAGACGAGTGGTCGATGCTTATACTCATATATTCATAAATGCACATAAATCACATTGAGCAGCCTACAGAAATGCAGATTGGCTCTGATACCAAACTGTAACGCCCCACTTTTATTTGACTACAGTCAAAGACTTTTAAAAAAGTCAACCTAAAATTTTTCAAAATCTTTTCATAAATCGGTGGCGCTACTCAACTTAAATCACATAAATAACATAATTCATACTTCGCATAAATCATAAATCATAAACTCAACAGTTTCATAAATCCGAAGTTCATCCAAAGTATTCATTAGGGAACATCTCCCAATCCAAAGTTCCAAAGATCCCAAAGTCGTAAATCATAAATGCCCAAAGTTGTAAATGCATAAATAAACAAAAATAGTCTAGCATGCCGAATTAAAGTAAATGAGGTCAGTCAAAGACCAACACCACTCGTCTTTTGTCGTCAGCCAACACCTGCTTAACCTGCATCCATGAAAAGCAAGTGGGAGTGAGCACGATGAACTGTAGTTCTCACTACTATGCACATGAACAATAATAATATAGGAGAAATTAAATGGCATGGTCGCAGTATGAACATAATCAATAAACATCCCATCTCCTAACCAATGTAATTCTTATGTGCACACCTATAACAATAGACTACTGCTCGTATGCCTTTCGGCGAACATAAATGGGGTGCCCAAACAGCAGGAGGCTCAACCGTCACAGCACGCACCTAGTGCTGAAACAGGATATCCATCACCGGCCAAGACACATTGCCAAAGTCTTACAGATGACGTGGTCCTTAGCAAAGGACAAACATGGAGATTACCCTTGTGGGGTACGTTCTATAGCTACAGGGATAACCGTTCGACGGTCGACACAGCTCACATCGAAGGTTACATGTTCACATACATACATTGATCATTCCCACATAAATAAAACATTTATCATGCAAGGCATGGACAGTTTAAATAACACCCAGCTGACCAGCTAAGCACTCCCCGCGGTGGTTACGGCCACATGTGGCGCATGGAGGTGCAACCTGACAGATAGGCTACACAATCTGAGCTGGGGCTGGAGCTGGTGCTGGTCCTGGAACCCTCCTCTGTTTCTCCGATCATTACGATCTTTCTACCTTCTCTTGTTGGTTCTCTGTGCCTGCTGAGGTTGCGCCTGCTGAGGTGGCGCTAGCTGTGGTGGAGCCGGCTGAGCTGGTAATGCCAGTGGCTGAACTGGCTGCCTTACTGAGGCACGGACTCGACTAGCCTCCACCATCAAGCTCTCCGCTATCTGTTGGGCCCGAGAAACTGTCTCAGCATATGGCATGGCACCCATAGCAGTCAGGGTGTGATGGATCTCTCGACGTAGGCCTCCCCGGAAGTGCCTCGTCCTCGTCTCCTCCGTGTCAATAAGATGTGGCACGAAAAAGCCGAGGCGAGTAAACTCGCGCTCATATTCATCCACGGTCCGACAGTCCTGCTCCAAACTCAGGAACAATCTCTCAATCCTATCTCTGTAGTGAACTGGGTAGTACTTCTCCCGGACTATCTCCTTCAACCGCTCCCATGTGACATTATCCTACTGGAGGAGCTGCGACTGGCTGGACTGGAGCATTTTTTTGCGATTAGCCATCTAGATGGCTAGTTGACAGGGTTAGCACATGAAGGAGTTTGGCAGAAGAGATGAAATATTAATAACTCGTTACTTTGCGCGTTTCTTGGCGAGTCATTGAGAAAATAAAACTTAACTTGTCTAGAGTTCTGAATCAAATAGGAGTTCTGACTTTGACTAGAGTTCTTGTCTAGAGTTCTCATTCTCATGGGAGGATAGTTTTCTAGGCCCCTGAAATTTTCATATTGAACTGATAAAGCACTTTCAAAAATAAAGACTGGTTTAGGTGACTTACCTCGGAGTCAGCGCGGGCGTGAGCGTGGTGTGGTCACTTGACTAGACTTTTGGTCTACAGAAACGCTAACTGCACTCTGATACCAAACTGTAACACTCCGCCTGATCTAACTGGACTCACAAAAAACTGGGTAAAATTTTCGCGATTGTTTTCGAAAAATACTGGGACTGGTTTCGAAAAACATTTGAACTTAACTAACTTGCGGGATGCTACTTACTTACTGACGTGAGTTATTGCTCTTTCTTTTACTTATGCATGTAACCCAATCAACTTATATAATCCAGTTGGGGAATATGGATAAGGGGAATTAAACATACATGCATACTGGTTCTGAGTTAGCAGTACAGAAGCGTAAATAAAGTACAGTACAATACGAAATTATCTTATTACATGCCAACATAAACATAAACATAATAAATGTCCAGCTGTTGTCGGACACCACCACACCACTGCTCGGCTCATGCTCCGGGCTGTACACCATCACCTAAAAAGATAAATAGTGGGGGCGTGAGCACTAAATCACCATGCTTCGCAGGAACCAACACTGAATATACAACACATGTAATCAAAATATCGTGAACTCAGCATATACATAAATAAAATTGTACTGTACTGGTGCAACATCCGAAAACTGGCCGGATTCTCATGTGATCACATTCTGGGGGTCGCCTCCCTCAGAAACCCAAGATGGAAATAACTACCATTCAAAACCGAGTGAGTGACTCAGGATGGGAAAACTTCCATACAAGACCGAGTCATCATAAACTGGACCACGAACGAGATAACTCCACCGTTCGGGTAAGTATCTACAAACATACCTCATACATGGTACATTGATTATAAGCGATGTAATACCCAGTGTAGGGCCCCCACCTGATTATGCTGAAAGACTGTGCAAGTGCTGAAAACTGGTGTAGCTGTTGGAGGCTCGACTCTCCACAAGCTACCAAACATATACAAGCAAATATATCTAAGTATTTTGCTTGAATGATACATCTGATTCTGAAACTTTAACACTTATGGTGACAGATAGGCAAGCAAGACAGGCAAAACATATAAAACATATATACAATTAATTTACACAGATAAAACAAACACAAATTATAAACAGATAATACTAGAACTGGCTTCTCGGCTTGACTGAACTGATATCGAGCTTCAAGATAAAATCTGACAGAAGCTCGGAAACTAAAATTATCAGTCTATCTTTATCTGGCTTGAACCGGCCAACTCTTATACTTAAATACGTGCTTAGGGTTGTATATATATACTCATGTTCAAATACTTTTATCTAAACAATTTAAAATGAGCTAATATACTCCTTAAACCTTAGGATTTTTTTATAAAATCATATAAATATCCAAAAATATGAAAATTTAGCAGTCTAATACTTCATTTAGACATGATGTTTTAGTTAAAATTTCAGCTAATTCTAAGTTCGTTTGGTTGGTCAAACAATTTCATCAAATTTGCATATAAACATGTATTTGACCTTTCTAAATTCTAGGAATTTTATAAAATTCCATGCTTAGCTTCTGACGCTGAAAGTTTATCACCATGATTACAACTCATATAAGACATAGCAATAAAAATTTCAGATCAAAAATATTATGTAGGTTGAGTTCTATTGCAACAAAGATCAACTTAACATGATGATAGTCTAAAATTCACATCTTGCTTATTTATCAACATTTTGAGCTGAAATTTAACAGTCACACTCTTTACTCATATGTTAACATGTTATAAAAATTGCATCTTAAAATCATCTATGTGGATTGAGATATTCGCAATTTAAGTAGCAGCTGAAACTAGGCATTGAAAATGCGGTTTACACACTTAACTTTAAATATCTATAACTTTAGCTATACTAGTCTAAGAGACATGATTCTTGTTCCTATGTACTCCTCTTTTATCCACAAAATAGTCATATAAAGCATACTTTCCCAGGTTTTTCATAGCATGGTAAAAAACGTAAGAAAACAGCACATAAGAAATACTCATGCGAGCTGGGACAACTTTAACTTCTTGCATGCTTATATAGACTTAAAAACTGAACATATATAGCATAATTATACATCAAACAACTCCATATATCATCTATAACATGATTCTAAAATAATTTTTGCACACCTACCTCTTAATCTTCAAGAAATTGCAAAAGAAGTCGGGTATGCTCGGTTGTCTTTCTTGTTGCTTGAACTCGCGTTGCTTCAGCTTCTTTGCTTCCTTCTAGAAATATGGTGCTTCTAAACTCTTATAGGATGAAAAGAGAATGATGAAGGATGATTAGCTTGCTGGAGTTAAACGAAATAGCTTGCTAAAACTCAAGAACACTCAGTCTCACTCAAGCTCTCTCTCTCTCGGGGTACTCTAGTTTGCTCTCGGCTTTGGCTATGGATTGAGGACTTCAGCTCAATTTTTTTTAAGTATTTGGGGCATCAAGGAAGGTCTGAAAGTGTCTGAAAAGAGGTCTATATACTGGTCTTAGGGCGTTACAAAATATGCTAGGAAGAGAAAGACAAAAACTAGAAAAATCCTAACTCCTATGCACAAGGTTGGCTTGGCCCATGACGGTGGGGCATTGTGTTGGTTAGTGGACTGAGCATCTCTGGTTTTTAGCACTGAAAGGGCTGATCAAGTTCTGGTCAAAACACATGAAGACAAGGAGGGGACAATGCACTTACACCATTTTATATAAAATTCATGCTCATGATAGATTAAGGCATAGAATATTGTTAATGGAGCTTTAGACTTTGCTAACCCTTCTTAGGATTAATTAGGCTTAGAAAACACTTAATTCGCCATCTTAAGCACACATAAGGCACCATGTTTTAAAGAGGAACAAGTTAGGGTGTACCTTGGCTCGACACTAGGGCCCAATACACGATCTCGGATACTTAACATGAACAAATGATATAACTTAAATATACTAACATATATGAATAATATTAATGCAAATAAACACATAATTCACATAATAACTCTTGGAAATACTTAGTCGAACAACTCTAGGGCTCAAATATTACCCAATTCACTTTAAAGTCGAGCAAGTGAATTGGTTTTATTTATTAACTGACCGGGGCGTTACAACCTATCCTTCATAAAATATTTATGTCCTCGAAAATATTGGTCTATTCTCATAGTGCGGAGCAACACGAAGAGCATCTAAGGACCGTGTTGCAAACTCATAGACGGGAGAAGCTTTATGCCAAGTTCTACAAATGTGAATTCTAGATTGATCGAGTGGCTTTTCTTGGCCACATTGTTACGGCGAGAGGAATCAAAGTTGACCCATCAAAGATCGAGGCAGTCTGGAACTCGTCAGCACCGAAGAATGCCACCGAGGTTTGAAGTTTTTTCGGATTAGCCGGCTATTACAGACGTTTCATTGAGGGGTTCTCCAAGATAGCCCTACCCTTGTCTCGTCTGACAAGGAAATCAGTGAAGTTTGAATGGAGTGACCGTTGTGAGGCGAGCTTCCAGGAGCTCAAAGCAAGGCTTACGACGGCGCCTGTATTGACTATACCGGATCCCACTCAGGGTTTCACTGTTTATAGTGATGCCTCGAAACAGGGTCTAGGTTTCATATTGATGCAAGAAGGTAGGGTTGTGGCTTATGCTTCTCGACAGCTAAAGCTGCACGAGGAGAACTACCCGACTCATGATCTTGAGTTAGCGGCAGTGGTTCACGCCCTGAAGATTTGGAGGCATTATCTGTACGGCGGCCAATGTGAGATCTTTACCGACCACAAAAGTTTGCAGTATACCTTCACCCAGGAAGAACTCAACATGCGACAAAGGCGATGGTTAGAGCTGGTGAAAGACTTACTGCACCATTAGTTATCATCTGGGAAAGGCGAACATAGTCGCCGACGCCCTCAGCCGGAAGGCAAGGGGTGAGCTGGCTTGCATGATCACCCAACAGCGTCAGTTGATAAGAGATTTTGCCTGGATACAGATAGAAGTGGTCGAATCACTTCCCCAGCCAGAGACGAGGGGAAGTATCAGTTCACTGAGAATGTGGCCCACACTCTGAGATAAGATTCAGCGGGAACAGACTTCTGACGAGTTCATTCGCTCGTTGGAGGCCAAGATTCATGCCAGCGGAGCAGAGGGTTTTGATCGAGGCACGGATGGTGCCTTACAGTACAAAGGGAGAATTTTTGTGCCGAATGTCGAGGCCTTGAGAAAAGAAATCTTGACCGAGGCGGACAGTGCACCATACTTGGCACACCCCGGCAGCACCAAGATGTATCACGACTTGAAAAGGTCGTTTTGGTGGAGGGGCATGAAGAAAGATGTAGCCGAGTTTGTGAACAAGTGTTTGATCTGCCAGCAAGTAAAGGGTGAACATAAGTATCCTCCGAGATTTCTACAGCCTTTAGAGATTCCACAGTGGAAGTGGGAGGAACTAACCATGGACTTTGTCTCAGGACTACCGAGGTCGTCCGAGCAGCACGACGCTGTATGGGTTGTAGTGGACCTTCTGACCAAGTCGGCCCACTTTATGCCAGTTAGTATGGACATGTCTATGGAGAATTTAGCTGAGATTTACCTCTGTGGGATTGTTCGACTCCATGGCGTACCTGCCTCGATTGTATCTGATCGTGATCCTCATTTTACGAGTCAATTTTAGGAGAGTCTGAATGAATCCATGGGGACGCAGTTGAAGTTCATTTCCGCCTACCATCCACAGACCAACGGACAGTCAGAAAGGACCATCCAGACACTCGACGACATGGTTCGAGCTTGTGTCCTTGAGCGAGGTAGTTCGTGGGAGAAATTGCTACCAATGGTAGAATTCGCCTACAACAACAACTATCACTCGTCGATCAAGATGGCACCATTCGAAGCTTTGTACGGTCGCAAGTGCCGCTCACCCATTTATTGGGATGAAGTCGGCGAGAAACAGATTCTCGGTCCAGAGTTGATCGAGGACACAGTGCAAAAGGTTGCCGAGATCCGATAGAAGCTGAAAGAGGCACAGAGTAGACAAAAAACCTATGCCAACAAGTGTAGGAGAGAGATTGAGTTTGACGGGAACGATAAGGTGTTCTTGAAAGTCACGCCGATGAAGGGCGTAGTTCGATTCGGGAAGAGAGAAAAATTACAGCCTCGTTTCATAGGGTCGTTTGATATTCTCGAAAGAGTGGGTGAAGTAGCCTACCGTCTGGCGTTTCCTCCCGAGCTCTCGGGTGTACATGATGTTTTTCATGTTTCTATGTTGAGGAAGTACGTGTATGACCCGAGTCACATAGTCAGCTTTGACGGGTTAGAAGTCGGGCAGAACCTGACTTATGATGAGTAGCCGATAGCTATTCTGGACCGAAAGGTTCGACGGCTGAGAAACAAAGAGATACCGCTCGTCAAAGTACGTTGGAGTCGCCACGGCGAGGACGAAGCCACTTGGGAGAGAGAGGCCGAGTTTCGAGCTCGATATCCAGATTTCGAGTTTTGAGTTGTACAATTGTACTTTATTTAGTACTTTTCAGTATATAGTTTGTAGTAGGAGTTCTGACCTTGTACCTTAGTTTTGTATTTCCGAGGATGGAAATATTTTAAGGAGGATAGGTTGTAACGCCCCAATAAGTAAATAAATAAAACCAATTCACTTGCTCGACTTTAAAGTGAATTGGGTAATATTCGAGCCCTAGAGTTGTTCGACTAAGTATTTCCAAGAGTTATTATGTGAATTATGTGTTTATTTGCGTTAATATTATTCATATATGTTAGTATATTTAAGTTATATCGTTTGTTCATGCGAAGTATCTGAGATCGTGTATTGAGCCCTAGTGTCGAGCCAAGGTACACCCTAACTTGTTCCTCTTTAAAACATGATGCCTTATGTGTGCTTAAGATGGGGAATTAAGTGTTTTCTAAGCCTAATTAATCCTAAGAAGGGTTAGCAAAGTCTAAAGCTCCATTAACAATATTCTATGCCTTAATCTATCATGAGCATGAATTTTATATTGAATGGTGTAAGTGCATTGTCCCCTCCTTGTCTTCATGTGTTTTGACCAGAGCTTAATCAGCCCTTTTAGTGCTAAAAACCAGAGATTCTCAGTCCACTAACCAACACAATGCCCCACCATCATGGGCCAAGCCAACCTTGTGCATAGGAGTTAGGATTTTTCTAGTTTTTGTCTTCCTCTTCCTAGCATATTTTGTAACGCCCTAAGACCAGTATATAGACCTATTTTCAGCCACCTTCAGACCTCACTTGATGCCCCAAGTACTTAGATTCGAGCTTAGCCAAAGCCGAGAGCAAACTAGAGTACCCCGAGAGAGAGAGAGCTTGAGTGAGACCGAGTGTTCTTGAGTTTTAGCAAGCCATTTCTTTTAACTCCAGCAAGTTAAGCATCCTTCATCATCTTCGTTTCATTCTAGAAGAGTTTAGAAGCACCATATTTCTAGAAGGAAGCAAAGAAGCTGAAGCAACGCGAGTTCAAGCAACAAGAAAGACAACCGAGCATACCCGACTTTTTTTGCAATTTCTTGAAGATTAAGAGGTAGGTGTGCTAAAATTATTTTAAAATCATGTTATAGATGAGATGAGGAGTTGTTTGATGTATAATTATGCTATATGTATTCAGTTTTTAAGTCTATATAAGCATGCAAGAAATTAAAGTTGTCCCAGATCGCATGAGTATTTCTTATGTGTTGTTTTCTTACGTTTTTTTACCATGCTATGAAAAACCTAGGAAAGTATGCTTTATATTACTATTTTTCGGATAATGGAGGAGTACATAGGAACAAGAATCATGTCTTTTAGATTAGTATAGCTCAAATTATAGATATTTGAAGTTAAGTGTGCAAACTGCATTTTCAATGCCTAGTTTCAGCTGCTACTTAAATTGCGAATATCGCAGTCCACATAGATGATTTTAATATGAAATTTTTTATAACATATTAACATATGAGTTAGGAGTATGACTGTTAAGTTTCAGTTCAAAATGTTGAGAAATAAGCAAGATATGAATTTTAGACTATCAACATGTTAAGTTGATCTTTGTTGCAATAGAACTCAGCCTACACTAATGTTTTTTATCTGAAATTTTTATTGTTATGTCTTATATGAGTTTTAATCTTTTTGATAAAGTTTTAGTTTCAGAAGCTAAGCATGGAATTTTATAAAATCCCTAGAAGTTAGTAAGGTCAAATGCATGTTTATATGCAAATTTGATGAAATTGTTTGACCAACCAAACGAACTTAGAATTAGCTGAAATTTTAAATAAAAATGCATGTCCAAGTGAAGTATTAGACTGCTAAATTTCCATATTTTTGGATATTTATATGATTTTATAAAAAAAATCCTAAGGTTTAAGGAGTATATTAGCTTATTTTAAATTGTTTAAATAAAAGTATTTGAACATGAGTATACATATACAACCCTAAGCACGTATTTAAGTATAAGGGTTGGCCTGTTCAAGCCAGGTAAAGATAGACTGATAATTTTAGTTTCCGGGCTTCTGTCAGCTTTTATCTGGAAGCTCGATATCAGTCCAGTCAAGCCGAGAAGCCAGTTCTAGTATTATTTGTTTATTAACTTGTGTTTGTTTTATCTGTGTAAATTAATTGTATATATGTTTTACATGTTTTGTCTGTCATGCTTGCCTATCTGCCACCATAAGTGTTAAAGTTTCAGAATCAGATGTATCATTCAAGCAAAATACTTAGATATATTTGCTTGTATATGTTTGGTAGCTTGTGGGGAGCCTAGCCTCCAACAGCTACACCAGTTTTCTGCACTTGCGCAGTTTTTCAGCATAATCAGGTGGGGGCCCTACACTGGGTATTACATCGCTTATAATCAATGTACCATGTATGAGGTATGTATCTAGATACTTACCCGAACGGTTGAGTTATCCCGTTCGTGGTCTAGTTTATGATGACTCGGTCTTGTATGGAAGGTTTTCCCATCCTGAGTCACTCACCCGGTTTTGAATGGTAGTTATTTTCATCCTGGGTTTCTGAGGGAGGCGACCCCCATAATGTGATCACATGAGAATCCGGTCAGTTTTCGGATGTTGCACCAGTACAGTACAGTTTTATTTATGTATATGCTGAGTTCATGATATTTTGATTACATGTGCTGTATATTCAGTGTTGGTTCCTGCGGAGCATGGTGATTTATTGCTCATGCCCCCACTATTTATCTTTTTAGGTGATGGTGTACAACCCGGACCGTGAGCCGAGCAGTGGTGTGGTGGTGTCCGACAACAGCTGGACATTTATTATGTTTATGTTTATGTTGGCATGTAATAAGATAATTTCGTATTGTACTGTACTTTATTTACGCTTCCGTACTGCCAACTCAGAACCAGTATGCATGCATGTTTAATTCCCCTTATCCATATTCCCCAGTTGGATTATATATGTCGATTAGGTTACATGCATAAGTAAAAGAAATAGCAATAAGTCAAGTCAGTACGTAAGTAGCATCCTGCAAGTCAGTTAAGTTCAAATGTTTTTTGAAACCAGTCCCAGTATTTTTCGAAAACAATCGTGAAAATTTTACCCAGTTTTTTGTGAGTGCAGTTAGATCAGGCGGGGTCCTCTGGGCTGGTTCTGGGCCTGCTGACGCTGACCCTGCTGGTTCTGAGGGCGGTATGGGCAATCACGAATCTCGTGGCCAGGTCTACGGTAGTGGTAACACACGTTCTGACCAGCTAAGCACTCCCCGCGATGGTTACGGCCGCAGGTGGCGCATGGAGGTACAACCTGATGGATAGGCTCACAATCTGAGCTGGGGTTGGAGCTGGTGCTGGTCCTGGAACCCTCTGTCTGTTTCTCCGATCATTATGATCCTTCCACCTTCTCTTGTTGGTTCCCTGTGCCTGCTGAGGTTGCGCCTGCTGAGGTGGCGCTAGCTGTGGTAAAGCCGATTGAGCTGGTAATGCCAGTGGCTGGACTGGATGCGTGACTGGGGCACAGACTCGACTAGCCTCCATCATCAAGCTCTCCGCTATCTGTTGGGCCCGAGAAACTGTCTCAGCATATGGCATGGCACCCATAGCAGTCAGGGTGTGACAGATCTCTCCACGTAGGCCTCTTCAGAAGCGCCTCGTCCTCGTCTTCTCCGTGTCAATAAGATGTGGCACGAAGAAGTCGAGGCGAGAAAACTCGCGCTCATACTCATCCACGGTCCGACCGTCCTGCTCCAAACTAGGAACAATCTCTCCATCCTATCTCTGTAGTGAACTGGGTAGTTCTTCTCCCGGACTATCTCCTTCAACCGCTCAATAAATCAAACCAATTCACTTGCTTGACTTTAAAGTGAATTGGGTAATATTCCAGCCGTAGAGTTGTTCGACTAAGTATTTCCAAGAGTTATTATGTGAATTATGTGTTTATTTGCGTTAATATTATTCATATATGTTAGTATATTTAAGTTATATCATTTGCTCATGCTAAGTATCCGACATCGTGTATTGAGCCCTAATGTCGAGCCAAGGTACACCCTAACTTGTTCCTCTTTAAAACATGGTGCCTTATGTGTGCTTAAGATGGGGAATTAAGTGTTTTCTAAGCCTAATTAATCCTAAGAAGGGTTAGCAAATTCTAAAGCTCCATTAACAATATTATATGCCTTAATCTATCATGAGCATGAATTTTATATTGAATGGTGTAAGTGCATTGTCCCTTCCTTGTCTTCATGTGTTTTGACCAGAGCTTAATCAACCCTTTTAGTGCTAAAAACCAGATGTGCTCAGTCCGCTAACCAACACAGTGACCCACCCTCATAGGCCAAGCCAACCTTGTGCATAGGAGTTAGGATTTTTCTAGTTTTTGTCTTCCTCTTCCTAGCATATTTTGTAACACCCTAAGACCAGTATATAGACCTCTTTTCAGCCACCTTCAGACCTCACTTGATGCCCCAAATACTTAGAAAAAATTCGAGCTGAAGTCCTCCATCCATAGCCAAAGCCGAGAGCAAACTAGAGTACGCCGAGAGAGAGAGCTTGAGTGAGACCGAGTGTTCTTGAGTTTTAGCAAGCCATTTTGTTTAACTCCAGCAAGTTAAGAATCCTTCATCATCCGCTTTTCATCCTAGAAGAGTTTAGAAGCACCATATTTCTAGAAGGAAGCAAAGAAGCTGAAGCAACGCGAGTTCAAGCAACAAGAAAGACAACCGAGCATACCCGACTTCTTTTGCAATTTCTTGAAGATTAAAAGGTAGGTGTGCTAAAATCATTTTAGAATAATGTTATAGATGAGATGAAGAGTTGTTTGATGAATAATTATGCTATATATGTTCAGTTTTGAAGTCTATATAAGCATGCAAGAAGTTAAAGTTGTCCCAGCTCGCATGAGTATTTTTTATGTGCTGTTTTCTTACGTTTTTGACCATGCTATGAAAATTTGGGAAAGTATGCTTTATATGACTACTTTTTGGATAAAAGAGGAGTACATAAAAATAAGAATCATGTCTTTTAGATTAGTATAGCTCAAGTTATAGATATTTGAAGTTAAGTGTGCAAACCGCATTTTCAATGCCTAGTTTCAGCTGCTAATTATATTGCGAATATCTCAGTCCAAAGAGATGATTTTAAGATGAAACTTTTATGACATGTTAACATATAAGTTAAGAGTATGACTGTTAAGTTTCAGCTCAAAATGTTGAGGAATATGCCAGATATGAATTTTAGACTATCAGCATGTTAAGTTGATCTTTGTTGCAATTGAACTCACAATACACTAATGTTTTTTATCTGAAATTTTTATTTCTATGTCTTATATGAGTTCTAATCATTGTGATAATGTTTCAGCTTCAGAAGCTAAGCATGGAATTTTATAAAATTCCTAGAAGTTAGAAAGGTCAAATGCATGTTTATATGCAAATTTGATGAAATTGTTTGACCAACCAAACGAACTTAGAATTAGCTGAAATTTTAACTAAAAATGCATGTCTAAGTGAAGTATTAGACTGCTAAATTTCCCTATTTTTAGATATTTATATGATTTTATATAAAAATCCTAAGGTTTAAGGAGTATATTAGCTCATTTTAAATTGTTTAAATAAAAGTATTTGAACATGAGTATATATATACAACCCTAAGCACGTATTTAAGTATAAGAGTTGGCCGGTTTAAGCCAGATAAAGATAGACTGATAATTTTAGTTTCCGAGCTTCTGTCAGATTTTATCTGGAAGATCGATATCAGTCCAGTCAAGTCGAGAAGCCAGTTCTAGTATTATTTGTTTATTAACTTGTGTTTGTTTTATCTGTGTAAATTAATTGTTTATATGCTTTATATGTTTTGCATGTCTTTCTTGCCTATCTGCCACCATAAGTGTTAAAGTTTCAGAATCAGATGTATCATTCAAACAAAATACTTAGATATGTTTGCTTGTATATGTTTGGTAGCTTATGGAGAGTCCATCCTCCAACAGCTACACTAGTTTTCATCACTTGCACAGTCTTTCAGCATAATCAGGTGGGGGCCCTGCACTGGGTATTACATCGCTTATAATCAATCTACCATGTATGAGGTATGTATGTAGATACTTACCCGAACGGTTGAGTTATCTTGTTCGTGGTCCAGTTTATGATGACTCGGTTTTGTATGGAAGGTTTTCCCATCCTGAGTCACTCACCCGGTTTTGAATGGTAGTTATTTCCATCCTGGGTTTCTGAGGCAGGCGACCCCAGAATGTGATCACATGAGAATCCGGCCAGTTTTCGGATGTTGCACCAGTACAGTACAGTTTTATTTATGTATATGCTAAGTTCATGATATTTTGATTACATGTGCTGTATATTCAGTGTTGGTTCCTGCGGATCATGGTGATTTAGTGCTCACGCCCCCACTATTTATCTTTTTCGGTGATGGTGTACAGCCCGGAGCGTGAGCCGAGCAGTGGTGTGGTGTGTCTGACAACAGCTGGACATTTATTATGTTTATGCTTATGTTGGCATGTAATAAGATAATTTCGTATTGTACTGTACTTTATTTACGCTTCCGTACTGCCAACTCAGAACCAGTATGCATGCATGTTTAATTCCCCTTATCAATATTCCCCAACTGGATTATATATGTCGATTGGGTTACATGCATAAGTAAAAGAAAGAGCAATAAGTCATGTCAGTAAGTAAGTAGCATCCCGCAAGTCAGTTAAGTTCAAATGTTTTTCGAAACCAGTCCCAGTATTTTTCGAAAACAATCGCGAAAATTTTACCCAGTTTTTTGTGAGTCCAGTTAGATCAGGCAGGCTGTTACAGTTTGGTATCAGAGCGCAGTTAGCGTTTCTGTAGACCAAAAGTCTAGTCAAGTGACCACACCACGCTCACGGTCGCGCTGACTCCGAGGTAAGTCACCTAAAGCAGTCTTTATTTTTGAAAGTGCTTTATCAGTTCAATATGAAAATTTCAGGGGCCTAGAAAACTATCTTCCTATGAGAATGAGAACTCTAGACAAGAACTCTAGTCAAAGTCAGAACTCCTATTTGATTCAGAACTCTAGACAAGTTAAGTTTTATTTTCTCAATGACTCGCCAAGAAATGTGCAAAGTATCGAGTTATTAATATTTCATCTCTTCTGCCAAACTCCTTCATGTGCTAACCCTGTCAACTGGCCATCTAGATGGCTAATCGCAGAAATGCTCCAGTCCAGCCAGTCGCAGCCCCTCCAGTAGCTCCCGAGCCAGACCAGGGGCAGCGAGTCGCCAGTTTCGCGGGTTTCACCCAGCGACTTTTAATGGACAAGGGGAAACTACAAACTATATACTGAAAAGTACAAAATAAAGTACAACTGTACATCTCAGAACTCGAAATCTGGATATCGAGCTCGAAACTCGGCCTCTCTTTCCCAAGTGGCTTCGTCCTCGCCGTGGTGACTCCAACGTACTTTGACGAGCGGTATCTCTCTGTTTCTCAGCCGTCGAACCTTTCGGTCCAGAATAGCTATCGGTTGCTCATCATAAGTCAGGTTCTGCCTGACTTCTAACCCGTCAAAGCTGATTATGTGACTCGGGTCATACACGTACTTCCTCAACATAAAAACATGAAAAACATCGTGTACACTCGAAAGCTCGGGAGGCAATGCCAGATGGTAGGCTACTCCACCCACTCTTCTGAAAATATCAAACGACCCTATGAAACGAGGTTGTACTTTTTCTCTCTTCCCGAATCGAACTACGCCCTTCATCGGTGTGACTTTCAAGAACACCTTATCGTTCCCGTCAAACTCAATCTATCTCCTACGCTTGTTGGCATAGGCTTTTTGTCTACTCTGTGCCTCTTTCAGCTTCGAACAGATCTCGGCGACCTTTTGCACTGTGTCCTCGATCAACTCGGGACCGAGAATCTGTTTCTCGCCGACTTCATCCCAATAAAGGGGTGAGCGGCACTTGCGACCGTACAAAGCTTCACAGGTGCCATCTTGATCGACGAGTGATAGCTGTTGTTGTATACAAATTCTACCATTGGTAGCAATTTCTCCCACGAACTACCTCGCTCAAGGACACAAGCTGTCCTCGAGTGTCTGGATGGTCCGTTCCGACTGTCCGTCGGTCTGTGGATGGTAGGCGGAACTGAACATCAACTACATCCCCATAGATTCATTCAGACTTTCCCAAAATCGACTCGTAAAACTAGGATCTCGATCAGATACAATCGAGGCGGGTACGCCATGGAGTCGAACGATCCCACGGAGGTAAATCTCAGCTAACTTCTCCATAGACATGTCCATACTAACTGGCACAATGTGGGGCGACTTGGTCAGAAGGTCCACTACAACCCATACGGCATTGTGCTACTCGACGACCTCGGTAGTTCTGTGACAAAGTCCATGGTCAGTTCCTTCCACTTCCACTGTGGAATCTCTAAAGGCTGTAGAAATCTCGGAGGATACTTATGTTCAGCCTTTACTTGCTGGCAGATCAAACACTTGTTCACAAACTCAGCTACATCTTTCTTCATGCCCCTCCACCAAAACGACCTTTTCAAGTCGTGATACATCTTGGTGCTGCCGGGGTGTGCCAAGTATGGTGCACTGTGCGCCTCGGTCAAGATCTCTTTCCTCAAGGCCTCGACGTTCGGCACAACAATTCTCCCTTTGTACTATAAGGCACCATCCGTGCCTCGATCAAAACCCTCTACTCCGTTGGCATGAATCTTTTCCTCCAACGAGCGAATGAACTCGTCAGATATAACACCCCGAGTTTTATTAATAAAGGAAAATACTAGCTTTTAATATTAAGCTAGTCTTTGTTAATAAATAATCATGTTCATGTTCAAGTTTAAGTGATTCAACCAGTTATATTCCAAGTTCGACTATTAGTCGATGTGCTATTCGATTTGATAATCGAATAAGTTTTCAGATTTAATTCCGATTCATTTAAGTAGTTAATGAGTTCGGAATTAAAAAGCCAAGTTGACGAACTATTCGAAACATTAATGTTCAGATTAGTCGTCTAAGTCAAGAACATTCGAATTAAGTTCCAAGGTCAAGTTGTAACAAAAAACAAGTACATTTGGTTAAGGTTACCATATATGAACGTCGTCATTCCTATACAGCGATGCGTTCACACTTGGTACACCGTCCATCATTAATTAAGTAATAGTCATTAGCCCTTGCTTAATTAACTTAATCCATGTTTAGCTAATTAATTATAATTAGCTTAAGATAATCATGATTAGCTTAATGTTAATAATGATTAATTAACATTAATGAGGATTAATTTAAGGTTAATTATGTTTAAGAGTAATCATATTTAGATTAGCATTGAGTATGCTTAGTACGATCGTTAGTGCGCATAAGCACGTCCTTAGCGTGTCTAAGCCGTGTTTAGCCGAACTTATCGCCGAGAATTCAAACATTCCCAATCTTCACGTTCATCATCATCCAAGCAAGGACACATGGTGAATTAAGGTGAGTTGGAAGATGACTAAGCAATAGCGAGGGTGACTAAGCATGTCAATGCCACCCTTGAGCCCTAACCGTACGGCATTTGGCGCTCGGCCATTAGGCCGAGACTTTTCAACCCAACTTCACCTCTTTTTACGCTTCTATAAATCTGACTAGGCAATAGCGAGGGTGAGTAAGCATGTCAATGCCACACTTGAGCCCTAACCGTACGGCATGTGGCGCTCGGCCATTAGGCCGAGACTTTTCAACCCAACTTCACCTCTTTTTATGCTTCTATAAATCTGATGTTGGGGAGTAAGACATAGCTTATTACATAAGCTATATATTCAGTTAATAATTAGTATAAGTTAAGCAAGTTTAAGATTGCTAAGCATACGCGCACGGGAAGGAGGATCATACCCGTTCTTGGGAAATTCTCCGAACACTTGAAGAGGTAACCTCATATTCAGCCTCCTTTCATGTTAGTAATATCATGTTAAATTCAGTTTAATGAGTTCATGTCAAGAAATGCAAGAAAACGTCACAAGGGGCTCGGTTTTTGCCATGTAGGTCATGACCGAGTGATGTTCAATTTCATCTGGCATTTCCCGTTCAATTCATGTTTATTTTATCAGGTTATGTCCTTATAAGTTCAGTTTAGAAAGATAGGTCGAGACAAGTTGTGGTTTTGTCCATGTTTTGGCCTAAGGAAGTCGGCAGCACACGTAGTGCATGCCCACGGGCCGTGATATGCCCTGTCGAGTGATTTTAATGTTTAACCGACAAGTCCTGAACAATTTATGCACAGTTAGTCATTTCAAGTCATTTCATGTTTAGTCATATAAGGTTTGCCGGAAAAAGTTGCCGGACGGCCGGCGAAAGGCCGACCGTAGTGCCTGTCCGCACGCAGCGTGTGCACGGCACGCCCGGCAGTCCCAGCGGGCATACTGGTAGCGTACGCACGCCCAGCAGTGCGTGCGCGTACCCAGTACCCCGCAGTCAGTCATGAACTGCCGCAGTCATGTGCGTGGGCGTACCCAGTGCACGCCAACACGCACGGCAGTACACAGCCAGTCCATCCACGTATACCGCAACACCGCACACGCCCAGCAGCGTGTCCTGTGACTCCAGTACGCACGCCAGCAGCGTCCTACGCACACTGGCCAGCAGTTACGCACGCCAGCACACCCAGTAGCGTGCCAACG
>CACSLK010026087.1:3593624-3608494 GCA_902706635.1 Striga hermonthica
TGACCGCGCCGGTGGTCAGCCAGCTGCCGACCGCCCGGCCGTAGCGAGCCGGCTGTCCGGCCAGAATATGAACCGGCCAGTTTAAACCGTATTTTGAGCTGTTCAGTATTTCAGTCCCATTTTCAGTTAAATTCCAAGTTCAGTCCAGTTCAGTAAATTCATGTCAGATCAGTTCCGAGTTTATTCAGTTCTGGTTGTACCGGTTAAATCCAGACATCATATTAAAGTCCAGTAGAACATCTTAACATATTAATCAGTTATTTTATTAGTTTGAGCATAGTATTTAGTAATTGTTTATATTATTTTCAGTTTATTCAGGATCCAGATGATCAGCACTTACATTTTCAAATCAGCAGTTCAGGTGGGAACTCAGACTGGGTATTACATTGGTTATAATTGCTCTATCATGTTTTTAAGATATGTATATCAGTTATTCCACTTTGGGTGGAGGCGCAGTAGCCTTAATTGCCCATCCAGAGTTCTGGTGGAGGCGCAGTAGCCTTAATTGCCCATCAGAGTGTGCACATGGCCAGTTCAGTACAGACCTCGTGTCTGGAGATTACAGTTTACAGTTTACTTATATATACCTGCAGCCATGATATTGATATTATTATTAATGTTTACTTTAGTATGAGTTTCTGCGGAGTACAATGTTTTTTTAGTACTCATGCTCCCACTATTATTATGTTTCTCAGGTCATGAAGTCGGGACGGAGGAGTGAGATGACGGAGCTGTTCGGGATTGTGCTTATAAAGTTTAAATTGCCTAAGCTTTATGCTTATAAAGCTTAAATTATGTTTTGTACAGTTTGAATTTGGCATAACAGTGCCGTTATTGTTTTTAGATAACTTGTTTTCATGATCACGGTACTGCTATCCCATTTCACCACTACAGTTTCCGCTGATGTTTTACTGTTCGTCACTCTTAGTCAAATGAATCAGTCGGCGAACTGTTAGTTGGTTTTTCAAAACCAAAAGTTTAGATTTTTCAGTCAGTTATGTATTTTAGTAACACTCCGAGTCAGTATTTCGCATTGTAAACTGTTTTATTTTGAATGAAATTGCGAAAAGCGCACTCTGATATTTATGGAAAGGCGGGGTGTTACATTAGAAGTCTGTTCCCACTGAATCTTATCTCGGAGTGTTGGCCACATTCTCAGTGAACTGATACTTCCCCTCGTCTCTGGCTGGGGAAGTGATTCGACCACTTCTATCTGTATCCAGGCAAAATCTCTTATCAACTGACGTTGTTGGGTGATCATGCAAGCCAGCTCATCCCTTGTCTTCCGGCTGAGGGCGTCGGCGACTACAATCGCCTTTTCCGGATGATAACTAATGGTGCAGTCATAGTCTTTCACCAGCTCTAACCATCGCCTTTGTCGCATGTTGAGTTCTTTCTGGGTGAAGATATACTGAAAACTTTTGTGGTCGGTAAAGATCTCACATCGGCCGCCGTACAAATAATGCCTCCAAATCTTCAGGGCGTGAACCACTGCCGCAAACTCAAGATCATGAGTCGGGTAGTTCTCCTTGTGCGGCTTTAGTTGTCGAGAAGCATAAGCCACAACCCTGCCTTCTTGCATCAGTACGTAGCCTAGACCTTGTTTCGAGCCATCACTATAAACAGTGCAACCCTGAGTGGGATCCGGTATAGTCAACACAGGCGCCGTCGTAAGCCTTGCTTTGAGCTCCTGGAAGCTTGTCTCACAACGGTCACTCCATTTGAACTTCACTGATTTCCTTGTCAGACGAGACAAGGGTAGGGCTATCTTGGAGAACCCCTCAATGAAACGCCTGTAATAGTCGGCTAATCCGAGGAAACTTCGAATCTCGGTGGCATTCTTCGGTGCTGACCAGTTTCGGACTGCCTCGATCTTTGATGGGTCAACTTCGATTCCTCTCGCCGTAACAATGTGGCCAATAAAAGCCACTCTATCAATCCAGAATTTACATTTGGAGAACTTGGCATAAAGCTTCTCCCGTATAAGAATTTGCAACACGGTCCTCAGATGCTCTTCGTGTTGCTCCGCACTACGAGAATAGACAAAGATGTCATCAATGAAGACGTTAACAAACTGGTCCAAGAAGGGATGAAAAACATGGTTCATGAGATCCATGAATACCGCTGGTGCATTGCTCAACACGAACGGCATCACAACGAACTCCTAATGTCTGTATCTAGTTCTGAAAGCGGTCTTGGCCACATCAGTCTCCTTGATTCTCAGCTGATGCTAACCAGAGCGGAGATCAATCTTGGAAAACACTCTAGCGCCCCTCAACTGATCGAAAAGATCTTCTATCCTGGGAAGTGGATATTTGTTCTTCACCGTCAACCGGTTTAAATCCCGATAGTCGATGCACATGAGCATTATCCCATCCTTCTTCTTGACAAAGAGGACAGGTGCTCCCCAGGGTGAAACACTCGGTCGAATGAAACTGAGCTTGAGTAGCTCCTGAATTTGAGATTTCAGCTCCTGAAGCTCTTTTGGGGCCATTCTATACGGTGCTTTGGATATTGGTGCTGCCCCTAGCACCAAATCGATTGTGAATTCCACTTGGCGGTTAGGTGGTGCTCTTGGCAATTGAACTGGAAAAATGTCCACGAAGTCGCGCACAATTGGAATGTGTCTGGGTGTCAGCTTCTCCGATGTCTCCCCAACTATGCTCACCAGATAGCCTTGGAAGTCCTCCTTCTTCAAATACTTGGCCGCCTTCACCATTGAGATAACACGTGATAAGGTCCTAGCTTTCATTCCGAAGAACGTGATACGCTCTCCCCCGGTCAACTGAAGAACTGTAACACCCCGCCTGATCTAACTGGACTCACGAAAAACTGGGTAAAATTTTCGCGATTGTTTTCGCAAAATACTGGGACTGGTTTCGAAAAACATTTGAACTTAACTAACTTGCGGGAAGCTACTTACTTACTGACTTGACTTATTGTTGTTTCTTTTACTTATGCATGTAACCCAATCGACATATATAATCCAGCTGGGGAGTATGAATAAGGGGAATTAAACATGCATGCATACTGGTTCTGAGTTGGCAGTACGGAAGCGTAAATAAAGTACAGTACAATACAAAATTATGTTATTACATGCCAACATAAACATACACATAATAAATGTCCAACTGTTGTCGGACACCACCACACCACTGCTCGGCTCACGCTCGGGGCTGTACACCATCACCTAAAAAGATAAATAGTGGGGGCGTGGGCACTAAATCACCATGCTCCGCAGGAACCAACAGTGAATATACAACACATGTAATCAAAATATCATGAACTCAGCATATACATAAATAAAACTGTACTGTACTGGTGCAACATCCAAAAACTGGTCGGATTCTCATGTGATAACATTCTGGGGGTCGCCTCCCTCAGAAACCCAGGATGGAAATAACCACCATTCAAAACCGGGTGAGTGACTCGGGATGGAAAAACCTTCCATACAAGACCGAGTCATCATAAACTGGACCACGAACGGGATAACTCAACCGTTCGGGTAAGTATCTACATACATACCTCATACATGGTACATTGATTATAAGCGATGTAATACCCAGTGTAGGGTCCCCACCTGATTATGCTGAAAGACTGTGCAAGTGCTGAAAACGGGTGTAGCTGTTGGAGGCTCGACTCTCCACAAGCTACCAAACATATACAATCAATTATATCTAAGTATTTTGCTTGAATGATACATCTGATTCTGAAACTTTAGCACTTATGGTGGCAAATAGGCAAGCAAGACAGACTAAACATATAAAACATATATACAATTAATTTACACAGATAAAACAAGCACAAGTTAATAAACAAATAATGTTAGAACTGGCTTCTCGGCTTGACTGGACTGATATCGAGTGACCACACCACGCTCACGCCTGCGCTGACTCCGAGGTAAGTCACCTAAACCAGTCTTTATTTTTGCAAGTGCTTTATCAGTTCAATATGAAAATTTCAGGGGCCTAGAAAACTATCCTCCTATGAGAATGAGAACTCTAGACAAGAACTCTAGTCAAATTCAGAACTCCTATTTGATTCAGAACTCTAGACAAGTTAAGTTTTATTTTCTCAATGACTCGCCAAGAAATGTGTAAAGTATTGAGTTATTAATATTTCATCTCTTCTGCCAAACTCCTTCATGTGCTAACCCTGTCAACTGGCCATCTAGATGGCTAATCGCAGAAATGCTCCAGTCCAGCCAGTCGCAGCCCCTCCAGTAGCTCCCGAGCCAGACCGTCGAAGGAATTAGTGCAAAAGTATAGCTCGAAGAACCCACAATAATTATAATAGCCTATCAACCGACTATCCAATACGAAACAACACACAAGGCACATATACTTAGCCGAAATCATATCGACTAAGTGACTCGTGGATTCCTTGACCGAGTTAGGTACAATGGAGTGACTACTAGACTTGAACACAATTCTCATACCTCAGGTAATACACATAAATCATGCTTTCATCAATAAAATCTAACCCAGACCTAGACAACGGATAATCGAGCATTAAGACTCCAAAATAAACAAAATTCAAAATCTGTAGTTAGACTCAACAAATCAATATGAAACATTACCACATCATAGGGCATACAAAAACACATAATCTCACCAAATGTCAGCCCTAAATTTATTTAGGAGCATTTTTAAATAATTAAAGCAAAAACAGTGCTAAAATCCGACATTAATAGTTCATATAGCTACACTTCGAATTTTAATATAAAATTTTGACACAACATAGAATTACACATAATAACATAATCCTCAAATTTTCAGTTCAAAACTCCAAGTGTATGATTTTTAATTAATCTTACAAATTCTGATTAGAAAGCAATTTAATTAATTAAAATAGCTACAGATGGAGTTTCTACTTGAAAATTTTACACGACTTACAAAATAATAACAGGACATCACATATATAATTTCACGATATTCGGACAATGACACGATTTATCATGAATTAATTACAATTCAGCATCATGCTCGGTTTAAAAAAATTCATAACTCATGATATACACATCGAAACGACCTCAAACCAAAACCAATTAATCAAGGAAAACTCCAAGTACCTATAATTCCAAGAATTCCACGAAAAATACCACTCGAATCTCAGTTCGACAATAAACCAAAGTGACGACAATCACTTTGATACCCAAATAGTATATAAATTCAATATACGACACAATAACATATCCAAAGCACGTAATTGACTCGTATTTCACACGTTCAGCAACTATGAACGTATACGAACACTTGAACACATTTAGGGGCGGAATAAATAAATCAAGGGTTAGCCCGGATACCGTTCTCGGGATGGGTTACGAAATGGGACTAAAACGGACTAACGAGTGCGCCGACGGAGCTCGACGGCTAAGTTTCGGCTCGCTCGAGGGTTGTGCGAGTGATCAGTAGGGGCTGGGCAGCAATAAACGGGACCCGACAATGATGGACAGAAAGGGAAACGCACGGCAAAAGCACGAACAACGGGAACAGGGTCTCGGGCTTGCGGGGGTCTCCGCTGCAACCAGGCGCGCGGTGAAGAGGGACTGTCAGCAATGGTCTTCTGTTGTTCGGGCCTGCTTGAATTCACCCTAACACCGGGGATGATCTCAGCGACGGGAAAAGCTACGGCCCGACGAATGGACGAGGAAGGTCGCTACAAGGTGCTGCTCGCCGGAGTTCTACGCGTGGAGAAGAAAACGCCGTCGGAGGGTATAGTCTCGCCTGGGTTCTGCTCGGATGTCAACGGGAAGATGATGCTGCTGTTCACGGCAAAAGAAAAAGTGATGCTCGCGAAAGGGCGCTGCTGGTCTGCTCGGTACCCATGCCCGTGAACAGAGGGAACTGATCGTGGTTCTCGACCTGGGGTTTGCTCGAACGAACTGCGATTTAAGGTTAGGGATTTGGGCGATTTCTTTGGGTGAAAAAAAATGTTCTGCTTTGAAACGTAATTTGAGGGGAAATATATGGACGAAAGATTTCTTGAGGAACGAGGTTAAAAAGATTGAAAAGTATCTCTCATTCCTTATTTATGGGGAAAATAAGGCGTGAATAAAGGCTGGGAAAGCAACTAACAATTATTTGATATCTCAAATAAGTGTGAAGGAATTCTCATGCCATAATTTAATATGGTGTAATGGAAAATGGAAATAGATTAGAGATATTATTTCCGTTCCAAAAACATTCCTCGTAAATTTGGGTTTCAAGGAAATAAACTTAATGAACAAGAAATCCCGATTGGGCCGGATACTCATCGAAACTCGGCCGTAATATTAAAATCTATCCTAGATAATATGAGTAACATTCGGGTTGGGTACCCCAAGGTTCGACAAAGGTTTTACTAGGCTCGGTTCAATCACATGACGATAAAATAAATTAAAAACGAATAACATATGTATATATATATATATATATTACACACAATAATTATTTAATAATAATAATATTTTAAACAATTAGTGAGAATTAGACATGTAATAATGATAATAATAATAATAATAATTAGACAAATAATATCAAGAATATAATATTAATAACAATAAATAATACTCGAAAAATCTATAATTTAACGGGGCATTACAATGGTAAAAGGTTCGACACATTTTGCGAAGATTACGACATCAAACATTTATTTTCTTCACCATATCATCCCCAAGCTAACGGGCAAGTCAAAGCTGTAAACAAGATTATCAAGAACGGGCTAAAAACTCGGCCTCGATGCAGCCAAGGGAACTTAGCCCGAGGAATTGCCCTATGTTCTCTGGTCATATCGCACAACATCTCGGAACTCAACTGGAGAGACACCGTTTTCTCTAACTTATGGTACCGAAGCTATGGTCCCGGTTGAACTCGAATCCCCGACGTATCGAGTTAAACACTTTTCGGAAGACTCAAACTCAGAAAACTTGAAAGATGAACTCGACATGATTGAAGAACTACGTACGGGAGCCGAAATCAGAAACGCCGCTTACCAAAGGCGAAGCGAGAAATATATCAATGCTAAATTCAAACCTCGCCCATACCAAGTCGGAGGCCTCGTTTTGAAGAGGATAACCGGGGCCAACCCCAGACCATTACAGCCCAAGTGGGAGGGACCCTACATGGTGACCCAAGTGATATCTAACACCACATACCGACTCGAAGATCCAAGTGGTACCCCCCTTCAATACCCTTAGAATGTTGTGTTTCTCAAGAAGTACTTTCAATAATCTGAGCAGAGTGTTGTACAAGTTTATCGCTATAAAGAAGACCTTGTGTAGTGCAGCTGCCGGATCTCGATAAAATCATCCGGCCAACGGACTCTCGAAAAATCTGTCCACCTTGCATAAGCCTTACTTCATAGTCCCAAAGATGACCTGGACGGGTTGGTGCAAAACAACCAGATACTTTCAAGCCCTGAAGATGGCTTGGGGAGGCTGATGCCCCTCGTAGATAAATCCTGAAGTTGATTTAGCGGGCTTACAATAAAATCGCCGACGTCAATAACGTAGTCGGATCATAGTCACATATTGCCAAGTCCCAAAGTTGACTTAATGAGACTAATGCAAAACCAAACCCTAAAGATGATTTGGAGCACGTCGGACATATAAGGCATCGACATCTTAAAAGTTCATCAGATTCAGCCATAAAAGAAAGAGTGGGTAAGTCATCAAACGTTTAAACCCAACTTTTACTTAACTTTATCTCAGAAAATTCAACTGAAACATCATTTTTAGTTTTTAGAATTAAACCAAATATTTTTCAGAGACCCTTAAAGATTTTGTAATTGTGCACCCATTCTTTGAGTCTGACGACATTAAAAACTAAAGAAGAACATCATCACACAAAGACAAATACTATCATTCATTCAAGATAGGGTAGATAATACAATCATAACGTTCTAAACATAACTAAATCAGGAATATTTTCTGACATCCTCCTCTTCAACTTTCTCTTTATCGACACCCGACGTCGAGGCTCTGCCATCATTGCCGCTTTGTCTTCATCTTGAAGTTGTTTCAAAAGAGCTTCACTTATATGCTCGAAGACCTCATTCTCCTTCCTCTTAACAGCTGATAAGACGCCCTCTTTAGTGATTAGGACCACGTCATCTTGGTAAGTAATCACCTCGTTTTCCTCAGGGGCCACATATCCGACAACCCAACCCATGGCCTTAGCATCTTCTTTGGCCACCTTGTGCAAAGCGAAAGCTGTGATGGCATTAATTAATTCTTCCGGTGATATATTTTCCAGCTCTTGTTCAATAAAAGCTTTAGCCACAACATCAACGCAAATATCGGCCAGCTCCAACTTCTTCTCCTTTTCGAGCTCAAGCACCATGTTAACAAAAGCACAATGAATTGCGGCTCTCCGTTCTTCAGAGAGAGGAGGGATTTCTGCTTCGGTCGCTTGGGCCTCGTTATGCATAAGTAATTTTTCAGCAAACTCCTTCTCGTGTTCGTCTGCTGGCATATGTGCGCTCTTAATCTCGAAATCCAATCCATGTTTCTCTAATTTTTCCAACAAGAAAATTCGCAACTCATCAATCGTGTAAACACTACCATCCATGCGATCAATTACCCAAGGAAGGGTCACACATGCGTTCAGCTCAAGGTCCTTGTCCTTTATTTCGTACTCATCATCGGATCTCTTCTCCGATATCTTGCCTGCCTCGAGCCCTTCTTCATACTTGGCTTTGGCCACTGCGGCCATCTCTTCGTGAAGCGTCGCCATCTCGGCTTAATGTGCCTCTCGACCTCAGATTAGTTCTGCTTCTTTCTCCGAGTGATCTTTTCTCGTCACTTAGTGATCGAGTCTCTCTTTATGAAATCGTTCTTCCAGAGCCTTTTGTTCCTCCTTGGATTTGGAAAGCTCCACCGACATAATGTCATGGGCCGATAGTATATGCTCTCTCTCGGCCTTCAATGCCGCAATCTCGGCCTCCATTTCCTTCAACTTTGCGTCCTTCCCAGACGCATCCGTGATCAATACCGACTTCTCCTCCTCCAGGGATGCAACAGTACCATCTTTTAAACTAAGTTGATTGCTTTTCTCTTCAAGCTCCGAGGAATTCAATTGAAAGCTCTCCTCGACCGCAATCAAGCTTACTAAGGCACGACCTAAACATGCCTTAGCATACCCAAATCTTTGGTTCCCCGGCACTGCTGTTAAGCCCACATGTATCCTTGGGTCCCATGACATCAGAGGAATCTTGGTAGCCCCCATCGCCAACTCAGGTAAATGATGTCGGTTTGGCAACTTCGGCTCTTCCATTGTTTGAAATAGTGAAAACCATGGCTTCGAAGATGTCTTCCGGTAACTTTAACTCTGTGGCTTTCTTTTTGCTAATTCTCAATTATGACTCCTTCAGGGTTATCTCTGGCTCATTCTCTTTCCCTTTCCCAGACCCGACGTCATGCTTCTTTTTGCTTTGGCCATCCTCGACCTCGGAGATCACCCGTCTTTTACGGGAACGACAGTCCATCAACTCCCTCGGTTTCTACCACTGGTTCATTTACTACCATGATTGCTAACGTTGGTGGCACAATGGGCTGATCACCAACGCCAGCGGCCGACTCCAAAGCAGGCTGCTTAATTGGTTCTTGCCCGGGCGTTGCTTCATCTCTAACGTTCGATGGGCCAACGGTTGCGGCCCGAGAACTGTGTGGATTTTTCTTCCATGCTTTAAATAAATTTTTCGTCCAACCATCTCGGTTGATCGCAAGTCTCTGCCTTTGCCGATTTTGTTCTTGAAATCAAAATTGGGATTTTGCTTCCTATATTCCTCGGCGCCTTCAACAGTTCGAAAACTGAAATAGCCGAGCAAGGGATAGTAAACTGTCAAAAGAAGAGGACACATGGTTAGTATTACTTCGAAAAAATCCGACTTTATCTCCATTTACAAACAAATAAATCCCTATTTACCTAGCAAGAATGACAGATCAATCACACCAGGAGATAAACCAGCACGCTCCAACCGAGAATCTTTGACGAAACGCTGATACCTTCGCTTTTGCGGCAAAACTTCAAATAATTTGTCTACTCGATTATACAGCTCGCCTTCAAACCGAGGTTCCTTCCCTTTCTTCGGTTTTGCTACAAATGTCAAAAAATTTCCACATGTTAGTACAAGCAAAAAATAAATTATTAATAACGTCGGAAATAAAGGGAGAAGAAAAACTTACGATAAGCGGGTTTAAGAGACATTGGGATGGTTTTTTCATCCACTAAAGGATCATTCAGAAAGTCAGAGCACTCCCATTCCCCACCAACCCATAACCACTCCTCTTGAAATCCATGAAGAGTGTTAGGGACCTCGGTTATCAATTCCCCGACCATAACTCTCGGCTGAGGCTTTCCAAAAATGAAGAAACACAGAAGCGGGTCCACTACTTGCCTATTTGCACCCTTTCTAAAAGTAAACATACTCCTCATTTCTTTTACCGAGGGCAAATCCCATCCCTTCTCGGCAAATAAAACTAACAATCCTATTACTCGTTTCCAAGTATTGGGAGCAATCTGACATAAGGCTAATCCCCAGTCACGCAAATACTCAGTAATTATGCGAGGAAGAGGGAACTTTAAGCCCGATCTTAAACTTTCCGCAAAAACACTAACACACCCCGGAGGAGGACAGATAATCCTCTCTACGGGGTAAGGGGAAAAAAGTCTCACAGAGGGAGAAACTCTCTCATCATTTCGCAGCAATACGACAGAGGGAGGAACTCTCCAGTATTTCGCCGACTCGGCTGCGCCTTCCTCAACCCTCCTATCTCCCTCTTTGTTATCCAATCGAATTTCGAGATGTTCGACATACAGAGGATCCCACCTATGGTATTCCGCTAGCAGCTACATCTCTCTGAAAGCCACCATATTCACTATCATTACGTCCATGTCGCTATCACTTGACGATGCCCACAAAAATTTCATATTGGTAAGAGCACGAATAGGACATGAACAAACAAAAAACAAAAGCAGAAGAAGGACATGAATTTGGCAGATGCTTACCACCCAACCAAGATCTCTGAATGATAAAATTGAAGCCAAAAGGTGACCGAAATTTGAAGTAGCTAGTGAATTGAAGAACAAAGAAGAAAGAGCACAGGAAATTCGACGGTAAAATCAACACAAGATAAAGTTAGGTATTTATACCTAACCCTAAAAATTACCGTTGAAAGAAAAAAAGAGGGGCGCGTAATAGTCATTTGCTGGTCTCGTGATTCGAAACGTCCTTCGAAACATGCGCCTATGATTGACAGGTAATCCTCTCTCTGGGGTAAGGGGCAAAAAGTCTCACAGAGGGAGAAACTCTCTCGTCCTTTCGCAGCAATACGACAGAGGGAGGAACTCTCCAGTATTCTGCCGACTCGACTGCGCCTTTCCCAACCTTCCTATCTCCCTCTTTGTTATCCAATCAAACTTCGAGATGTTCGACATATAGAGGATCCCACCTATGGTATTCCGCTAGCAGCTACATCTCTCCGAAAGCCACCATATTCACCATCATTACGTCCATGACGCTATCGCTCGAAGATGCCCACGACAATTTCATATTGGTAAGAGCACGAATAGGACATGAACAAACAAAAAAAAGCAGAAGAAGGAGATGAATTTGGCAGATGCTTACCACCCAACCAAGATCTCTGAATGATAAAATTGAAGCCAAAAGGCGACCGAAATTTGAAGTAGCTAGTGAATTGAAGAACAAAGAAGACAGAGCACAGGAAATTCGACAGTAAAATCAACACAAGATAAAGTTACGGTATTTATACCTAACCCTAAAAATTACCGTTGAAAGAAAAAAAGAGGGGCGCGTAATAGTCACTTGCTGGTCTTGTGATTTGAAACGTCCTTCGAAACATGCGCCTATGATTGACAGCTACGTGGGATGCGGTTTTTTATCCGTTGCCTCATTTAATGTGTTGGGTTCTATGAGGAACGTCAAACAACATGCACAGTATTGAACTTATCGAAATAAATCCTAATGCAGCAGAATCTATAGTTAGGATTTGGAAATTACCTTTGAAAATTTTTTGCCGACTCAGTGATGATGTTGAATACCGTTGATGTAGTTCGTCAGAATACCACAATCTAATGGGCTGATAGATTTGGTCTTTAATTGATTCTAATCGAAATTTCCAACGAAGCTCAATCGCACGGTGGTCATGTCTCGGAGTCGGGTGCAGCGGGATGGTCACAGACGCTGGTCGCGGTCGACAGCAGGTGCGCGTCAGGCGCTGGGCGTGACGCGCGGGCAGCTGGACTACGCGGATGGGCGCTGGTGGTCATTGGGCATGTGCGTGCACGCTGGGCAGTACTCTTATGCCGAGGCGGACAGGCACTGGCGACTGACTTCACGCGGGCGTGCGCGACAAGGCAACTGAGCGCGGGCGAATGATGCGCGCGTACTCCTCGTGCGTTGGTAACGGCAGCGATGCGGGTCACGAGCAGGCAGGCAGAACTGGGGCTCATGGGCATTGGTTGCGGTCGCTGCTGGGAGCTGGCATTGGGCCTGGCTGAGCGCGACTGCGAGCAGTAGCTTGCGGTTGCGATCGACTGGGCCTGGGCGACTTCCGGCGGCGGCGGCGATTTCCGACGAACCTCTGCGGCGGTGGACGGTGGCTCGTGTCGGAGGAAGATGACCCAAAAAATATATGTGGAAGACTCTAAAATATATTGTACCCAAAAGCCTTCTAATGGATTACCTAAACACCTACTTCGATTAATCTTGGTGGAGCGATTAATCGAATCTCCCTAACTCTCGAACGATTCTGTTTCTCTCGTGTATGTAGGAGAAAAATCGGCCAAGACAACATTGTAGGAGAGGTTGGGACATGGTGTATTTATAGGCTCCATTAGGGACCTTAAGAAGGTGCTAAATATGGGGTTATCCATTAGGCCAAGGAATCCTAATTCTACTCCAATTACAAATCCAATCTAGGATGGGACTCTCCTATTACTCATCACCTTCTAGAAGACTCCTAAGTCTTTTAACCTTAGACAAGATTCTAGTAGGAATATTTCTTTCCTAATGGAATAATAAATATAGAATAAAATTAATTCCATATTAAATGGAATTAAATAATAATACATCCCACTAGAGTAATATTATTGCTCACCCCATTTAGCTCCTAATTTATCAATAAATTCAAACCTTCATGATTAAATAATATTAATCTGATTGATCGATTTACCTCCCTATGTTTAAGATATAACATCAGTTGATTAATTATAGTACTAAAAAAATAATTAATCAACTTCTTATTCATTTCCGAAATTAGTACCACTCAGATCCTTAACCATTATGTCAGACAATCGTCTACCTCCAAGGTTTTAACATAATGTACATTCCTGAGCTCATTTCGGGGACATCATCAATCCAGCGCACTGGAAAATAGTGACCATAAATAATTTATAATAGCACATCATATAATCATTCTCGTTTGCCAAAATATCTCGTATGTCATCCTAATAAAAATATGAACCACTTGGTAAATCAAATAAACAAGAAGTGAAAATATATTCCAATTTTATATTATCTTATAACTTAAGAGAACGCATCAATCACCGAAAGTCTAGATTACAACAACGATTAGTGAGTCTCATAATCTTATCCTTCTGCGGTCATGTTCAACACTTATCATAAGTGCTAGTGTAATTCTTCAGTCAAAGACCAACTGAATCGAGAATACACTACAGTCTTTTTCCAAGAGGGGTCTCACTGCCTGTCTAGACTGTGAACGAATAGTTTAGTCTTATAAGGAACTGATATGTGATCTTTCTATTCAAAACACTTCGAACCACACTATCTCAATATAAGACATGGAGTATGTAACACCCCGACTTATCGTAAAATCAGAGTGCAAAAATTTCGCAAAGTTATTTAAAAATAAAATCTTTTACTTTGCGAAAACTGATTTGGGGCGCTACCGTAAAAACGTGACTTAATTTGGAAAATCGTTATCTTAATTTTTAATAAAATCATACTGTTACCGAAAGCATAAAGTTTTCCAAAAGTTCGGTCAAAACATAAGTTCATCAAAAATCATCATCAGCGGAAACGTAAATCATCACAATATGTATACGATCAAAACATGAAAGTCCTGAAGCTTTCGTCATCTCACGCTCCCAGCCCGACGTCCTGACCTGAAAAACATGATAATAGTGGGAAATGAGCACTATGACACTGTGCTCCGTGGAAACTCATACTAATGTAAACATAGAAAATAATAACAACATCATGATATCGGCATATACATAACCTCAACATGGAACCGATAATAACATGAACATGAATCTGATATCGTCACGCAACGTGACCCTGACCGTTACCTCATCTGCCGGCAAAAACTAATGCCAGACACCATGTGCACACTCTAGTGGGCAGACTAGGGCCACTAGAACTCAGAATGGACCGGCGACCATTTCGAGCGGATACCTCACATGAAATACATACCTCAAGCATGATACCGTAATTATAATCAATGTAGTACTTAGTCTGAGTCCCCACCTGAACTGCTGAAACTGAACGGTAGTGCTGATGCCTGATCAAACTGAAAATAATATAAACAATTAAATGACTATGCTCAGACTGTTAACTTAACTGATTAACTTCGTAAGATGCTCTACTGAATCTGACATGATATTTAGACTTAACCGGAATAACCAGAACTGATTTGACATGAACTGATCGGACATGAACTTTCCAAACTGAACTGAACCCGGAATTTTTAACTTAAAATGATACTGAAATTGAGAACCGGGACTGAAACTGACAATAACTGACTGAACCGGTCCAGCCGGTCTGAACCGGTCTAGACCGGACTGCCGGTCCGCTGAACCGGGCAGTCGGGCTGGCTCGGCCGGCAGCCTGCCAGGTGCTGCGCACGC
>CACSLK010026087.1:3619592-3635702 GCA_902706635.1 Striga hermonthica
TCGATAAAGTTCAATACTGTGCATGTTGTTTGACGTTCCTAACAGAACCCAACACATGTCTACTACTGGCTTATGATCTAAGGCATAGTCTTCTTCCAAGAACCTAGCATTCATGATAACGATTACTTTCTGGTCCTCGGGACTATAAAATAGACCACCTTTTGTTTCTTTAGGATATCCCACAAACAGCCTTACTTATGTTCTCAGTTCAAGCTTATCGGTATCGGTTCTCAGCACATGTGCTGGACTACCCCAAATCCTGAGATGCCTTAGATTGGGCTTATGCCCAGACCATAACTCGAATGGTGTAAACGGTACTGATTTAGAAGGTACTCTATTCAGAATGTATATTGTTGTTTCTAGGACATATCCCCAAAACAAATCTGGTAATGTACTATAAGCCATCATTGCCCTAACCATTTCCATAAGAGTCCTATTCTTCCGTTCTGCTACGCTATTCTGCTGAGGCGTGCAAAGCGCAGTCAGTTGGGACGTGATCCCATTATCTTTCAAGTAGTTCCTACATTTATTCGAGAGATATTCGCCACTACGATCTGATCGTAGTGACTTGATACTTTTTCCTAACTGCTTCTCCACAACTGCCTTATACTCTAAGAACTTCTTAAAGATTTCAGACTTGCGGTGCAGAAGGAAAATGTACCCATATCTCGAGTAATCATCGATAAATGTAACGAAATACTCGAAACCACCTCTCGCTTGAACACTCATAGGACCACATAGATTAGAATGAACTAGCCCTAACACATCTTCGGCTCTATGCCCCTTCGAACTAAAGACCCTCTTAGTCATTTTGCCTTCCAGGCAAGACTCACAAGTTGGAAAAGCCTCGACTTCTAACAACCCAAGGGCCCGTCAACTACCAACATTTGAATCCTCTTAAGGTTAATATGACCAAGTCTTAGATACAAAAGATATGTTTCGTTCATTTTGGAAGGTTCCTTTCTCTTATTCAGATTAGATGATGAATTAAGTAATTGTTTCTGTTGCAGTAGAAATGACTTAGATTCTAGAATGTATAGATTGTCAAATAATGAACCAGGACATATGAACTTTTTGTCAAAACGAATAACTACTTATTATCGAAAGTAGCAGAAAAACCGTTCATAAACAACTTAGAAACTAAAATCAAATTCTTGCTAAAACTAGGAACATAAAGACAATATTTCAAAACTAGAAACCTATCTAAGCCAAAATCTAAATAGATGGTAACTTCTCCTTCTCTAAGTCGTTTGGTCTCCTGGAACCCCTACAATGAGTTGCAGACATGATCAGTGGCTCCCGTATCTACACACCAGGTTCTGTAGATAACACCGCTAAACATGTTTCAACGACTAAAGAAAAAGATGTACCTTTGTCGAACTTCTTGAGGAGAGGGCAGTCTGCCTTCCAGTGTCCTTTCTACTGGCATCTGTGGCACTTGCCTTTCGGCTTCTTCGCCTTCTGTCGAGGTTGCGTGTCATTCATGACCGCCTTGCCTTTTCCTGCAGACTTCTTCTTCTTCTTGCCCTTAGGAGCCTTTGAAGTGGAAGCTTCTCCCCACTGGGCCACCATAGCTTGGGTCTTCTGACCAAACAGGCCCTCTGTCGACTGAAGTTCAGAGAAAAGTACCGGAAGAGTCATCAACATCTTATTCATGTTGTAATTCAACCAGAATTGCTCGAAGCTCTTAGGCAAAGACTGGAGCACTATATCGACGTGGGTTTCCCCATCAATAAAAGCCCCAAGAACCTCCAGCTCATTCAGTTGGGTCATTATAGCAAGAACATGTTCCCTTACGGGAGTGCCCTCACGCATGGTCATGTTCATCAGAACCCTCATGGCCTCTTGTCGGGCAGCCCGCGACTGATGACCAAATAACTCCTTGAGATTGAGAAGCATCTCTGCTGCAGTGTTCATAGACTGATGTTGATGTTGAAGTACATTTGACAAAGATGCCAAGATGTAATACTTCGCCATCTCGTCAGCCTTTTTCCACCGAGCATACTCCTCTTTCTCTTGGTCTGGTGCATTGTCCGCAGGCACAGCCGGACAAGCCTCAACAATAGCAAATTTGTACCCTCAACAGTTAACACAATATCCAAGTTCCTTTTCCAGACAATATAATTGGGACCAACAAGTTTGTTTTCTTTGAGAATTACGGACAACGGATTGAAAGACATTTTGAATTCTTGGGATCATGCAAACATAGTCTTAACTCTGTCAAGTAGTTTTGAATTTAAACATCAAATATTGATCCCATGTAACAAAATTCAAATAATCGCAGGCCACGAAGTGTGGACGTCTACAGTTCAAACATTCGCAAGTGGAGGGATAAATCCCATTAGCTTAACATACTGCCGAGCAGTACTTAACTAATAGTCGGTTCATCTTTTGGCCAGCGCAATTAACTTGTAAAAAAATAAAAACGACCTTTTCCTTTGGGTATATCGTAAGTATTTGCACTTTAAGTGTAACCCATTAATTGGTCCTATGTTTACTACCAAAATTATACGTCCACCTTTGGGTTACCCGTACGCTTTTGAAATAGCTCACTATAACCATCCTGAAGGAGATTCGTCCTTGTGAACTGTGAAATAAAACGTCCTTTGGGCTCGAATTAAATCACTTCACTGACAAACCTATAATGGAGGCCTTGGATGTAATTTATTTCAACCCATTGCACACTTAATATGATTTTTATTTTACGGGATTTTCTTAAACATGCTCCTAATAATCCGATTTTCACATAAACAATCACATAAGAACATGCATAATTAATAAGCAATAATAAACTAGGAATTATAATCCAACTATCATGGCCATTAATCCATCTCCAATATTACGGAGAAAACTATAACACCCCGCCTAAACCTACTAAAATGAGAGTAAATTTTCCGCGCTATAAAAGGATAGCTCTATTTTAATTTTCGAAAACTCATATTAATTTTTCAAAAATACTTTGACTTTAATATGCGGGATGCTACTCAACTTTAATCTTAAATCTTTAATCTTTAATATCCTTAAACTACTAGGCATGCAACCGAGTATAATTCATTACTCTAAACATCTCAGGATTTAAGCATGCATAGACTAAAATTCTAGATACCGAAATACCGAGTGCGGAAGAAAATGTAAGCATGAATCAAGAAAGCATAATAACTCAAGCAAGTTAAAATACACATGACATGTTTACTAAAAATATCCTTGCTATGACCACCACCACATCATCGGCTCACGCTCCACGCTCGACACCGTCACCTGAAAAATGGTTAGTGGGGGGCGTGAGCATAAATAATTCACATGCTCCGCCAAAACAAGCACTGAAGTATACAGCTAATATAATAACATATCATGACATCGGTATATAAGCAAGTACTTACTGGATAGGCTGAAACGATAGTGATTATGTTCATTTTAATAAGGATTAAAGCTTCATCAAATAAACTCTTAAATCCGCAAACTATCTGTAGTTGCTACTTAACTGATTGCCTATAACTGTCGTTTAGCTGACTTTGTATAATTGTTGCTCGACTAGATTACTATAATTGATGCTCTACTGACTAGTTATGATGGATGCTCGACTGGCTAACTATAATTGCTGCTCAACTGACTAACTATAATGGTTGCTCAGCTGACTAACCATAAATGGTTGCTAAATTGACTAACTATAAATGTTGCTCGGCAGACTGACTATATCTGCAACATCGCGAACTAAACGTACCTCTGATATGATGAACACATCGCGAAACTAAGCATACATCTAATATAATAAAAACACGTCACAACCTAAGCATACATCTAATATGATAAAAACACATCACAACCTAAGCATACATCTAATATGATAGAACACATCACAAAGGCGTATAAATAATTATGTTGTCTATAACGGCTGCTCAACTGGCTATCTATAATTACTGCTCAACTGACTGCTTAACTGGCGAGAAGGACATTGGGTCTTCACGCTCGCGATAAGAAACTGTAGGACCTCATCTGTAGGTCGTTGCCACTTGCTAGGGCAAAACTAACTCTTATGCAGTTCTAAGGTTGGAGCTTAACTCACAACTGCACTAGAGTCCTTGATACTAACTGGGGATTCGAAACACTTGGTTATGACGAAACCTATCTCTAGATAAATGTCCCTTAAGGAAGAATTATTCTAAGATCACCTGAAATTAAACTTAACTCAAGGCTGCTCTAGGGTTCTGAATTCACTTAACTCAAAGTTGCACTAGAATTCTTACCTCATCTTAACTAGCGTTCAATTCAACTAGCTAGAAAGGATCTACTCGATAGGTAATTGCCCCTATTCGGGCGAAATCTTACAATCATACCTCAACCATGGTATTGCGATTATAAAAGATGTAATACCCAGTACAGGGTCCCCACCTAATATGCTGAAATGCGAGTGCTGAATGGTTTGCAACTGTTGGAGGCTCAACTCTCCACAAGCTACAAAATATATAAGCACAAAATATATTTTAAGTACTTATCATAAACTAAAAACTCGAATTATATTATGAGCTGTCTAGGTTCGCTCACTCGGCTTTAAAATCATTTTGGGGATTTACGAGCTAATTTTGGAAATTTATTGTCTTTGAGGCATACTAGAGTTCTATGAAATATTTCTAAGTCTGGAACTAAAATCTTACTCAATCTAAAATATATTTGGATCTTAAATCTATCTAGATTCTTAACTTTATATCTGAAATCTTAACTTTATCTGAAATATCTGAAATATTTCTGAAATATATCTCTGAAATTCTATCTGAAATTTCTCGAACCGTCCGGCTACCCGGACTGATCCGACTGTACTGAAATTCTCTCCGGACTTCTCAGACTGGCTTGACTGAACTGGACTGACGACTCACTCGGAGCCGGTCAATCATTGGCTTGAATCTGTGCAGCTCGGTTTGACCGTGGTCCGGGTTCGGCATGGGACCTCGGCCGGCGCGAACTCGACTGACATGGCTTAACCGATGCACGGTTTGTATTGGTGCCACGGTCACACACGCATGGGAGTGCTTGGACCATGGTGCGTAAATGGTTGATCGGATGAACTCGGTGCACGAGCATGCACTCTGTGGTTGGACTCGAAGTCGAACTCGATGCACATGAACGCACTCGACGGTTCGGCTCAAATTGTCAGACGAGAGTCGAGCACGTGTGCAGGATGACGATACGCATTACGAATTAATGCTACAATGTCTAAAATTATTTAAACGGTACTAAGGTTCGATCAATTAAACTCGGACTCGAAGATTACCCGGTTATCGAAATCGGAAAAAATTAGGGTTTCTGATTCTCAAATATTCTAACTCATTTAAATCCGATACTCAAATTATGATTTCAATATGATTTATAAGGATTTTACATCCAACAACTGCAACTAAACTCACAACCGGCTAATTTCTACAATTATCACATTTTATCGACTGAAGTCCCGATTTATAAACTATATCAGATGACATCTAAAAATTATAACATTTTAACCACATCATCCTCAGAATATTTGGGGTTTATGGTTAAATTATCAAATCCAAATTCAGCTCCTAACTCATCAAACTAAAAACGAGCATTAACGATCCGATTTCACAAAATAGGTTGGCCTATCAAACGAGCACCAAAATTCGCCCAATTTGAACCTAAGCCTCAAGACATTTAAATAGGATATATCGAGTTGGTCTCATAATTTTCGGGTCAGACCACTATTTATTACTAATTTGTAACCATTTTACTCGATAAAATCATAATAAATCGTATCTAGCTCAAAAATTCCCAAACTTATTTTTTAACTAACTACAATTGATGTCTAATGCCATGGAGAAAGACTTTCAGCTATTATACCTCCCGAGGGGTTCGAAACTAAAATTGGAAGATCGAAAAGGGCTTGTGGAATGGACCGGCTCTTGAATTGAACATGTTGGGGATGACCGGGTCAGATCTGTTGTGGGTCAGCCCGGATCTATTGCTTGCCATGTACGGGTGGTTCAGTTCTAAACTAGGTGCAGCTCACTCACACGGGTCGAGATCAAAATGGCTCGTGCGGACTATGCGAGCGGATCGGGACTCGGTTGTGGCGCGTGGATGAGCTAGGAAGCGCGAGCTTGAGCTGGCCGGAACAGTGAAATGGAGCTAGGGTCGAGAGCTGCTATTGGACCTGCTCTACTAGACGGCGTGAAGGTGTGGGACACCGAAAAGAGAGCAGTTGCGGGGTCGCCGGAAAGGAAGCTGCTGGGACGCGACGGAGGTGGCTGTGACAAAATCGTCGGCGAGAAAACTTCACCGTGAAGAAGCTCGACGTGGGTTGTATGAGACGGGAACTGGAGCTGGTTCAAGGGTGCCGGTGACGGGAATCGGGCCATGCTTGGAGCAGCGAGCAGGTCGCGGTGAAGGCAGGGTGGAGCTGTGATGGGCTCGTGGCTGTGAGCAAGGGGTGGCGACCAGGTTTGGCTTGTCGTGGAAGACGATCGGGAACAGTTGCGGCTTGAGCTTGCTGGGCGAGTTTGGAGGGAAGCAAGCTGGAATGGTACTGCTAGGTTCGAGCTTTGTGGGCCTTAGTCGCCGGTTGCGGGTTTTTGACAAAAATTCGTCGGGTTTTATGGTGTGTGGTGGAGCATGTTCTTGGTGGTTGGGAGAGAGGTGAAAGAGGAAGAAGATGAAGGTTTAAATTGTTCTATTTATAGTATGTGAAGAAATTAGGATTTTCTCTCCTTATTGGTCTCAAAACCAGGCTTAAAAATTCCTACAATCGGGCTAGCGAATTGGGCTCGAATTTATATGACTATTGATTAAGGAATTAATTGCCCGACTAAGAAATTTAATCGAACTCGGACTAATAAATTAATCAGTTGAATTTACTGGAATAATTAGGTTCGAATAAAAAACTCGACTATATGCTCGATTTTGTAAAATGGACTAAATAAATTCGAACTTGGGCTCTTTTTAACTTAAATGGGCCGGCTAGAATAATTGGATTCGCTCAAATTCCATTGGGCTCGAATAATTAAATTATTCGGCTTCGATTCACTTAATTAAAATTCCTGATAATTCCAAGGCTCGGTTAATAAAATATATCCGATACTTGGGCTAAATAAATCAAACTTTAATAATTAAAATCGAATAAATTCTCCATGGCTAAGTCTTTAATGCTAATTATTCAAATTTAATGCAATTAATAATAATAAATTCATTAAATTAGGAAACTTGATATTTATGGAAATAAAGTCGAGCTCTATAAATAGTAAATAAAAATTCTGGGTTACAATCTATCCTCCTTAAAACATTTCCGTCCTCGGAAATGCTAAACTAAAATACAAGTCAAAACTCAAAACTAGTATTCTTAGCTTTAAATTCGGTCTTCCTCCTACTAGTGATCTTGGCTATGCCACGAAAATTTCGGTTTCAAGCCACCAGGCAAATTCAGACTAATGAATCTTATTCCAAGCCTCCATAATTTACCCGGCCTTATGGCTGTTGTACACCCTTAGCCCAAGTTCCGGGACTAAATTTCCATGGTGATTCGCCAGAAAATTCGCTATGTGCCTCTGGAAAGTCCCAGGGCAGAACTTTGAACTTCGGAGGAAGCTCATCTTTTCCTCTTAGCAGCATCGCCATGGCTATGGCGACGCTTCTAGTCTTAGGGAGAACTGAACTGTAATTCTTTACTCTGACGGTCCATCTTGTCAGGCTGATCGAGTTTCATCCGATTAGACAAGATTTCCCGTACACTTCGTCAGGCTGATCGAGCGCTGCATGATTAGACGAAAGTGTTAACCGTATCAGGCTGATCGGTTTTACCCGATTAGATAGGGTCCATTATGTGCTTCATCAGGCTGATCGGGCTTTACCCGATTAGACAAGCACATATACATTGTCCGGCTGATTGAGTTTCACTCGATTAGACAAGGTCCGTTGCAAATGCTTCGTCAGGCTCATCGGGTTTACCCGATTAGATGAGCATGTCTACCTTGTCAGGTTGATCAGGCTGGCCCAATTGGACAAGGTAGTCTACACTCACGCCAGGCTGACCATGGTAGGCTGGTTAGGCGGAGATCCCTACCAGGTGATATGTAACTGGTAGGACCTACTTGCAGATCATTGCTCACACCCGAACATTTGGCCGGGTATCGTGAGCACATTTGGATGGAATTCACTGGGATTCAATTGCTGACTTCCGAACACTTGGTCGGGTGTGCATATTCGGATGGAATTCACTAGGATTCCATTGATCACTACCGAACACTTGGCCGGGTATCGTGTGCACATTCAGATGGAATTCACTGGGATTCCATTACTCACTTCCGAACACTTGGTCGGGTGTGCACATTCAGATGGAATTCACTTGGACTCCATTGCTCACTCCCAAACACTTGGTCGGGTATCGTGTGCACATTCAGAAGAAATTCGTTGGGATTCCATTGCTCGCTCCCGAGCACTTGGTCGGGTATCGTGTGCACGTTCGGATGGAATTCACTGGGACTCCATCAGAATCTGGGATTTATAGACACTTGGATAATAAATTAGGAGTATATTCTAATGGAATACGATGGGACTCCATCAGAACCTAGGGGTATGAGGACACTTGGCCTCTACCCTATTCTATAACGTACCTTTCGGCACGTGACTACGCGATGCTTTGCACGCGGCACGTTGCAATGCAGCACACCAACAACCCGGGGCCCTCAGGCGTGGCATACTAGCATGTCTTACCTGCGTGCGGTGTACCCGCGACTGGGAGTCAGTTTCTTCTAGCGATCTTAAATCATCACGTATGGAGAACTATATTTGTCCCGGTCCAGTTTCAAGCCTCCATGATATACTAGACTTAGTGACTCTTATTTCAAGCTGCCATGGTCACCCGGAATAACGACTATTATACACTGAAAAAACCGGTACAACATAAACTCAATTGAAATTAGTTCGAGATAGATCTATAGTCTTATCTCGAAACTTAAGTTCAATCCTTGGCTAGAATACTCAGGCGTCTTCCCGATCGTCTGACGGTTCACTCTTGACCGCGAAACCTTCTTTCTTAAATACTATCTCAGTACGTTGGTGAATTGCACTTTGGTAATAAATCGTTTTCCAGAAAGCAATCGTCATCCAAAACACAGGCTCTCAAGTGTTATTATCATCTTCAACTCTTGTACGGACGAGGGTTGGTTCTCCTTCTGCTTCTGGGATTTTCTGGGACATTCTAGTGACTGCTACGGTCTATTGTGGTGTATTCTCATACTATTGCGACGTTCTGGGTGGTGGCGTCCGCATGTGTGCAGGCGGGTGGAACCGGCTGCAGTGGTAGGGCTATCTGAGCTGGGGCCTCTCTCCTCCGTCTATCTCCTCTCCCGTCACGATCTCAGAATCTCCGCTTCTTGGCTTGGGGGCTTGCTGAGGTGGCGCGGCTGCTGCTCAGCTAGCTGGCGTACGACTGGCTAACTGCCAACCCAAAGCTCGCATCGACCTGCTGAGCTCTAATGACGATCTCAACATACGATAGCAGGCCGTGGGCGACGATGGTGGTTAAACTCGTCGCGAAGACCACCACGAAAGCAGTGGGACCACTGCTTTTCGTCTGACCATGTGGGGGACCAAGAAACCGAGGCGAGTGAACTCGAGCTCGTACTCGTCCACTGTTCTGTTGCCCTGCTTAAGGGCCAGAAACTAGTACTTTATCCTCTCTCTGTAGTGGGCCGGGTAGTACTTCTCTCAGTAAGAAGCCCGCCAGAGATCTGCATATGCACAAATAAATTGGCTAACTATAGGACTATCGGTAATCCGCTACTCATGTGCACCTTTTGGGGGTCCCCTCCCGCAGAAATCCAGGCTGGGCATCGGCACTCATCTGGACACTAGACTTAGGATGGGCATCGCACCGCTCATCTAAGTCATAACTGATATCTGACATTCCCGCAATCCAGGCTGGGCATCGCCCACTCATCCGGACGCTAGACTTAGGCTGGGCATCACCCACTCATCTAAGTCATAACTGATATCTGACATTCCCGCAATCCAGGCTGGGCATCGCCCACTCATTCGGACACTAGACTTAGGCTGGGCATCGCCCACTCATCTAAGTCATAACTGACATCTGACATCTTGACCGAGACGGGATCACTCATCTGTCTCGATCCTTCAATATACTTTCCCAAAATACCTCATATAGGATAAATAATAAAAAGCAATGAGATAAACAATAACTAACTCTACTGAAATTCTGACTGGAACAGTATAACCGATTAATAAATAGCTACATTATTCTTTAATAATTTATCATTGATTTCCGAAAACACCTAGCTTGGCTAGAGTTCCGGTTACACTAAAATCTTCTATGTTCTGGCTAGAGTTCTGACTAGAATTCTTAAATCTTAAATCGAAGGATAGATCGTACGCCCTTGAAAATTTTTGACTATAATTAAATATGCATTCGCAAATAATAAAGACTGTACAAGCGACGTACCTTGGAGTCGGCGTGGCGTGAGCGTGGTGTGGTCATATCTCTTACTAAAATTTCAGTATACAGAAACACTAAGTGGCTCTGATACCAACTGTAACACCCCGCCTAAACTTACTAAAATCAGAGTAAATTTTTCGCGCTTTAAAAGGAAAGCTCTGTTTTAATTTTCGAAAACTCATATTTATTTTTCGAAAATACTTTAACTTTAATATGTGGGATGCTACTCAACTTTAATCTTAAATATTTAATTTTTAATATTCTTAAACAACTAGGCATGCAACCGAGTATAATTCATTACTCTAAATATCTTAGGATTTAAGCATGCATAGACTGAAATTCTAGATACTGAAATACTGAGTGCGGAAGCAAATGTAAGCATGCATCAACAAAGCATAATAGCTCAAGCATGTTAAAATATACATGACATGTTACTAAAAATATACTTGCTATGACCACCACCACATCATCGGCTCACGCTCCACGCTCAACACCGACACCTGAAAAATGGTTAGTGGGGGGCGTGAGCATAAATAATCCACGTGCTCCACCGGAACCAGTACTGAAGTATACAGCTAATATAATAACATATCATGACATCGGTATATAAGCAAGTACTTACTGGATAGGCAGAAATGATAGTGATGATGTTCATTTTACTAAGGATTAAACCTTCATCAAATAAACACTTAAATCGACAAACTATCTATAGTTGCTACTAAACAGACTGCCTAGAACTGTCGACTGGATAACTATAATTGCTGCTCTACTGACTAGTTATGATGGCTTCTCGACTGGATAACTATAATTGCTGCTCAACTGACTAACTATAATGGTTGCTCGACTGACTAACCATAAATGGTTGCTCAACTAACTAACTATAAATGTTGCTCCGCTGACTGACTATATCTGCAACATCGCGAACTAAATGTACTTCTGATATGATAAACACATCACGAACCTAAGCATACATCTAACTAATATGATAAAAACACATCACAATTTAAGCATACATCTAATATGATGGAACACATCACAAAGGCGTATAAATAATTATGTTGTCTATAACGGCTTCTCAACTGCTATCTATAATTACTGCTCAACTGACTGCTTGACTGGAGAGAAGGACATTGGGTCTTCACGCTCGCATTAAGAAACTGTAGGACCTCATCTGTAGGTCGTTGCCACTTGCTATGGCAAAACTAACTCTTATGCACTTCTAAGGTTAAAGCTTAACTCACAACTGCACTAGAGTCCTTGATACTAACTGGGGATTGGAAAAACACTTGGTTATGAAGAAACCTATCTCTAGATCAATGTCCCTTAGCGAAGAATTATTCTAAGATCACCTGAAATTAAACTTAACTTAAGGCTGCTCTAGGGTTCTGAATTCACTTAACTCAAAGCTGCACTAGAATTCTTACCTTATCTTAAATAGCGTTCGATTCACCTAGCTAGAAAGGGTCTACTCGCTAGGTAATTACCTCTATTCGGGCGGAATCTTACATACATACCTCAACCATGGTATTGCGATTATAGAAGATGTAATACCCAGTACAGTGTCCCCACCGATATGCTGAAATGCAAGTGCTTAATGGTTTGCAACTGTAAGAGGCTCGGCTCTCCACAAGCTACAAAATATATAAGCACAAAATATATTTTAAGTACTTATCTTAAACTGAAAACTCAAATTATATTATATGAGCTGTCTAGGTTCACTCACTCGGCTTTAAAATCATTTTGTGGATTTACGAGCTAATTTTGAAAATTTATTGTCTTTGAGGCATGCTAGAGTTCTCTGAAATATTTCTAAATCTGGAACTAAAATCTGACTTAATCTAAAATATATCTGGATTTTTAATCTATCTGGATTCTAAACCTTATATCTGAAATATCTGAAATATTTCTGAAAAATATATCTGAAATTCTATCTGAAATTTCTCGAACCATCCGGCTACCCAGACTAATCCGACTTTACTGAAATTCTCTCCGAAATGCCCGGACTGGCTTGACTGAATAGACTGACGACTCGCTCGGAGCCGGTCGATCATTGGCTTGACTCTGTGCAGCTCGGTCTGACCGTGGTCCGGACTCGGCGTGGCTACTTGGGCCGGCACGAACTCGACTGACACAGCTTAACCGATGGACGGTTGGGAATGATGCCACCGTCACAGACGCAGGTGCTAGAGGTATGTTGTAATAGCTTGGTTTTGCAGATTCTATCAATTCCATTTTGATTTGGCCATCATGTTTCGGTCAAAGTACATATGCTTGCAGTTTATTTATTTATGCAATCATACTCCTTGTCTTACATTGAGATAGAGTGGTTCGAAGTGTTTCAAACAAAAAGATAACCTATTGGTTCCTTGTATGATTAAACTATTCGTTCACAGTCTAGACAGACAGTGAGACCCCTCTTGGATAAAGACTATAGTGTATTCTTGATTCAGTTGGTCTTTGATTGGAGAATTACATTAGCACTTATGATAGATGTTGAACAGGATCACAGAAGGATAAGATTATGAGACTCACTGATCGTTTTTGTAATCTAGACCTTCAACAATTGATGCGTACTCTTAAGCTGTAAGATAATATAAAATGGGCATATGTATTCATTACTTATTTATTTGATTTATCAGGGTGATTCCTATTATATTAGGATGACATACTCGGTATTTTGGTAAGTAAGTTCTTTTATATGATACGCCGTTATAAATTATTTTACAGTCACTGTGTCCCAGTGCGCTGGGTTGATGACATCCCTGAAATGAGCTCATGAATGAATATTATGTCAAGCCCTGCAGGCGGATGTGTTATCCGACATAATGATTAAGGATCTGAGTGGTACTAGTTTCTAAAATTAATAAGAAGTTGATTAATTATTTTGTCAGTAATTTAATTAATCAACGAACGTTATATCTTAAACATGGAGAGTTAAATCGATCAATTAGATTAATATATTTAATCAGTAGAGACGAGTTAATTGTAATTCAGAGCTAAATGGGGAGAGCAATAATATTACTCTAGTGGAATGTTTTATTATTTAATTCCAAGATTAGGAATTAGGAATTAATTATATTCCATAATTAAGATTCCATTAGGAGAGGAATATTCCTTCTAGAATATTATGTAGGGTTAGGAGACTATGGAGTCTTCTATAAGGTAATGAAGGTTGGGAGGAAAAGGACTTCTAGATGGGATAGGATATGGAGCATAATTAGGATTTCTAAACCTAAAGGAATAAGACCATATTTAACACCTCCTTTAGGTCCCTATTGTAGCCTATAAATACACAAGTCCCCTAGCCTTTTGAAGATGAGACACACGTTATTTCTCCCCGAAGGGCTGGAGAAATTCGGCCTCTTCACGTGAGAAAGAAAGAGAGAGACTCTTCGAGAGACAAAATTTGGTTAGCACCGTAAGGTCTTAGAAGAAGATGATCCAGAAGCTTTAGGAAACCCAATAAATCGCTCCACCAAGATTTATTAGAATTCGTGTAATGGTCATACAATAGAAGATTCGAAGGTTGTTGAATCTATCCCGTTAAATATATACATATATATTTTCCAGCAAAAAGGTCCAGTCGTCTAATATTTCTCGCGCCCAGATTTTGTCTTCAACTCGCGCGCCCAGGTGCTCTGTCCGCCTCCCAGCCCAGTAGGTCTTCAACTCGCGCCCCAGGCCATGCACTTCAGCCCGTTTCCTCGAGCACGACCCAGGTGAGGAGAAAGCCCAGAAGCAACGCGGACGGCCCATTGTTGGGTTCTGTAAGGAACGTCAAACAACATGCACAATATTGAACTTTATCGAAATAAATCCTAACACAACGGAATCTACAGTTAGGATATGGACGTTTACCTTTTAAAATTTTTGTCGACTCTGAGACGATGTAGAGTACGGTTGATGTAGTTCGTCTGAACACCACAATCTAATGGGCGGATAGATTTGGCCTTTAGTCGATTCTAATCGACACGTCAAACGGACCTCAGTCGCACGGTGGCTCGGTCTCCGCGTCGGGTTACAGCGGGCAGCTCGTGCGCGTCGGGCGCGGTCAGCGTACGCGGGCAGCAGTCACGGGCTCACGCGGGTGCGCGTCGAGCGCTGACAGGAAGCACAGTGTAATAACCCAATTCCTTATTAATATAAGTGATGTATTTCCTTTTATCTATCTCGTTCATTTTCAGCGTTTAAGATAAGAAGTTCGACTTTAAGTCGAAAAGCCTATTCGGTTAAATATTAACCAAGTCAATCCGATAATTAATTTCTGAACCGTTTATTTTATAAACGGATATTATTAATCAGAATTAATTATTAAAAGTCAAGAATGTTCGGATTAAATTCCGAAATCAAGTTCAAACCTAAGACGCGGACCACACACGCACGCATGCCGTGCATAGCCATGCACGCATGCGCGCGCCCCGTGCGCGTTGCACATTGCCGTGCATGTACACGCCTTAAGCCCCCCATTAAGCACGTGCTTATACTTCCTTAAGCACCATGATTAAGTTAAGTAAATCCAAACCCACTTCTTTAGAATTGCCGTGAAGATTTTACCAAGGGATGAAGTTGGAATGCAAGTTGCCATGATGACTCACCTAGTAGCTTGGACACATGGCACGACACGAGGCCACGGGCGATGATTAAGCCCGTGCATGCGCGCCACCTCAGACAATGACTAAGCCAAGTACAAGACACCTCAGCACACGGCCGAGACATGTGGCATCATGGGAGAATTCATCATCTTTCACCTCTTTGACCCAACGAATTTACCTCCCTTTAAATATTCGAACGTGTAATTTTCTCCCATGCATTTTCATGCACAAAACCGAGCCCAACTTCAGCGTAAAAACTGAGGGAAAATAGTGAGAAAAAGTTAGAAGAAAAATCGTACAAATATAGCTAAGGATAGCGGAAGTAAACGAGAAGCAAGCGCACACCACCCGAGCACCGAACACGCACGCAAGTCTCCGTGCACTTCTCGACCAAACTGAAGGGTATACTCTTATTTACCCTCTTTTCATGTATTTAAGTTCATGTTAGGAAGATCATGTCAAAATTATATCATTCGGTTTAAGTTTTGGTGCAAAATAGCCTCGGAGATGCTATATAAGCCCTCTCCGAGTGACTTCAAAATCTAACCGGCAAGTCCCGAACAATTCACGCATATTTAGTCAAGTTAAATCATTTCATGATCAGTCATATGTGGGTTGCAGGAAAAAGTAGCCGGACGGCCGGCGAAAGGCCGACCGTGATGCCTGTCCGCACACAGCGTACGCACGGCACGCCCGGCAGTCCCAGCGGGTACACTGGCAGCGTCCGCACGCCCAGTAGTGCGCACGCGTGGCCGGTACCCTGCAGTTGAGTAGCGCGCTGTTGCAGTCATGCGCGTAGGCGTGCGCAGTGTATGTCAACATGCACGGCAGCACGCACCCAGCCCGTCCGCGTACATCACAGCGCGTCGCACGTTTAGCAGCGTGCCCCGCGACGCCTGTACGCTTTCCAGAGGCGTTCCACGCACACTGGCCAGTAGACACGTACGCCAGCACGCCCAACAGCATGCCAGCGATGCCCAGCAGGCCTCGCCGCTGCCCGGCAGCACGCCCGAGTGCCCAGTCAGCCCAGCACGCGCAGCCCGCGTGCCAGTCACCTGCCTACGG
>CACSLK010026087.1:3657946-3702087 GCA_902706635.1 Striga hermonthica
CAGTCAGTTATTTTCAGTTTCAGTCCCGGTTTTCAGTTTCAGTATTATTTTCAGTAAAATTTCAGGTTAAATTCAGTTCAGTTAATTGCTATCAGTTCAGTTCCGTACTTAGCCGAATTCAGTTATATCGATTAAGACCGAATATCATGCTAGATTCGAGAAAGCATCTTAACATAATTAATCAGTTAAATTTATCAGTCTCAGCATAGTCAATAGTAATTGTTTATATTATTTTCAGTTTGATCAGGCATCAGCACTTCCCTTCAGTTTTCAGTTCATCAAATTCAGGTGGGGACTCAGACTAAGTACTACATGGTTTATAATTACGTTACCATGGTCGAGGTATGTATATTCAGGTCCGCTCGGAATGGTCGCCGGTCCATTCTGGGTTCTAGTGGCCCTAGTCTGCCCAGGAGAGTGTGCACATGGCGTCCGGCTTTGCCGGCAGATGTTCAGGTTCAGTTCAGGCGTGACTTATGTCGCGAGATTCAGTTATCAGTTACGTGACTTCGGTCGCGAGATTCAGTTATCAGTTACGTGACTTCGGTCGCGAGATCAGACCGGTTTTTATCAGTTACCTGATATCAGTTTCAGTTCAGTTGTATATACTTAGTTCATGATCATGATATTATTTACGATGTTGTACATTAGCATGAGTTTCTGCGGAGCACAGTGCCTTAGTGCTCACGCCCCCACGCCTTTCATGTTTTTCAAGTCGCAGGGTCGGAGATGAGGAGTGAGCGGGCGAGCTGTTCAGGACATTTATGTTTATTGTACTTATGATTTGCCACGCCAGACTTCCGCTAAATCTTTTCAGTACTTTTATCAGACTTTGATCCGATGTTTGTCGGATAAGACATTATGACCGTTTTTATTTATCAGTTTAAATTTTTAAACGGTTCTCAGAAAAATCAAGTTTTCACGGTAGCATCCCGATCAGTTTTCGCAAAAATAAGCATTTTGTCTAATTAATCAGAAAATTTGCGAAAAATCGCGCGCTCTGATGTATTAAAATAGCGGGGTGTTACACTTTGTTATAGAACGTACCCCGAGTGGGTAATCTCTTCTTGTGATGGATTTCCTGCCTAAAACCCTTGGGGTTGGCAGACCTGTCTAATACCCTCGAGGTTGACAGTGGATTTCCCGTCTAAAACCCTCGGGGTTGACGGATGACTCTCTTACTTTGGCAACGTTAGAGTTCCCGCGGGGAGACGATACATGGACCAAATGTAGTCTATTCTGATAGGTGTGCACATGAGATATGTAATGGACTCTGGATAGGAGATGGGAAAGATTTGATTGTCTATGTTCATACTTGTGACCATACCATATTTACTTTTTGTACTCACTTATTATAGCTATTCAAACGCATAGCGATGAGCACAACGGATTCCATCTGTGCTTATCCCCACCTGCTCTTCATGGATGCAGGTTGAGTCGGCGACTGCATGGCGGCGAGAGACGAGTGGTGGTTGGTCATCTGACTGGACCTTATTATCTAGCTTTAGCTTTGCTATATATAATATGGTTACTTTTGTCATTATGTCGAACTCTGGATTATTTATGATTTGAGAAATTTGAACACTGGTTTGGGGAGATGCCACGTTTGCTAATGATTGATTTCGAAACTTTGGTAGAACCCTGTGAGGGTGGTTTTGATTTGACTTTGGATGTTTGATGATGTTTAAATTACTTGCGAGTAATTGATATGTGAAAGTTCGTAAATGTTGATTTTATGTCGAGTAACGCCAAACGATTTACGAAAAGAATTTCGAAAAACTTTCGTTGACTTTTTGAAAAGTCCTTGACTTTCGTCAAATAAAAGTGGGGCGTTACACTTATAGACCCACTTGCATCGAATGGCGCGAATGCCACTGGGTGGCTCTACAAGATCCCAGACCTGATTAGTGTCCATTGACTCTATTTTAGATTTCATCACCTTTTGCCAAGACTCTGCGTCCCGATCTTGGAGTGCCTCATTGTATGTATATGGGTCGGATTCAAGAGCGTCCGGGACGGCCTCAGAAGACTCTCCCAGACCCATGAACCGTTCGGGCTGCCGGACAGCCCTCCCACTACGACGAGGTACTACCTGCTCAGGTGCATCATCAGCGATACGTGTTGCAGTACTTTGTGTTGTAACATCTAGCGCACTCGGTTTTGAAGTACTCACTCCCTTTAACTCCTCAAGAACCTGTCTACTACTGGGCTTATGATCTAAGGCATAGTCTTCTTCCAAGAACCTAGCATTCGTGCTAACGATTACTTTCTGGTCCTCGGGACTATAAAATAGACCACCTTTCGTTTCCTTAGGATATCCCACAAATAGCCTTACTTCTGTTCTCAGTTCCAACTTATTAGTATCGGTTCTCAGCACATGTGCTGGACTACCCCAAATCCTGAGATGCCTTAGACTCGGCTTATGCCCAGACCACAACTCCAATGGTGTAGAACTGATTCAGAAGGTACTCTATTCAGAATGTATACTGTTGTTTCTCGGGCATACCCCCAAAACGAATCTGGTAAAGTACTATAACTCATCATTGCCCTAACCATTTCCATAAGAGTCTTGTTCCTCCGTTCTGCTACGCCATTCTGCTGAGGCGTGCCAGGCGCAGTCAGATGGGACGTAATCCAATTATCTGTCATGTAGCTCCTAAATTCATTTGAGAGATATTCGCCACCACGATCTTATCGTAATGACTTGATACTTTTTCCTAACTGCTTTTCCACAACTGCCTTATACTCTAAGAACTTTTCAAAGCATTCAGACTTGCAGTGCAGAAGGAAAATGTACCTATATCTCGAGTAATCATCGATAAACGTAACAAAGTACTCGAAACCACCTCTCACTTGAACACTCATAGGACCACATAGATCGGAATGAACTAGCCCTAACACATCTTCAGCTCTATGCCCCTTTGAACTAAAAACTCTCTTAGTCATTTTGCCTTCCAGGCAAGACTCACAAGTTGGAAAAGCCTCGACTTCTAACGACCCCAAGGGCCCGTCTGCTACCAACCTTTGAATCCTCCTAAGGTTAATATGACCAAGTCTTAGATGCCAAAGATATGTTTCGTTCATTTTAGAAGGTTCATTTTCTCTTATTTAGATTAGATGATGAATTAAGTAATTGTTTCTGTTGCAGTGGAGATGACTTACATTCTAGAAGATATAGATTGTCAACTAATGAACCAAAACATATGAAATTTTTGCCAAAACGAATAACAACTTTATTATCAAACGTAGCGGAAAAACTGTTCATAAACAACTAGAAACTGAAATCAACTTCTTTCTAAAACAAGAAACATAAAGACAATATTTTAAAACTAGAAACCTATCTAAGCCAAAATCTAAATAGATGTCTCCCACTGCAACTGCTGACGCTCTACTAGCATTGCCCAAGTAGATGGTAACTTCTTCTTCCCTAACTCGCTTGGTTTCCGGGAACCCCTGCAATGCATTGCAGACATGATCAGTGGCCCCTGTATCTACACACCAGGTACTGGTAGATAACACCGCTAAACATGTTTCAACGACTAAAGCAAAAGGTGTACCTTTGTCGGACTTCTTGGGGAAAGGGCAGTTTGCCTTCCAGTGTCCTTTCTACTGGCAATTGTGGCACTTACCTTTTGGCTTCTTTGCTTTTTGTCGAGGTTGCGCATTACTCATGACCGCCTTGCCCTTTCCTGTGGACTTCTTCCTCTTATTGCCCTTAGGAGCCTTAGAAGTGGAAGCTTCTCCCCGCTGGGCCACCATAGCTTGGGTCTTCTGACGAAACAGGCTCTCTGCCGACTGAAGTTCAGCAATAAGTTCCGGAAGAGTCATCAACATCTTATTCATGTTGTAATTCAACCGGAATTGTTCGAAGCTCTTCGGAAAAGACTGGAGCACTATATCGACCTGGGTTTCCCCGTCAATAAAAGCCACAAGAACCTCCAGCTCATTCAGCTGGGACATCATAGCAAGAACATGTTCCCTTACGGGAGTGCCCTCGCGCATGGTCATGTTCATCAGAACCCTCATGGCTTCTTGTCGGGCAGCCCGCGACTGATGACCAAATAACTCATTGGGATTGAGAAGCATCTCTGCTGCAGTGTTCATAGACTGATGTTGATGTTGAAGTACATTTGACAAAGATGTAAAGATGTAACACTTCGCCATCTCGTCAACATTTTTCCACCGAGCATACTCCTCTTTCTCTTGGTCTGGTGCATTGTCAGCAGGCACAGCCGGGCAAGCCTCAACAGTAGCAAATTTGTACCCTTCAGCAGTTAACACAATATCCAAGTTCCTTTTCCAGTCAATATAATTGGGACCAACAAGTTTGTTTTCTTTGAGAATTAGATTGAAAGACATTTTGAATTCCTGGGATCATGCAAACATAGTCTTTACTCAGTCAAGTAGTTTTGAATTTAAACATCAAATATTGATCCCATGTAACAATATTCAAATAGATTCACCAACACCTTAAAACACCGAATCCCCGTAGGCCACGGAGTGTGGACATCTACGGTTCAAACATTCGCAAGAGGAGACATAAATCCCATTAGCTTAACATACTGCTAAGCAATACTTAACTAATAGTCGGTTTCATCTTTTGGCCAGCACAATTAACTTTATAAAAGAATAAAAATGACCTTATTCTTTGGGACTATCGTAATTATTTGCACTTTAAGTGTAACCCATTAATTGGTACTAAGTTTACTACCAAAATTATACGTCCACCTTTGGGTGACCCGTACGCTTTAGAAATAGCTCACTATAACCATCCAGAAGGAGATTCGTCCTTGTGAACTGTGAAATAAAACGTCCTTTGGGCTCGAATTAAATTACTACACTGACAAACCTATAATGGAGGCCTTGGATGTAATTTATTTGAACCCATTACACACTTAATATAATTTTTATTTTATGGCATTTTTTAAAACATGTTTGTTTTTGCACATAAGCAATCACATAAAACATGCATGATTAATGAGCAATAATAAACTAGGAAATATAATCCAACTATCATGGCCATTCATCAATCTCCAATGTTACGGAGGAAAAAGAGTCCTGTCCTTGTTGAGTGTGTCCTTCGTTTCAGGTATTGGAACTCCCCTTTCGCAGTGACTCCCACTGAATTGGTTGTCTTCAAGAAAGTCGCCATTGGATCATCAGCATGGCATCCGTGTACGTGTTTATCGCCTCGCCCCGTCAAGGTTGGTCCACGCCCATCGGATCAATAATGAATAATACAAAACAATTACATAATTCATCCTATGACCCAGGCAGGAGCCGTACATGAGTTTCTATGAAAGCAATAAACTATGTGGTGTCCCACGGCGCGAATAATTAATCACAAGCATTCACGAACCCAAAATTCCTTGACATGTCCAAGACTTTAAAAACATCATACATTCAACATGAATTAAAATCCATACATACGGGCCACAATAGTCAGATTCGAAACACCTGCAAAAACTTATTGCAATTTCTAATCTACTATGTCGCTGCGTCCGTACGCACATAATTCATGTAGACAGGAAAAGTCCAAAATTCAAACTGTGCACGAGGTTGAATTAAACCTGGGCTCTGATATCAGTTGTTGGGTTCTGTAAGGAACGTCAAACAACATGCACAGTATTGAACTTTATTGAAGTAAATCCTAACGCAGCGGAATCTATAGTTAGGATATGGACGTTTACCTTTTAAAATTTTTGCCGACTCTGAGACGATGTAGAGTACCGTTGATGTAGTTCGTCTGAACACCACAATCTAATGGGCGGATAGATTTAGCCTTTATTCGATTCTAATCGACACGTCAAACGGACCTCGGTCGCACGGTGGCTCGGTCTCAGCGTCGGGTTGCAGTGAGCAGCTCGTGCGTGTCGGGCGCGGTCAGCGTACGCGGGCATCAGTCACGGGCTCACGCGGGTCTGCGTCGGGCACTGACGGGAAGCACGGGGTCGCTGGGCGCTGGCAGTGTACGCGCGCGGGTATTCCTACGCCTTGGCGGACTGGCACTGGCAGGTGGAACGCACGCGGGCAGGGCAGCAAGACTCCTGGGCGTGCGAGGAGTGTCCGCGCGTGAACTGGCGTGCGCTGGGACTTCGCGATCGGCAATAGCGAGCAGCAGGTGCAAACGGACGATGTGCTGGGACTTCGTGGTGTGCCTGGGCGATGCGCGACTGCGTGGCGTGGGGACGATCGGCGTGCGTGGCGTTGCACGAACAGGCGTCGGGCCTTCGTGCGGTGGTCCTGGGCGTCGCAGCTGGAACTGGCATCGGGCCTGGGCGATGCGCGGCTGTTTGCGGTAGCGGACGGCTGCGCTCGGCTGGGCTCGGGCGGCTTCCAGCGGCGATGGGCGGATTCCGGCAGTTCTTCATGACGGTGGATGGCGATGAGGTGATGATGATGACCGAATTATATATAATATAAAGGCTCAATATATTGTACCAAAAAGCCTTCTAATGGATTACCTAAACAACTACTTCGATCAAACTTGGTGGAGCGTTTAATCGAATCTCCCTAACTCTCGAACAAAGATATTTCTCGCGCGTATGTAGAGGAGAAAATCGGCCAACACATCTATGTATGAGAGATTGGGACATGGTGTATTTATAGGCTCCATTAGGGACCTTAAGGAGGTGCTAAATATGGGCTTATCCCATTAGGCCTAGGAATCCTAATTCTAATCCAATACTAACTCAATGTAGGAAGGAGATCTCCTACTAATCCATCTCTTCTAGAAGACTCCTTAGTCTCCTAAGACTAGAAAAGATCCTAGTAGGAATACCTTTCATAATTAAATTAATAATCATGGAATAGAATTAATTCCTAATTTAGGAAACCTGATTTTACTCCAATTAATAATATAATGTAGGAAATATATTTCCTACTAATCTCCATCTTCTAGAAGACTCCCAAGTCTCCTAATCCCAAGAGAAGATTCTAGTAGGAATTTTATTCTCCTAATTAAAATAATTAATATAGAATAAAATTAATTCCTATTTAATGGAATTAAATAATAAAACATCCCACTAGAGTAATATTATTGCTCTTCCCATTTAGCCACTATTTTACCAATAAAATTGAGCCTCCATGATTAAATAATATTAATCCAATTGATCGATTTACCTCCCTATGTTTAAGTTATATCGTCCGTTGATTAATTAAATTACTGACAAAATAATTAATCAACTTCTTATTCATTTCCGAAATTAGTACCACTCAGACCCTTAACCATTATGTTAGACAATCGTCTACCTGCAGGATTTAATATAACGTACATTCCTGAGCTTATTTCGGGGACGTCATCAATCCTGCACACTGGAACATAATGACCATAATTAATTTATAATAGCACATTATATAATTATTCTTACTTACCAAAATACTTCGTATGTCATCCTAATAAAATAGGAATAACTTGGTAAATCAAATAAACAGGAAATAAAAATATATGCCTATTTTGTATTATCTTACAGTTTAAGAGAACACATCAATCACTGAAGGTCTAGGTTACAACAACGGTCAGTGAGTCTCATATCCTTATCCTTCTGTGGTCCTGTTCAACACTTAACATAAGTGCTAGTGTAATTCTTCAGTCAAAGACCAACTGAATCAAGAATACACTACAGTCTTTTTCCAAGAGGGGTCTCACTGCCTGTCTATACTTTGAACAAATAGTTTAGTCTTATAAGGAACCAATAGGTGATCTTTCTGTTCGAAAAACTTCGAACCACACTATCTCAATATAAGACATGGAGTATGATTTGCATAAATAAATAAACTGCAAACATATGTACTTTGACCGAAACATGATGGCCAGATCAAAATGGAATTGATAGAATTTGCAAAACATAGCTTTTACAGCATACCTATACCTATACCTCTAACACCCATATCACGCGAAGTCCACCAGCGAGGAAGAAAAACACGCGTGCTGCGCGGCTCGCGTCCCGGCCCGCGTGTTAGCCCAGCCTCCCAGCGCGTCTCCTATCCCATTTGTGCGAGTCCCGGCCCAATTGCAGCACTATCACGCGGACCAGTGAAGGTTCGCGCGCCCAGCAAGCTGTTAACTCGGCCCAGCATGCTCCAGCCGATCCAGAACACCACTAAATCAGTCCAGACGCGGCCAGCAACCTCCAAGGCAGTCCAGCTTGGCCCAGAAGCTCCAGTTCATGTCCAAGATGGTTCCCGAGCGGTCCGAGGAGTCCAACTCACATACCAAAGGTCCGAGACGATCCGATGAGCTTGATGAGCGATTGGAGCACCTTGACAACTTGATTACAATCGAAAAAGGCCAAGTCTAGCTGCCCATTAGACTTTGGTGTTCAGACGATCTCCATCAATGAAAATCAGAAACGTCTCAGAGTCAAAAATTTTAAACCGTAAGTCCTAATCTTAATTATAGATTCCGCTGCATTAGGATTTATTATTCAATAGATTTGAATGTGCACATTGTCGATGTTCCTAATAGAACCCAACACCGGGGATCAGAGCCCAGGTTAATTCGTCTTTGTGTACTATTCAAATTAGGACTTGCGTGATATATGTGAATTAATTGTGTACAGATGCAGCGCATAATAGATTAAAATTGCAAATAAGTGTGTTTGCAGGTATTCTTGAATCCGACTATTATGACCCGCATGTATGTTTGTTTTTTAATTCATGTATGTCGTTTTAAAAGCCTCGGACATGTGGAGGATTTTTTTTGTGTTGGTGAATGTTTGTAATAATTTATTCACGCGGTGGGACACCGCATACTTTAAATGTTTTACTAGATCATTCATGTACGACCCCTGCGTGGGCCATAGGATCAATGTATGTAATTGATATTATGTAATTCTTCGTTGAACCTGGTAAGCACGGACATCTCTCGACGAGACGAGGCAGGCTAACCCACGAACCCATAGTTGATGGGATACGTGGTACTGTGCAAATGTAGACATACTCGTAGGCAGCTTGCTATCAGATATGAGCATTGTTAAGGTGTTTGCAGACGGATACGCACGAACCCAGATTGATAGAAGTACGGGCGACGGCGGCAGTAGACACACGCCAACGGAGGAGACCCGATGGCAACTTTCCCGGTGACGATTTGTTAAAGACCAAAAGTGGGAGTCACGGCGAAAAAGGAAATTCCAAGTCCTGAATCAGAAGACCCAGTTCAACAAGGACAAGACTGCGTTTCCCGAAAGATTGGAGAATTATTAATTGGCCATGATAGTTGGATCTTAGTTCCTCGTTTATTATTGCTTATTAATCATGCATGTCCTTATGAGATTTAATTGCTCTATGTGCAAATTGAATTATTAGGAGTATGTTTAAGAATATCCCTCTAAACTAAACATTATATTAAGCGTGTAATGGGTTGAAATAAATAACATCCAAGGCCTCCATTATAAGTTTGTCAGTGAAGTGATTTAAATCGAGCCCAAAAGACGTTTTATTTCACAGTTCACAAGGACAAATCTCTTGGGGATGGTTATAGTGAGCTATTTCAAAAGCGTATGGGTCACCAAAGGTGGACGTATAATTTTTGTAGTAAACTTAGAACCAATTAATGGGTTACGCTTAAAGTTCAAATAATCACGATATTCCCAAAGAAAAATATCGTTTTTATTCTTTTATAAGTTATTGCGCTGGCCAAAAGTTCGTCCGACTATTAGTTAAGTATTGCTTGGCAGTAAGTTCAGCTAATGGGATTTATCCCTCCTCTTGCGACAGTTTGAACCGTAGACGTCCACACTCCGTGGCATGCGGGGATTCGGTGTTTTAAGGTGCCGGTGAATTTATTCAAATGTTGTTTTGAAGGGATCAATATTTGATGATTCGAAAACACTTGACTGAGTAAAGACTATGTTTGCATGATCCCAAGAATTCAAAATGTCTTTCAAATCTGTTATCTGTAATACTCAATGATAATTTACTTGTTCAAACATTTTTAGAAATAGAACTTGGATAATGTCTTGTTTTGCTGAAGAATGCAAGCCGAATGGCATGTGTATCTGGTCTAAGTGAAATAGACATAGAAAGATGAACTCTCCAATCCTTAATACAAGAAAGGTAAATCTTATTCACTGGGAAGTCGAAGCATTTTAAGTGGTGTTATCTGTCAGTGCCTGGTATATAGATACATAACTACTAATTATGTAAAAAGGTCTCAGAGGACCAATCGACATGTGAAGGTTAGATTACCATCTAGAATGGGCCAGCTACGGAAGTAGCAACTATTGCAGTGGGAGTTATCTATTAAATAGAATTTTTAGTTATTGAGTAATTGTCTTTTCGTGCCAAGTTTTAGAAAGAACTCGTGTTCAGTTTCTAAATTGTGTATGGGTGAAAACGTGATGTTTTACCCATTTGGTACGTGGGTAGACGATATACTCAGTGAAACAATATGTCTCACAGTGCAGTAGATGAAATAAGTAATACGTCAACTAGAACCAATAAGAAGAAAGGTCCTTAAAATAAATGAATCATTACATTAATTTGGCATCTAGTGTTTGAGATTTTAGCATTAGTAGAATTAAAAGGTGGATAGCCATTGAACTCATGGGTTCTTTGTTAATGGATGAAACTATTAGACCTACGAATTATACTTGGTAGCTAAAATCACATAAGTGACTTTTTGAAGGTCGAGGGTTAGAAGCCAAATAAATGTTAAGGTTGTTTCATCCGATTTGTGAAGTTCTATGATTTTAGGAAAAAAGGTAGTTTTGAATATTTTTCTATGAAGAAATTTGTTCAAGACAGGGTACATTTAGTGACATTCCATAAACTTGAGTACTTCGAGGGAGTACAATGGCGGTTATGAAAAGATGTCGAGATTAATGTATCAGTGGCATTGCGATTAAGATCGTAGTGACTAATACCTTTTGGAAAATCATAGAAATACTTATTGGATGTTGAGATTCGATCTCAACGTGTTTCACCTGGTTCATCGGAACAGGACGGTGCAACAGACCGAAGAAAAATGTCTCTCAAGAAGATTGGTTATGTCAATAATGAGTTGTAAGGAATTTCATTTTTTTTTTTTCGTGTTGGAGTTGTGCAAATAGCAGGATAAGTTCTGAACATAATCTTATCTATGTTTAGTAGTCATTACTCTGAATGAATTGTTGGCTAGACTTAGGGCTTGTTAAGAACATATTCGAATTCAGAGCTTTTCAGTATACGTGCTGGAAAGTTGATACTAATAGGATTGGAAAAGATGTTCAGAAATTAGGCTATTTGTGGGATACTTCATGGTAACAAGAAATGAGTGGATTATTATAGTACTAAAAGTCAGAATATGTTCATTAGCGCGAATGTCTGATTTTTAGAGGAATACTAGATAATAAACCATGAAGCTCATTTGTAGAATTGTTTTAACGAAAGATAAAGGTGAAAGTTCAACTTTGTTACCAAGTGTACAAATGTGATACCACAATAAAACTGCAACACGTATTTTGTGTTATACACATTTGCAGAGGGAGCCTCGTTGTAGTGGGAGGGTTGCAAGGCAACTTCATTCGTGATAATAAGAGAGTCGTTGGACTCAGTCTGTATTAATCACGAGCTCATGGAATTCATGTTTTGAGAAAGTCTCGGACTTAGTCTCTAGTAAACTTGAATCGATCCATAGTTATACAATAAGAAGATCCAAGACAAGGATGCAGAAACTTAGCAAAGTTTTAATGATTTTTGATTTAGGGTCATCGACTCTTATCAGATCTGGGTTCTTATAGAATTACCAAGTACCATACACGCTATTGGACGAAATCTATAAGTGAAGACTTGAGCAAAAGGCTTGTTGTGAAATGGTGAACTCAGAAAGAATGGGATCTATTATGAGTTAATTATATCACTGGTAGCTGAATTTAAAGCTGATGCCATTCATATGAGTTTAGTTAGGCAAAGTGGATGTCAAGACAATTTCCTTAATCGGGAGTCTTGTAGAAATATCCACGGAGCAGCACCCAGAAGTTTTCATTAAAAATGGCTAAGAGCATCTAGTCAGTAGGCTGACAAGGTCTATTTATAGACTATGGTGGGCCGATCATTTGAATGATAGGTTTGAATCGTGGATTTGATCATTAACCAAATGAGCATTGTGTGTGGCGCAATGGATTTGTGGTGTTATTTTTGTACTATGCATAGACAACATCTTGATCACTGGAGAGTGTGAAAATGTTGATAGAAGCAAGGGTATGGTTATCCAAGTAGTGGTACATGAAAGATTCGGAATCAACAGATATTCTTGAGATTGAGGATCACAAGAAAGATATGTTGCGATTATCCCAATTTTCATGTCCAAACTATTGTAAGGCTCATTCTATTTTTGCATGATATCTGGCAGTCCTTATGCATGGCAATTGGAAGCCTAGTATATGCAATAGATGAGGCCTGATATTTATTGTATAGTTAGTAAATAACAGAGTAATCCTTGATGGAAGCAATGGTTCATGGTAGAACATATGATCAAAAGCCATAAAAGGGCTAAGGATAATATGTAGGGTTACCACGCGAACCATAAGCAACCACCTTATGGTTTGTGTTCACTTGTGGGAACCAAGCAGATTAGAGAAATGTCAAACGGTAATACGTTGACGGATTCCACTATGAACTCAGTACGTCCCTTCCCAAAAGGCGAGCGACGTAGAGATTGAATTCGCCATTGAACTAAAAATGTGAAACCTAGTCTAGCCAGGTCAGGTCACAATTTGATTGTGATGACAGTTGGTGCAGTTACAGACAGAGAGGAATCACTAGTTCATAAAGCAAGTGACACATAGAGCAAGTACGCCCGTTGCAAAGGACTGCGACAGGGTGGATGTTTGTCGCCTAGTTACATTGGTAAACATGCGGATGATGGCCATGTTAAAGGATTGTGAGTCAGATGTATGGAAGAAAGGACAACAATTCTTTGAGAATTAAGATTGAAAGAGAATCGTGGTTAGCAATAGCCATGAGCTTATTAAGCATAAGTGGGAGATTGTTAGTGGTATGCTCTAAAAGCTCGGTTTTCCAGATTCTATCAATTCCACTTTGATCTGGCCATCATGTTTCGATCAAAGTACATATGCTTCCAGTTTATTTATTTATGCAATCATACACCTTGTCTTACATTGAGATAGTGTGGTTCGAAGTGTTTCGAACAGAAAGATCACCTATCGGTTCCTTGTAAGACTAAACTATTCGTTCACAGTCTAGACAGGCAATGAGACCCCTCTTGGATAAAGATTGTAGTGTATTCTTGATTCAATTGGTCTTTGACTGGAGAATTATACTAGCACTTATGATAGGCGTTGAACAGGACCACGGAATGATAAGATTATGAGACTCACTTATCGTTGTTGTAATCTAGACCTTCAGCAGTTGATGCGTACTCTTAAGCTGTAAGATAATATAAAACGGGCATATGTGTTCATTACTTATCTATTTGATTTATCAAGGGTGATTCCTATTCTATTAGGATGTATACTCGGTATTTTTCTAAGTGAGGGTTTATATGATGTGTCGTTATAAATTATTTACAGTCACTGTGTCCCAGTGCGCTGGGTTGATGACGTCCCCGAAATGAGCTCAGGAATGAATATTATGTCAAGCCCTGCAGGCGGATGTGTTATCCGACATAATGATTTAGGATCTGAGTGGTACTAGTTTTGAAAATTAATAAGAAGTTGATTAATTATTTTGTCAGTAATTTAACTAATCAACAAACGTTATATCTTAAACACGGGGAGATAAATCGATCAATTCGATTAGTATATTTAATCAGTGGAGACGAGTTAATTGTAATTCGGAGCAAAATGGGGAGAGCAATAATATTACTCTAGTGGAATGTTTTATTATTTAATTTCAAGATTAGGAATTAGGAATTAATTATATTCCATAATTACGATTCCATTAGGAGAGGAATATTCCTTCGAGAATATTACCTAGGGTTAGAAGACTATGGAGTCTTCTAGAAGGTAATGAAGGTTAGGAGCTATAGGACTTCTAGATGGGATAAGATATGGAGCATAATTAGGATTCCTAAACCTAAAAGAATAAGCCCATATTTAGCACCTGTTTTAGGTCCCTATTGTAGCCGATAAATACACAAGTCCCCTAGCCTCTTGAAGATGAGACACACGTTTTTTCTCCCCGAAGGGCTGGAGAAATTCAGCCTCTTCAAGTGAGAAAGAGAGAGAGAGATTCTTCTTCGAGAGAAAATTCGGTTAGCACCGTAAGGTCTTAGAAGAAGATGATCAAGAAGCTTTGGGAAATCTAATAAATTGCTCCACCAAGATTTATTAGAAATCGTGTAAAGGTCATATAATAGAATATTCGAAGGTTGTTGAATCGTATCCCGTTGAATATATACAAATCTATTTTCCGGCAAAAAGGTCCAGTCGTGTTCTATTTCTCGCGCTCAGATTTTGTCTTCAACTCGCGCGCCTAAGTGCTCCGTCTGCCTCCCAGCCCAACAGGTCTTCAACTCGTGCCCCAGGCCATGCACTTCGGCCCGTTTCTTCGCGCGCGGCCCAGGTGAGGAGAAAGCCCAGAAGCAACGCGGACGGCCCAATGCAAGCGGCCCATATCACGCGAAGTCCACCAGCGAGGAAGGAAAACACGCGGGCTGCGCGGCCCGCGTCTATGCCCGCACGGCTCGATCGCACTCATAGCTGCCAGCCCGCGTTCGGCCCACGTCTGAGCCCTCCTTCTCTCACAGTCCAGCCCGCGATTGGCCCGCGTTCCACCCCGCGTGTTGGCCCAGCCTCCCAGCGCGTCTCCTAGCCCATTTGTGCGTGTCCCGGCCCAACTGCAGCACTATCACGCGGCCCAGTGAAGGTTTGCATGCCCAATAAGTTGTAAACTCGGCCCAGCGTGCTCAATATGGTCCAGAACACAACTTAACCGGTCCAGACGCAGCCAGCAACCTCCTAGGTGGTCCAGCCTGGCCCAGAAGCTCCGGTTCATGTCCAAGATGGTTCTCGAGCGGTCCGATGAGTCCAACTCACCTACCGAAGGTCCGAGACGATCTGATGAGCTTGATGAGCGATTGGAGCACCTTGACAACTCGATTAGAATCAAGAAAGGCCAAGTCTAGCTGCCCCTTAGACTTTGGTGTTCAGACGATCTCCATCAACGGAAATTAGAAACGTCTCAGTATCGACAAAAATTTTAAATCGTAAGTCCTAATCCTAATTATAGATTCCACTGCGTTAGGATCTATTAGGATTTATTATCCTAATAGAACCCAACAACAGAGGCATGCTTGGACCATGGCGCGTAAACGGTTTATCGGATGAACTCGGTGCACGACACGCACTCGGTGGTTTGACTCGGACTCGGTGCACGGGCACGCACTCAGCGGTTCAACTCAAACGTCGGACGAGAGTCAAGCACGTGCGCGGGATGATGATACGCGTTACGAATTAATGCTACGATGTCTAAAATTATTTAAACGGTACTAGGGTTCGATCGATTAAACTCGAACTCGAATATTACCCAGTTATCGGAATCGGATAAATTAGGGTTTCTGATTCTCAAAGATTCTAACTCATTTAAATCTGATACTCAAATTATGATTCCTATATGATTTATAAGGATTTTAAATCTAACAACTGCAGCTAAACTCACAACCGACTAATTTCTGCAATTATCACATTTTATCGACTAAAGTCCCGATTTATAAACTATATCAAACGATATCTAAAAATTATGAAATTTTAACCACATCATCCTAAGAATATTTGTGGTTTATGGTTAAATTATCAAATCCAAATTCAGCCTCTAACTCATCAAACTAAAAACGAGCATTAACGATCTGATTTCACAAAATCAGTTCTCCTATCAAACGAGCAGCAAAATTCACCCAATTTGAACCTAAGTCTCTAGACAATAAAATAGGATTTATCGAGTTAGTTTCATTATTTTTGGGTCAGTCCACTATTTATTACTAATTTATAACCATTTTACTCGATAAAATCATAATAAATCATATCTAGCTCAACATTCCCAAATTTATTTTTATAATTAACTAAAATTGATGTCTAATGTCATGGAGAAATACTTTTTGCTATTATACCTCTCGAGGGGTTTGAAACTAAAATCGGAAGATCGAAAAGGGCTTGTGGAATGGACCGACTCTTGAATCGAACCGGTTGGGGATGACCGGGTCAGATATGTTGCGGGTCAGCCCGGATATATTGCTTGCCATGTACGGGTGGTTCAGTTCTGAACTAGGTGTAGTTCACTCGCACGTGTCGAGACCGAAATGGCTCGTGCGGACTACGCGAGCGGACCAGGGCTCGGGTGTGTCGTGTGGACGAGTTAGGAAGCGCGAGCTCGAGCTGGCCGGAACTGTGAAACGGAGCTAGAAGCGAGAGCTGCTGTTGGACCTGCTCTTCTCGCCGGCACGAAGGTGTGGGATGCTGGAAAGAGAGCACCTGCGGGGTCGCGGAAAGGGAGCTGCTGGGACGCGACAGAGGTGGCTGTGACGAAATCGCCGACGGGAAAACTTCACCGTGAAGAAGCTCGACGGGGGTTGTGTGTGACGGGAACCCGAGCTGGTTCAAGGGTGCCGGCGACGGGAATGGGGCCACGATTGGATATTGGGTTCAAAACCGGGCTTAAAAATTCCTACAATCGAGCTAGCGAATTGGGCTCGAATTTATATGAGTATTGACTAACGAATTAATTGCCCGATTAAGAAATTTAATCGAACTCGGACTAATAAATTAATTAGTCGAATTTACTAGAATAAATGGGTTCGAATAAAAAACTCGACTATATGCTCAATTTTTAAAATGAACGAAATAAATTCGAACTTGGGCTCTTTTTAACTTAAATGGGCCGACTAGAATAATTAGATTCGCTCAAATTCTATTGGGCTCGAATAATTAAATTATTCGACTTCGATTCACTTAATTAAAATTCCTGATAATTCCAAGGCTCGGTTAATAAAATATATCCGATACTTGAGCTAAATAAATCCGACTTTAATCGAATAAATTCTCCATGGCTAAGTCTTTAATGCTAATTATTTAATTTAATGCAATTAATAATAATAAATGCATCAAATTAGGAAACTTGATATTTATGGAAATAAAGTCGAGCTCTATAAATAGTAAATATAAATTCTGGGCGTTACAAAAATACAATCCTGTCCTTGTCGAGTGTGTCCTCCAATTCAGGTATTGGAACTCCCCTTTCGCAGTGACTCCCACTGAATTGGTCGTCTCCGAGAAAGTCGCCATTAGATCATCACCATGGCATCCGTGTACGTGTTTATCGCCTCGCCCCGTCAAGGTTGGTCCACGCCCGCCGGATCAATAATGAACGATATAAACAACAATTACATAATTATCCTATGACCCACGCAGGAGTCGTACATGAGTTTCTATGAAAGCAATAAACTATGCGGTGTCCCACCGTGTGAATAATTTATTACAAGCATTCACCAACACGGAAATTCTTCGATGTGTCCGAGGCTTTAAAAACATCATACATTCAACATGAATTAAAATTCATACATACGGACCACAATAGTCGGATTCGAAATCACCTGCAAAAACTTATTGCAATTTATAATCTACTATGCCGCTGTGTTCGTGCGCACATAATTCACGTAAACAGGCAAAGTCCAAATTCAAACTGTGCACGAGGTTGAATTAAACCTGGGCTCTGATACCAATTGTTGGGTTCTATGAGGAACGTCAAACAACATGCTCAGTATTGAACTTATCGAAATAAACCCTAACGCAGCGGAATCTATAGTGAGGATGTGGACATTACCTTTTAAATTTTTTGCCGACTCAAAGACGATGTTGAATACCGTTGATGCAGTTCATCTGAACACCACAATCTAATGGGCTGATAGATTTGGTCATTAATCGATTCTAATCGAAAGTTCCAACGAAGCTCGATTGCATGGTGGTCGTGTTTCGGTGTCGGGTGCAGCAGGCTGGTCATGGATGGTGGTCGCGGTCGGCAGTAGGTGCGCGTCAGGCGCTGGGCGGGTGCGTGCACGCAAGGCAGCACTCATATGCCGAGGCGGACAGGCGCTGGCGACTGACTTCACGCGGGCGTGCGTGACTGTAACGCCCCAAAGATTTTTTAAGACATTTCCGGACTTATCCAAAAATCTTGTTTTAAAATTTCTAAACCATTTATCGATTTATAAAACATTTGGCGCTACTCGAGAACTTTTCAAAGCTAAAACACATAATCAGCATAAAGGAAACGAGAATATTCAGCATAATTCAAGTTCCATGACTAGATTTCAACATATCTAGCAAAATGATTGTCAACATAATCCAAACTGATAAAAATAATCCACATGGTTCGACAGTTCAACCAATCCCAAAAGCAATAGGGAAAAATGAAAAAGTCTGATAATCTCAACATAAATATCAAAGCATGCAGAAGCAATATAAAGAGACAATAATGTTTGACCATCCACTGGTCTTCAGTCTCGTCATGCCCAACACGTGCTTAACCTGCATCCGTGAAGAGCAGGTGGGGATGAGCACAAATATAAACGAGGTGCTCACCACTATTCATAATATATTGGTAAGAAGCCTATACTAGAGTCATATGCAAGTACATGGTCAAAAGACATAACACACCACTCTCCTACTCATCACTATACTCATGTGCACACCTATCAAAAGCCGCCAGGGGTAAGCCCAAACTAGTCAGCGGGAGTACAATCGTGCCGAGGTTCAACATCAACGGTCACGGCCCATCGACTAGGCTAAAATGAGTCTACCTATCACAAAGTTGGAGATCGCCCACCACTAGGACCGTCTCATGACTCACACATACATTCATAAAACAGAAAGTATAAAAATCTTACCTCAATTATAACATAGCAAGTTTTTAGATTAAATCCCACCTGAAAATCGAGGTAGAATATCACACGAAAGCAAGTTCGTAGGTCGAGGGCTCGACTCCTCAAACACCTATATTTAAGCGAGATAATATATTAATAATCTATCTCACTACTCGAATTTAACATAAAACCCATGCTTAATAAAAATTAAGACTTAAGGGTTTTAATCGGATTTTTCGTTGACTTGGAACTCTCAAATTTTAGAAAAATGGAACTCGGAGAATTAAAATTGAAGTTTCGGGACTTAAAATAATTTTTCCAAATTTATATCATTTTGAAAATATTTTTAAAATTAAATTTGGTATTAAAAACGGGCTCTTAAACTCAAAGTTGACAAAAAGGCCGCACTATAATTAAAACACTGTTGGACTGTGCTAAAAAGGCAAAGAAATTGGGCCTCAGCGCTTTGGGCCGCAATCAAGGCAACTGGGCCGAAAATTAAAGTCTAAAGGGGCTGGAAATGGGCAAAATAAAAATTGGAAAAATCATTTCAGGTTTCGAACCCCTGACATGGAGTAGAGGAACAAGACTCGCGCACCGCTGCGCCAAACGTCGACTTGTTAGTTCTCACAAACTCGTTTTTACTTAAACTAAACTAAACGCCTGCGACTGAAAAAAAAAAGGACAGATGCGAGCAGACTGACAGCAACTCCAAACAGAAACTCATACAAGGACACAGTCTGAACAAAATTCGACCAAATTCAACGGCTTCATATTAACGGCAACTGGGATCGAGAGGTTACCAACAATAACATATTTTCAAAGTTCCGAAACATATTTTTAACAACAATTTTGGCTCGAAAATGGAATAACCAAATATAAAAACAAAAAGGACGACCGGGGGTTCGAATGACCCGAACAACCTAACGACGACTTGAAACAACAAAACGAGACTCCGAACTTATGCACATTTCTCACAGTAACACAACGGTATTCACGTTTATGAAATCGAGAGTTCCAATCATTTCCGAAAATCCACGTATAAACGAAATTTACATATAAACAATTAAATGAACCAAAAACAATCCGACTTCAAATCAACTTTCGGTAAACCGAACACATCATATATATAACGTGCGATATATGAAAACGACCGCAATAAAGAGAGGATTCGAATAAGTTACCCGACTTCGGGAAACTACGAGTTATTGTACGGGAAACGGACCAAACAACGGGACAGCCGAACGGCTTTGGGAACTAACTGCTCGGAACTTGAATGCAGAGACAGTCAAATGGTCCGTTGCTCCTCGATTACACAAACTCGCAGCTGCTGGGAATCTCACTTCGATGAGCGGCTCGTCGGGAGATGACTGTGCTTCCTCGGCAACGTGCGGGAACAAGGTCTTCGAACACAACTCCTTGATGGTTGATGGACGAGGCTTGAGGGTTCTCGGTGATGGATGTGGATGTCACGGTTTACTGAAATGAAACTCCCGTGACAGAGCTCTTCGCCGGAGAAAATTAAGGATTTGCCGGAGTGATTCAAGAAAGAAGTAAATTTGCAGGTTCGAATTATTTTTCAACTGATACGAGAGAGGGATTTGGGAGGGTGTAGTTTGAATGATTCTCAGATTGAGAACTCGCCGAGATATAAGAATAATCGCGGGTGAATCGTGAGGGGAAAATCTTACACCAAAATCGGAACGACAATTTGATCTGATGAAGAGGAAGGCAGACAAAATATCTTATCCAATTGCACGTTAAATTACTTCAGCAATTTGGGCCAAGAATAAAATGCATAGATTGGGCTTAGCTATTTATTAAGGAATTTGGGTTGGAAAAACAATGGCAAAAAGGGCCAAAAAATATAACTCAAATTAGGCCGAGACCAATTTAATCGGACCGAAAGGAATACAACGCGAAAATAAAAAAATTTCATTCGATTCGATTTAATAAAATAAAACCGGAATAATTATATTTATAATACACACAATTTTATTTATTAATAATACATGTTAATCACATAAAATTAATTAGGAAATTTAGACAATTAAAAAAGTAATGACAAATAAATACATAATAATAATAATAATAATAATAATAATAATAATAATAATAATAATAAAGGGGCTCAAATAATAATAAAGAAAATAAATATATAATAATAAAAAAAATAAATAATAACACCAATAATCCACAATCGAACGGGGTATTTCGTCCTCGGAATTCGAAAATAAACTAGAAAGCAATAAAAAAAAATACAAAGGGGACTCAAAACTCAAAGTTCGGATATCGCCTCCGAAGCTCGGCCTCCTTTTCCCAAGTCGCCTCTAACTCGTCATGTCGGCTCCAAAGCACCTTCACCAAGCTCACTGCCCGCTTCCTCAACTGATGGACCTTCTGGTCCAAAATAGCTACCTGTACCTCCTCGTAGGTAAGGTCTCGCTCGACTTGCAGTTCGCCGAAGTCCACCACGTGACCGGGATCATACACGTATCTCCGCAACATCGAGACGTGAAACACGTCATGTACGCCCGACAAGCTAGGTGGTAAAGCCAGCCGATAAGCCAAGTTCCCGACTCGGGCAAGGATCTCGAAGGGCCCAATATAACGCGGTTTAAGCTTCCCCTTCTTCCCGAAGCGAATCACACCCTTCATGGGCGAGACCTTCAGGAAGACGTGATCTCCAACTGCATACACATGCTCTTGCCTTTCTCGGTCGGTGTAGAATTTCTGCCTCTCTTGGGCAGACCGGATATGCTTCCGGATAGCCTCAACTGTCTCCGAAGCTCTATGAATGAACTCCGGACCCATAATCTTCCTCTCCCCAACCTCATACCAATACAAGTGTGTTCAGACCTTCTGCCCATACAAAGCCTCGAACGGGGCCATCTTGATCGAGGAGTGGTAGCTATTGTTGTAAGTCAGCTCGACCAAAGGCAAGGCACTCTCCCAAGTTAGGCTACGGTACAATACCACAGCCCTCAATATATCCTCGAAGTACTGGATCGTCCGCTCCGACTGACCATCTGTCTGAGGATGAAAAGCTGTACTGAATTCCAGCCTCGTCCCCATGGCTCGGTGCAACGTCCTCCAGAACTGGCCCGTGAACTTCGCATCTCGATCAGACACGATCTCAACGGGAACCCCATGAAGCTTAACTATCTCGTCCACGAACAACTCGGCATACTGACTAGCCTTCATAGTCGTCCGGACTGGCAGAAAGTGGGCAGACTTCGTAAGGCGATCCACAATCACCCAAATCGAATCATGCCTGGTCCTCGACCTCGGCAATCCCACTAAGAAATCCATGGTGATGCACTCCTATTTCCACAAGGGAACCTCAAGTGGCTGCAACTTCCCTCTCGGTTTCTGATGCTCAGCCTTCACTTGCTGACACACTAGGCACCCATCCACGAACCTCGCCACTTGCCTTTTCATACCTCACCACCAGAAAGACTTCCTCAGGTCCTGATATATTTTTGAACTACCAGGATGGACGGTGTACGGGGCACTATGGGCCTCTCTCAGAATCTCCTTTCGCAGCTCCCAAACCTTCGAAACACAAAGTCTACCCTCGAAGAGTAAAGCTCTGTCGGTTGCAACTGCGAATCCACCAATCTGACCACTGAACGCCAAATCCTTCATCCAGCACAGAAAACGGTCATTCGGCTGCTCGGCGACTATCCTCTAACGAAGAGTCGGTCCCACAACCAAGGCGGTTAACATACCCCCGGCTGCCGAAGTCGACTCCACTGCCTCTAGCTGTAGCCGCTCGAACTCCCGAAGCAGAACATCTTGCCCAGTGAATAGACAAGACAGCTGGCCATAACTCCTTCGACTAAGGGCATCGACAACCACGTTAGCTTTCCCAGGATGGTAGCTAATCGTGCAGTCATAGTCCTTGACCAGCTCCAACCACCTACGCTGCCGCATGTTCAGCTCCTTCTGAGTGAAAATGTACTTCAGGCTCTTGTGGTCGGTAAAAATCTCACACTTGCCTCCATATAGGTAGTGCCGCCAAATCTTCAAGGCGTGAACGACTGCAGCTAACTCGAGATCATGAGTGGGGTAGTTTTGCTCGTGAGGCTTCAGCTGCATCGAAGCATAGGCTACGACCCTCCCTTGTTGCATCAGGACACATCCCAAACCCACCTTCGAAGCGTCACTATAGATGGTGAACTCCAAAGTAGGGTCGGGAATAGATAGAACGGGCACGGTAGTGAGTCTCCTCTTCAACTCTTGGAAACTCTCCTCACACTTAGGACTCCAATCGAACCTCACAGCCTTCTTCGTAAGGTTTGTTAGTGGTTGGGCTATCTTCGAGAAGCCCTCTATGAACCTCCGATAGTATCCTGCTAACCCCAGGAAACTACAAACATCGGCGGCACTTCTTGGCGTATCCCACTTGCTCACTGCCTCGATCTTGCTGGGATCCACCTCAATGCCTCTCGCTGTCACAATGTGGCCAAGGAATGCCACAGGATCTAGCCAAAACTCGCACTTCGAGAACTTAGCATACAGCTTCTCGCGGCGAAGAGTCTCCAGCACAATCCTCAGATGCTCCTTGTGCTGGTCGATGCTCCGAGAATAAACCAAGATGTCGTCAATGAACACGATAAAAAACTGGTCCAGGAAGGGATGAAAGACCCTATTCATAAGGTCCATAAAAACTGCTGGGGCATTGCTGAGTCCGAACGGCATGACTACGAACTCATAGTGGCCATAGCAGGTACGGAAAGCAGTCTTAGAAATATCCGACTCCCGTATCTTCAGTTGATGATAGCCAGACCGCAAATCGATCTTTGAGAAGACACTGGCTCCTCTCAGTTGGTCGAAGAGATCCTCAATACGAGGAAGGGGGTACTTGTTCTTGACTGTAAGGGTATTCAGCTCCCGGTAGTCAATGCACATACGCATGGATCCGTCTTTCTTCTTCACAAATAGGACGGGTGCACCCCACGGCGAAACACTCGGTCGAATAAAATCGAGCCTGAGCAATTCCTGGATCTGGGCCTTAAGCTCTTGAAGCTCCTTTGGTGTCATACGGTAAGGGGCCTTAGACACGGGGCCAGCTCCCGGTACTAAGTCAATGGTGAACTCCACTTGGCGGTCGGGTGGTCCTCCGGGCAGCTCGTCGGGAAAAACATCAAGGAATTCGCAAACAATAGAAACTTGCTCCGGAGTACGCTCGGAATCATCCTCGGACACCATAGAAACAAGATAGCCTTGGCAGCTACCCTTGGAAAGGCTCTTCCTAGCTTGCATAGAAGAGATGACTCGAGGCACAGTCCTCGACTTCACCCCAAAGAATACAACCGGCCGATCAGAAACGGGAAAGAGAATGACTTTGCGCTCCTGGCACCGGATGTCAGCTCGATAGCGGCTGAGCCAATCCATGCCCAAGATCACATCAAAGTCTCGCATTTCGATCACATAAACACTGGCCTCCAAAATGTGCCCACCAATACTGACTGGAAGACTGGGAATCATAGAATCAGAAATAATAGTCCTTCCCGAGGCTAAACTAACCTCGAGAGGGTCGCATGGGCACACATTACTAACGGACAAAGCCTCCAAGCAACGAGTAGAAATAAAGGAATGAGTGGCTCCGGTATCACATAAAGCATATACAGGCACATTGGATATCGAAAGCATTCCGGACATAGTACCTGCGTTGTTGGCTGCCTCATCATGAGTGATGGTATACACGCGGGCCTGACCACCAGCTCTCTACTGGTAAGGTGGGGGCTGTCTGGGCTGCTGCTGATGGGGTGGAGGTGGAAGCTGCTGCTGCTGCTGAGGGTAGGGTGGCTGCTGCTGAGGCCTCTTCGGCTCGGGGCACACATGCAAAAAGTGTCCGACACGGTGGCAATTGAAACAGTGTCTGTCGGCTGCTCGGCACTCTCTTGGCCCATGGAACTTTCCGCAGTTAGGGCAACTCAGAAGTTGTCCCTGAGGGGGTCGGTCGTCACGCCTCCCGAAGTTCCCTTTCTTTCATTTCTTCTTGTTCTGATGGTAGTCGGCCTTCCTCTTGCCCGAACTAGAACCGGGTGCAACAGCTGAGATAGGCTGAACCATAGGGGTCTGTTAATAGGATGGGACAGCCGCCCTCTGGGCATTCTGGCAAACCTTTAATTCGGTGGCTCGGCGGACCATCTCGGAGTAAGACAGAGCTCCGTGGACAGTCAGGGTGTAGCAAAGATTGGGGCGAAGACCATCACGGAAACGAAAGGCCTTCTTCTGGTCGGTATCCACGAGCATCGGAGCAAATACGCACATACGGGTGAAGTCGCGCTCATAGACATCCACGGGACGGGGTCCCTTCTTAAGCTCCCAAAAGTCCTTCATCATCTGAGCACGGTGAGCCTCTGGGTAGTACTTGTCCTTGACTATAGTAACCATCTGGTCCCAAGTCAAGGCATCCCTCTCAGCACGAGGACGAAGCCTCCAATAGTCATTTCACCAAGTCCTAGCATCTCCGGTCATCACGAACGAGGCACAACGGATTTTCACCTCATCAGTGGTGAACAACAGATCGAAGATACTCTCCAACTGCTGAAGCCATTCAGCCACAGCTTCGGGGCCCTCAACTCTGGTGAACGCCGGAGGATACATGTTACGGAAATCGATCACAGCTTAGGTAATGGGATCTCTACCCGGAGCATGCTGATGAGGAGGATGAGGCGGGGGAGGTGGTTGCTGCTGATGCTGTTGGCCATTGCGGGTTTGACGAGCCATTTCTCTACATTGAAAAATGAGCCACAAAGATTTAGCACAAAATAAATAAAAGAAGTCTAGAGTTCGACCCTAGAGTTCACATTTTAAAGGTGGATAAAACCTAACCCCAAATATTAGCATTACATTGCTCAGGTATATACCAATACTTATTTAAAACATACCTTAAACAGTGTGGCATGACGAAGACGAGTGGTCAAACACACAAGGTCAATTCACACAATCACTTAATCACATATAAACCAGTCTACAGAAACGCAGACTAGCTCTGATACCAAACTGTAACGCCCAAAAGATTTTTTTAAGACATTTCCGGACTTATCCAAAAATCTTGTTTTAAAATTTTAAAACCATTTATCGATTTATAAAACATTTGGCGCAACTCGAGAACTTTTCAAAGTTAAAACACATAATCAACATAAAGGAAATGAGAATATTCAGCATAATTCAAGTTCCAGGACTAGATTTCAACATATCTAGCAATAGGATTGTCAACATAATCCAAACTGATAAAAATAATCCACATGGTTCGACAGTTCAACCAATCCCAAAAGCAATAGGGAAAAATGACAAAGTCTGATAATCTCAACATAAATATCAAAGCATGCAAAAGCAATATAAAGCAACAATAATGTTTGACCATCCACTCGTCTTCAGTCTCGTCATGCCCAACACATTCTTAACCTGCATCCGTGAAGAGCAGGTGGGGATGAGCACAAATATAAACGAGGTGCTCACCACTATGCATAATATATTGGTAAGAAGCCTATACTAGAGTCATATGCAGGTACATGGTCAAAAGATATAACACACCACTCTCCTACTCATAACTATACTCATGTGCACACCTATCAAAAGCCGCCAGGGGTAAGCCCAAACTCGTCAGCGGGAGTACAGTCGTGCCGAGGTTCAACATCAACGGTCACGGCCCATAGACTAGGCTAAAATGAGTCTACCTATCACAAGGTTGGAGATCGCCCACCACTAGGCACCGTCTCATGACTCACACATACATTCATAGAACACAAAGTATAAAATCTTACCTCAGTTATAACATAGCAAGTTTTTAGATTAAAACCCACCTAGAAATCGAGGTAGGATATCACACGAAAGCAAGTTCGTAGGTCGAGGGCTCGACTCCTCAAACACCTATATTTAAGCGAGATAATATATTAATAATCTATCTCACTACTCGAATTTAACATAAAACCCATGCTTAATAAAAATTAAGACTTAAGGGTTTTAATCAAATTTTTCGTGGACTTGGAACTCTCAAATTTTAGAAAAATGGGACTCGGAGAATTAAAATTGATGTTTCGGGACTTAAAAAAAATTTTCCAAATTCATCTCATTTTGAAAATATTTTTAAAATTGAATTTGGTATTAAAAACGGGCTCCGAAACTCAAAGTTGACAAAAAGGTCGCACTATAATTAAAACACTGCTGGACTGGGCTAAAAAGGCAAAGAAATTGGGCCTCAGCGCGAGTTTGGGCCGCAATCAAGGCAACTGGGCCGAAAATTAAAGTCTAAAGGGGCTGGAAATGGGCAAAATAAAAATTGGATAAATCATGTCAGGTTTCGAACCCCTGACCTGGAGCAGAGGAACAAGACTCGCGCACCGCTGCGCCAAACGTCGACTTGTTAGTTCTAATGAACTCGTTTTTACTTAAACTAAACTAAACGCCTGCGACTGAAAAAAAAAAGGACAGACGCGAGCAGACTGACAACAACTCCAAACAGAAACTCATACAATGACACAGTCTGATCAAAATTCGACCAAATTCAACGACTTCATATTAAACGGCAACTGGGATCGAGCGGTTACCAACAATAACATATTTTCAAAGTTCCGAAACATATTTTTAACAACAATTTTGGCTCGAAAATGGAATAACCAAATATAAAAACAAAAAGGACGACCGGGGGTTCGAATGACCCGAACAACCTAACGATGACTTGAAACAACAAAACGAGACTCCGAACTTATGCACATTTCTCACAGTAACACAACGGTATTCACGTTTATGAAATCGAGAGTTCCAATCATTTCCGAAAATCCACGTATAAACGAAATATAAACAATTAAATGAACCAAAAACAATCCGACTTCAAATCAACTTTCGGTAAACCGAACACATCATATATATAACGTGCGATATATGAAAACGACCACAATAAAGAGAGGATTCGAATAAGTTACCCGAATTTGGGAAACTACGAGTTATTGTACGGGAAACGGACCAAACAACGGGACAGCCGAACGACTTTGGTAACTAACTGCTCGGAACTTGAATGCAGAGACAGTCAAATGGTCTGTTGCTCCTCGATTACACAAACTCGCAGCTGTTGGGAATCTCACTTTGATGAGCGGCTCGTCGGGAGATGACTGTGCTTCCTCGGCAACGTGCGGGAACAAGGTCTTCGAACACAGCTCCTCGATGGTTGATGGACGAGGCTTGAGGGTTCTCGGTGATGTTGGTGGATGTCACGATTTACTGAAATGAAATGCCCGTGACAGAGCTCTTCGCCGGAGAAAATGGAGGATTCGCCGGAGTGATTCAAGCAAGAAGTAAATTTGCAGGTTCAAATTATTTTTCAACTGTTACGAGAGAGGGATTTGGGAGGGTGTGGTTTGAATGATTCTCAGATTGAGAACTCGCCGAGATATAAGAACAATCGCAGGTGAATCGTGAGGGGAAAATCTTACACCAAAATCGGAACGACAATTTGATCTGATGAAGAGGAAGGCAGAGTCAGTCGCAGAGAAACAAAATATCTTATCCAATTGCACGTTAAATTACTTCAGCAATTTGAGCCAAGAATAAAATGCATAGATTGGGCCTAGCTATTTATTAAGGAATTTGGGTTGGAAAAACAATGGCAAAAAGGGCCAAGAAATATAACTCAAATTAGGCCGAGACCAATTTAATCGGACCGAAAGGAATACAACGCGAAAATAAAAAATTTCATTCGATTCGGTTTAATAAAATAAAACCGGAATAATTATATTTATAATACACACAATTTTATTTATTAATAATACATGTTAATCACATAAAATTAATTAGGAAATTTAGACAATTAAACAAGTAATGACAAATAAATACATAATAATAATAATAATAATAATAATAATAATAATAATAATAATAATAATAATAATAATAATAATAATAAAAAGGGGCTCAAATAATAATAAAGAAAATAAATATATAATAATAAAGAAAATAAATAATAACACCAATAATCCACAATCGAACGGGGTATTACAGTGACAAGGCAACTGGGCGCGGACGAACGATGCACGCGTACTCCTCGTGCGCTGGTAACGGCAGCGATGCGGATCATGAGCAGGCTGGAGGAACTGGGGCTCGTGGGTGTTGCTTGCGGTCGCTGCTGGGAGCTGGAGTTGGGCTTGGCTGGGCACGACTGTAAGCGGTAGCTTGCGGTTGCGATCGGCTGGGCCTGGGCGACTTCCAGTGGTGGCGGCGATTTCCGACGAACCTCTGTGGCGGCGGACGGTGGCTCGTGACGGAGGAAGATGACCGGAAAAAAATATGTGGAACTCTCGAATATATTGTACCCAAAAGCCTTCTAATAGATTACCTAAACACCTACTTCGATTAATCTTAGTGGAGTTATTAATAGAATTACCCTAACTCTCGAACGATGTTATTTCTCTCGTTATGTAGGAGAAAAATCGGTCAAGACAACATTGTAGGATAGGTTGGGACATGGTGTTTTTATAGGCTCCATTTGGGACCTTAAGGAGGTGCTAAATATGGGCTTATCCCATTAGGCCGAGGAATCCTAATTCTACTACAATTACTAATCCAATCTAGAATGGGACACTTCTACTACTCATCACCTTCTAGAAGACACCAAAGTCTCCTAACCTTAGACAAGATTCTAATAGGAATATTCCTTTCCTAATTGAATAATAAATATGGAATAAAATTAATTCCTTATTTAATAGAATTAAATAATAAAACATCCCACTAGAGTAATATTATTGGTCTCCCCATTTAGCTCCTAATTTATCAATAAATTCGAACCTCCATGATTAAATAATATTAATCTAATTGATCGATTTACCTCTCTATGTTTAAGATACAACGTCCGTTGATTAATTAAATTACTGACAAAATAATTAATTAACTTCTTATTCATTTCTGAAATTAGTACCACTCAGATCCTTAACCATTATGTCAGACAATCGTCTACCTGCAGGGTTTTAACATAATGTACATTCCTGAGCTCATTTCGGGGACGTCATTAATCTAGCGCACTGGAACATAGTGTTCATAAATAATTTATAATAGAACATCATATAATCATTCTCGTTTACCAAAATATCTCGTATGTCATCCTAATAAAAATAGGAATCACTTGGTAAATCAAATAAACAAGAAGTGAATATATATGCCTATTTTATATTATCTTACAACTTAAGAGAACGAATCAATCACCGAAGGTCTAGATTACAACAATGATCATTGAGTCTCATAATCTTATCCTTCCGCGGTCCTATTCAACACTTATCATAAGTGTTAGTGTAATTCTTCAGTCAAAGACCAACTGAATCGAGAATACACTACAGTCTTTTTCCAAGAGGGGTCTCACTGCCTGTCTAGACTGTGAACGAATAGTTTAGTCTTATAAGGAACTGATAAGTGATCTTTCTGTTCGAAACACTTCGAACCACACTATCTCAATATAAGACATGGAGTATGATTTGCATAAATAAATAAACTACAAACATATGTACTTTGACTGAAACATGATGGCCAGATCAAAATGGAATCGATAGAATCTGCAAAACATAGCTTTTACAGCATATCTCTAACATATTGGCGATTATTTTAATCACCGCAGTATTGCATCGTTTCAACTTCAGAATCATCTGAGCGAATTTTTACCAAGTAATGAGACGTCAGATAATCAGGGGAATTACCGACATGTTCAAAGTTATTAGCAATGAAACTTGGTCGACGTCATGCGGCATCAACAACCGTTATGTCTAAACGCCTGTTGATCCTAGGGGCCACCTTGTTGACATAATTTTTCGTAATCATCAAAGGAAAGCAATTAAGGCAAGTGTAGACACCTCGGTCACAAGAAGGGTAAAAACTGACATCACTCTCCAGCGTCAGGATCACTACCTAGTCGCCCCGTTATATCAACCGAGGTCTCTAGGTAACAGAGACCCTCCTGACCGAGGTCTCTAAAAGTTGACTTTCAAAGTCTTAAGGCGGCGATGACTCATCTAAATCATGATGACTGTTGTCTGGCTGGCAGACAACTGCCTTCCAAAAGCTACTTTGCATTAAATGCGGTCACACCTACCTCGTACCCTGGGTCAACCACTCTATAAGTGGAAGATTTACTCATTTGTAATAGGAATTTTTTGACTCTAGAGAAAAATCAATAACATATTTACATATTTCTCTTCTACCGACATCTTTTATGAAATTTACCGACATCGTTTATGCTCAATAATTTCAACAATTTCTAATCATAGAGTGATTCTACAATGTAGTCACCGTTGTTAACTCTTGTTTAACAACACATATCACATAAAGTTCCTTAAGAAACCTTAGAGGTTCTGACTTCTGCGTGAATATAACACCAATAAATGGCACAATTAAATGTACCCTTAAGTGAGTTAAAGGGCATACCTCTTCTGGATCAAGCAATGAGGTCTCCCACAGTAATCCCGTCATACTTTTCATCCCATCAAATACCTGTTGGAGGTATCACAACATATCATTAGTACCAAGGCCATCAGTTTCTGAAAAAATGACAGAAGAAAAGATAAACACAATGTAAGTTAGGATATAGGCAGTAAATCGATGACCCTTCTGATGACCACAGGATTCAGAAACATGCGGGAATATTTAATTTTATTTTTAGTATAAATAAGACCTGCTTCATTTAAGTCAAAATTGACTGATTATTTGTTTTATTATTCTTGCAAGTCGACAAGATCAAAGAGGGAGATTCACCTTCCATAATCAAAGAAGAAGAAGATCGTGGGATTTACCTTCTTCATGCATATATGTCTTGGGCGAAAAGACTTACCAAAGGATGCTGAAGATAAAAGGAGGACGAGACCAGAGTTGAGGACGATCCTTTTGGCTGGAATTTTTGAGTTTTATGTTTTCTTTCCTTGAGTGAAAAAGAGATATTCAAAACACAGATTTTCTTTGTAGCAGAATGTTTGGAGGTTCATTCTGATCTAGTTAGAGGGATTCGAACTAGAAAATCCACACGGGAGTTGTGGTCAGATAAGTAGTTGTGTGGATCATTATTCAAGTAGAGTGTAGAGGGAGTCTATACTGTAAATCCTTGAATGATGTATGAGTTATTCACATTAATGAAAGAGATCTGAAGGGAGAGTGAGACGCTCTCTTGAAGTTTCAATTCTTATTGGAAACAGCTTCCGCAATTGTTTGAATCTTCGTTACTGTTTGTTTGTTCTATTTACGTGCAACTCTAGATACTTGGTGTTCAAGTATCAAATTTCAATTGGCACCAGAGCGGGTTTTCGTCTTCATTACGAAAGATCTAAGGGTGTGTGTTACTATCAAATCATGAATCAAGGAAGTGGATCGATGTCTAGGCCTCCGCAATTGGACGGTTCGAACTACTCGTATTGGAAGTCTATGATCGATGTCTGGGAGCATCCAGTCATGCCACAAGCACCTAATCAAGGGAAAGAGACAACGAAAGTCACGGTTCCTAAACTTAAGGACATCTGGACAGATGCTGAGAAGCTTCAAGAAGAAGCCCACTATAGTGCCTTGTATGCGATTATGATGGCAGTAAATCAGACAAGACACAAAATGATAGTTCATTGCAAGACTGCAAAAGATGCTTGGAGGGTTCTACAGCGTCAATTCGAAGGTTCAACGGCTGTCAAGGCATCCATACTTCAACGAGTAACTCTTGAATTTGATGAGATCAAAATGAGGGATGAAGAGACAATTGATGTGTACTATGCCAGATTCTGTGATCTGGTGAATCAAAGTATGATGCTTGGAGAAGAAATCGCTGAGAAGCGTCAAGTACAAAAGATTATGAGAACGTTGTTCCCAGGTTTAGAGAGAAAATTACAGCTCTTGAAAGTTTCCAAAGAGTGGCGTTGTTGGATGTTGATGAACTTCTTGGAGGACTAAGGACGTTTGAAATCAACAACAATTATGACAAAGTCAAAAGTAAGGGCTTAGCTCTCAAAGCTGATGTAGTCGATGAAAGCGAAGAAAGCAATGACGATGAAGGTCTGTTGGCAGAAGATAGTGAGCTGAAAGAAGCACTAGCTCTAATCGCACGAAACTATGGGAAGATGAGTCAAAGGCTGTACAAGAATAAATTTGCTGGGAAAAAGGGCAACAATGTCAGCAAGAATGTGGTGCAGGACAAGAAAAGTAGTATGCTACTCTCAAAACCCGATTCACAACGAGTTGAGAAGGATCAATGCAGGGAGTGTCGAGGCTTTGGACACTTTCAGTATGAGTGTGCTAATCTTAAGAAGAAAAAAAGTCTCTGAAGGCTACCTGGGACGATTCAGATGAAGAAGGCACAGACGAACCTTCTTTGCACACTAGCAACATGGCAATTCATACCTCAGTCAAGAAGTTAATGTGTCTCACCACTTCTCGTGCTCCGACCAAGTTTGAAGAAAGTTTAAAAGAAACTGAAGCATCTAAAGATGAAGCAGATCAAAATGTGTGTGTAGATCCAGTACATTTACTTGCTATGGAAAAGTGTGCTCAAGCATCTGAAGCTCTACAGAAGCTTCAAAATGAAGTGTTTATACTTTCAAGAGCAAACAGAGTGTTGAACGAACAAGCACACTCTTCCACTGCTGCTAAAGATTGTGAACTGGATACTGCAAAGGCTCGAACCAGCATCCTTGAGAGCAGTGTCAAACTTGCTAAACAAGACGGACTGGAAAAGGCTCAGACCATTGAATGCTTGAGGTCCGTACTCAGAAACTTCTTGCGGAACGGAAACAAGAAATCGTGCTGCTAAAAACTGAAGTTGGTCGGCTGATGAGCGAACATGCTAGCATGGAAAGTAGACTGAAGGCAAATTCTGCTGAGTTGAACCGAATTGCAGAAGTCGTTCGAAAACTGAACAAGAGAAAAGCAGATCTGAATGGACTTCTCTCCTTGGGGAAACAACATGGTGATCTTACAGGAATAGGATATACAAGCAAGGAGAACAATCCAGAATCCTCAACTGGGACTTCAAATACAAAACATGTTGGCCTTGGATTTGGGGACAAACTTGGAATTGAAGGTATGAACCTGCATGGGAAACCTTCCAGAAATGTGTTTGACATGTTTGTAAAAAGCACTGTAAGTAAGCCTCTATCTCCAAAATCTTTTTTGAAGGTTCATTCTCCTATGCAGAAATCTGTTAGTAAAACTCACCATAATTGCTCCTATTTGTCATTACTGTGGTGTAACTGGTCACATACGTCCCAAATGTTATAAAATGCAGCATGATCTTTGTACAAGTAATGGTAGGGGTTGGAATCAGTCTGGCATTCCAGTGAAGGTTCATGCCAGAACCCTCCCAAATAACCGTGCCAAAACTCATCAAGTGTGGGTTGTTAAGAAATCCTTCAACTGTTTTGCCTCTATTTTCTCTCAGGACTTCCTTGAAAGGTAAATGGTATCTGCACAGCGGCTGCTCTAGACACATGACTGGGGAACCTTCTTACCTGATGAACATTCAGTCCGGTTCAAATGGGGAAGTCACGTTCGGTGACAGTGTGAGCAATAAGGTTATTGGAACAGGCTGTTTAAATTTGGGTGGGTTACCTAAATTAACTGATGTGTTACTTGTTGATGAACTAAAGGCAAATCTTTTGAGTGTGAGTCAACTCTGTGATCAAGGCCTTAGTGTCGGTTTCTCATGTGATAAGTGTTATGTGAAAGATAGTGAAAGTTCTTGTGTATTTACAGGTTCTCGTCCATTGGATAACTGTTACCTTGTTGATTTTAATGAAAAATGTCTTTTCTCAAATTTGAGCGAACCTGAAATCTGGCATAAACGCTTAGGGCATATTGGATACTCTCACCTTGTCAAATTGACCAATGCAGGTGTAGATAGGGGTGTTCCAAAGATTGCTATGAAGGACCAGCCAATTTGCGAACCTTGTCAACTAGGTAAGCAAACGAGGACATCCCACAAGTCACTGAACCACATTGCTTCTAAACAGATCCTAGAGCTTCTTCACATGGATCTCATGGATCCCATTCAGGTAGAAAGCTATCAAGGTAAAAAATATATTTTTCTGTGCGTTGATGATTTCTCTCGATATACTTGGGTTGATTTTTTGCGTGAAAAGTCTGACACATTATCTACCTTTAAGTCACTTTGTTTGAAGGTTCAAACTGAGAAAGGCTTTCCCTTAATAAGTATTCAAAGTGATCATGGAAGAGAGTTTGAAAATTCTGAGTTTGCGGAATTTTGTGATTCTCTGGGTATTTGTCACGAGTTCTCAGCTCCTAAAACTCCACAGAAAAATGGAGTTGTTGAAAGGAAGAATCGTACTCTACAAGAAATGTCCAGAGTCATGTTGAACTCCAAAAAATTTTCTTCTAGATGGTGGGATGAGGCAGTCAATACAGCATGCTACCTCGTGAATCGAGTGTACCTTTGTTGAGGTATTGGTCTGACTTCGTATGAACTCAGATACTGGTGTGACTAACACGGAAGACTTCATCAGATATGCCTTTATGCTTTACAAAGCATTTGTACAAGACTGATCCCACTCAAAAGGAACACCTTTCTTTATTAGATGACTAAAAGATTGGCATCGTCCGGCTAGATTTGAGATGAACCTTCGAAGATACGCTAACTTCCCTTGCAGACTTTAAGCTCGTGAATATTGCACGGCTCGGGCATCCTTAGTATTGCATCCAGTTTTGCTTGCTCGATCTCTATTCCACGGTGACGAACAATGAACCTAAGAAACTTCCCCGACTTGAAACCAAATGCACACTTCAACTGATTCATCTTTAGTTGATATCTTCTCAAACATTCAAAAACCATCCTCAAATCTTTTAGGTGGTCTTCTCGCTTCTTCAATTTTACCACGACATCATCAACATAACACTCGATGTTTTTGTGGAGTATGTCATCAAATATCTTTTGCATTGCCCTTTGATAGGTAGCTCCAACATTCTTCAAGCCGAATGGCATCACCTTGTAGCAATATATGTCCTTTGGAGTGCAAAATGCAGTCAACTCTTCGTATCTTGGCGACATGCGTATTTGATTGTATCCTGATAACCCATCCATAAAGGACAATGCTTCATGTCCGGTCGTAGCATCAATCATGAGTTCAGTTATTGGCAAGGGGAAGTCATCCTTGGGACAAGCTTCATTAAGATCTCGAAAATCTACGCAAACTCAAATTTGCCCATTTTTCTTTCTGACTGGAACGATGCTCGAGATCCACGTAGGATATTTGACTTCTCGAATGAAACTAACTTCAATGAGTTTATTCACTTCAGCTTCAATCAACAGGATCTCAGGTTGGAATCTCCATTGTGCTTGTTTAACAGGTTTTGCCCCCTTTCTCACGGACAAGGTATGCACCGCCACCTTTGGTTCTAGTCCAGGCATCTCTTTATACGACCATGCGAATACATCTTTAAACTCACCAAGAAGCTCTATGTAAGCCTACTCTTCATCTACAGTTAGCAAGGCACTGATGTACGTCGGGCGAGGATCGTCAGCATCACCCAAGTTAATTTCCTTTAGTTCATCGACTGTGGCCTTAACACCTTCTTCAAGCTCGGGAGATGCGTCTTCGGCATCTTCTTCTTCTATCAGAGTATCCTCGCATATAGTGATATGGTTCACGCGAGCAATATCCTCGCTCGACTCACTAAGAGTATTGAAGTCAATAAATACTCTCACCCGTCCATTTCTTCCCGTGAAAAGTCGTGTCTGCACATTTTCGTCAACTCCAGTGATATACCCTTTTCTCACCAAATAAGCTATCATTTGGTAAAGAGAACGTTCATCATCTCGAGGAGTTGTAAGAGTACCGCAAGCATAGTAAGACGAAGCGACACTTTCTCTATCCTCGACTTCATCGTCATGCACTCTTGTATGAATGATCGTGTGCATTTTAGCTTTTAAAACCTCCCCGCATGATATGGTCAAGATGGTTTGACGCTTCATACGTGAAGGATTTCTGCTTCTAAGCTTTACAGCTGGACCCGCACCTTTTCCTTGTCTTAAAGGCTTTGACTGCTTGAAGGATCCAAGTCGTTGAAATACAAAATGTTTGCCCTTAGACTTTCGAACTGGACCGAGTCTTTGAAACACTGACACTTTTTGCCCTTTCTTTATGACGTCAGTGGATGAGACATCTCCTTCTGAAACATGATTTGCATTTGCTCTCTTGATGGCAATTCTAATTGGACTTGGTACCACATAACCAAGACCTGCCCGGTTGTGCTTTTGCTCTTGAGGTATGAGCTTTCCCAAAGAGCGACTTTCATTGGGGTTGTATCCTGCTTTGACGAGAAGCTTGTAGGCTTTTGGTTCAAAACACTTTGAGTTCTTCAATCTTTCACCAAGTTCCGTCACGACTCCGTTGCTTGGATGAACAAACTTCGTAGGTGGTTGGGAGATTGGTTTCCCGTCATTTATCTTCGGCAGCGGCACACTAACTCTTTCAAAGAGTTTTCTATCTTTTCAATCTTTGGTTCTTCACTTTCAGACCCTTTATGCTGCTTGGATGGGAGTTTCTCAACTGGTTTTGCATCTTTGAAATAATATTTGGCATCAGCGAAATGAGTTTCAGCCTCCGTAAAAGGTTTATCGTCACCAAGCATGGTCTTCACAACGCCATTTTTGCAATATTTGAAGCATTGATGCCATGTTGACGGAACCACGCCATTCTCATGAAGCCATGGATGACCAAGAAGCATGTTGTAACAAGTCTTTGCGTCGATAACGTGGAACATTGCGGTTGATTCCATATCTTCCATCAACAATTCCAACCTTATGATGCCAAGAGCTCTTTGCCCCCCTTGGTTAAAGCCTTGAATCATCAGTCGACTATTACCAAGTTCTTCTGTAGTCATTCCTAACTCTTTCAGCGTGCGAAGAGGCAAGATGTTAACTGCTGATCCTCCATCAATCAATATTCGATTAACTTTTTGCTCTTGCACATATCTGGCCACGAACAAGGGTCTTTTGTGAGGCTTAGAACCAAGCAGCAGGTCTTCATTAGTAAAGACCATCATGGAAGCATTATCAATATGGGGATTTTTAACCTCAGGCAGATTGTTTTCTTCTAGCGGAGCTTCGTGCTCATTTGTCATGTTGCAAGCTTCACTTATATGATTAGCAGTTGCACTGCTTTCTTCCAGTGAGATTTTTCCTTGGCGTGTCAGCTGCATAACCTTGTCCTTGAATACGAAGCAATCATGAATTGGATGCCCTACAAGACGGTGGTATTTGCAATATTTTGGGTCGTTCACCTTACTGGCTTCTTCAGGATGCTTCATCTCGGGTAACTCAATAAGCTTCGCTTCATTAGATCATCAAATATGCCAGAGACGTCTGAATCAAGGAACGGGTACTGTTTTGCTTGCATTTCTTTCAAAGTCAACCTTCTTTGTTCAATTTCCTTGGGGACATCCTTCTTTTCAACGGCTTTATCAGCAGCTTTTCCTTTGAACTTGACAGGCATAGCATTGATCGTCATGGACTCGTTATTTTGAGATTTTGAGGAAAATTTGCCCCTTTTCCTTTGCTCGTATCGATCCTTGGAGCTTTGGGGTTCTTGGATTGGAGGACCATTAGCTCCACTTGCGGCCATGCTTAGCTCCATGTCGTGGGCTCGAGTCGCTAACTCTTCAAATGTTTTCGGCTAAATACCTTGAAGGATGTAACGAAGACCCCAACTCATACCTTGAATGCACATCTCAATGGCAGAAGCCTCAGATAGACGATCTTTGCAATTCAGACTCAAGTTCCTCCACCTATTGATGTAGTCGATGACTGGCTCCTCCTTCTATTGTCGAGATGTAGTGAGCTCGATCATGCTGACTGTACGTCCCGTGCTGTAAAAGCGACTAAGGAATTCATGTTCCATTTGCTCCCAACTATCGATTGAGTTTGCTTCCAAATCAGTGTACCAGTCGAATGCAACCCCTTTGAGTGAGCGAACAAACTGCTTCACGAGATAATCACCATGGGTTCCCGCATCGTTGCATGTCTCAATAAGCTATATGTTGCTTCGGGTTGCCTTTGCCATCAAACTGCTGGAACCTGGGTGGTTGATATCCAACAGGCATCCTCAAGTTATCGATCATTGGTAAATATGGCTTGACATAACTGTGGGTTGACTTGGAACCACCATCAAGTTTATCCGTAATTGTCCCCATAATGAAATCCTTCAGCTGATCAATGGGGATTATTCCCGTGGACGAATGTTGGAATGGAGTCTTTTCTCTTTCGTGATATTGCTCTTGCTTGGACGTTTCAGACTCTTCACGATCTTCAGTTCGTTTACCCTTCGCGTGGCTTGTTTCAACATTGTTGACCTTGTCCATTAGCTTTGAAATTTGAGAGTCTTGCTCTTCGACCTTCTTCGCGAGCCCTTCAATAACCTTTGTTAAGCTTGCGATGTGCTCTTCAAGAGTTGAAGCATTGGTTGTCATAGCTGGAGCGATGCTCGAATTTGATGAAGAATTTGCTGATGAACGAGGAGTTGAAGAAGCAGAGTCGTCTTCATCACCTTCGTGGGTAAGATGCAGTTTATCACTTCCAATCACCTCGTGCAAAGGAGTGGTCTTCGAAGATTCTTGCAGTTGCTTGGCCATGCTTCTTGTAACGACGCCGAGGTTGGAACTTGAGGAACTTGTTGAAGGAATCTTGACTACGGCAATCCTGCGGCTAGTCATGATGACTTTATGAACTTTAGAGAAGAGGTGAGAGGTAGAGATGTCCCACTGGGCGTGCCAAAAATTTGTAGCAACAAATTTCGTGTATTGAATTTAAAAACACGAAAAATATTATTCAAATGAATTTATTGAATCAAAATAATATAGCGGGTTAAATTCTAAATTATTCCTCTGATTCTTCTCACAAACAATATTTTAAGTTTTGGAGCGAAATCTTCGGCTTAATCTTCTCCTTGACTTGATTTGACTTAAATTAACGTAATTCGAGGGCTTGAAAGCTTTTTCTCAGATAAAACGTCAAAATATCCCAAGAACGCGAAGAACACGAATCCTTGGTCTTCGCCGCAAAGTAGATCTCTAATCTTCTTCACGTCGGATTTGAATTTACTAACGTTACTCGGAGGCTTCGCAGCTTGTTTCCGGATTGAACGCTTGTTTTTAGATTGAACGTGCTTGAATCTTTCTTTGAATCTTCAAGAACGCCTTTGAATCTTCAAGAACACTTGAATCTCGTCGAGATATCTTGAACTTGAACTTGAATATGATGCAATTCGGAGGCTTGACAGCTTGTTTCCAGATTAAACATCGGTTTTGAGCTTGAATGTGCTTGAATTTCCTTCGAATCTTCAAGAACAACTTTGAATCTTCAAGAACACTTGAATTTCGTAGAGAGAATTCTCTAGAGCTCTTGAACTTGAATATGAATTATGAGGTGTGTTTTTTTAGCTTTAGGGAGAGCCCCTATTTATAGGTGTAGGAGAGAGCACCCTACCAAATTTAAGAATCGTAGGATGCGATTTGATTGGTCCATGATGATTCACATAAGATCTTCAAGATCCACTTAAATATTCCAAGATAATCTAGATGATATGATTTAGTTACCAAAAAGAATTAATTATTAAAATATCAATTAATTAACTATTTAAATTTAGAAATTAAATATATGGAAATTCCTACAATATAAATAGAAAATTTGACTTGATTTTTAATAAATTAATTTCCACGTGGCGCCATTTGATTGGACAAAAATTTTATGTCTCTACACCTCTATCGTTAAATCTCCAAAGAAGCGCAAGAAGGTCCCCGCAATTGCTGCTCCAAAAACAAAAAAGGCGAAGAAGGTCGTTCATCTGCCTGAACCTGCTGCTGGTACTCCTTCTCTCACAAAATCTGGGGGAGAGTCGTCTCCGGATTTTGGTGCTGATTCTGTTGAACTGGAGGTTGCCAACTATGTTGCTAAACCGTATAAATCAGACGAAAATCATGCTGCGGACGAGGAACTTTCTCCTCCTGCGAAAGGAAAAATCATTGTTGATGTCGAGGGTGATGGTCCAGACAATCCTCTTACTGTTGGTAATGCTTTCTCCCGTCAGTTTTATTCTCCTCTGGCTGAAACTCGTTTTTCTACCATCTTTTCTCAAATGAGGTTTCGTCCTGAGCGGACGATTGTTAGCGAACATTATGAACAACTTGGTTTGCTTGAACCTCTAAAGAAAGTGGGTCTTCAGGATTCCATCACGTCTGTTGGGAAGTATTGTCCCCTGCGTGTTGGTGAATTTTATTCGAACCTGACTACCTCTGTATCTAAGCCGTCCTTAATGAAGTTTCAGAAGGTGTTTGTGCGTAATAGTGTGATTGATTTTTCTCCATATGTGGTGAACTCTATACTTGGCTTAGCTGAAGGTTCCTCTCTTGGACCTCTGACTGATGATCTTGATGAAGTTGCTCGCACCTTGATCAGTGGACAACTAACCAAATGGCTTGCTCCGGGAATCTTTGTGAAAGGTCTAACTCCGCCTGCCAATGCTCTACAAAAGATAGGAGCATCAAACTGGACGCCTACCACTCACAAGCAGTTTGTCACCCCTACGTAAGCTCGTGTTATCTACTGTTGTAACACCCCGCCTTATCGTGAAATCAGAGTGCGTAAATTAAAATATTTGATTTTTAAATAACTTTGCGAAATTTATGCACTCTGATTTCACGAAAAGGCGGGGTGTTACAATTGGTATCAGAGCACGTTTCTGCGTGTCTGAAAAGTTTTTCAGTCAGTAATTTTCAGAAAAACCTGAAACCGTCACGCTCACGCCTCGCCAACTATAGGTAAGTGTTGATTTATGTTTCCAGTTATAAACATATTACTTTGTCTATGCTCAGAAATTATGGATTAGGACTTAGTTAAGATGCTCGAATCAGGTTCAAACTTTAGAGTTCAGTATATTCATATATGACTCTAGAATTCAGTATCTTCCGATATGACTCTAGAGTTCCTCAGGATTCATGTCAGTATTTATCGGCCACTTTTGGCAACTCGTCAAGAGATTTGTGTGCCTTAGTAATCAGTCAGAATATTATCACGTGTTCAATAATGTTGAACTTTCTCAATGTTCAGATGTCGCCCCGTAGGGAACCCGATCACCCGGCTCCTACTCAGGCCACAGTAGTCGCACATTTTCTCGACTATCATGCCGAGAAATTCTCCGGGCAGGGAGATCCCCGTATAGTGGACGAGTGGATTTAGGGCCTTGAGTTTATCTTCAAGGTCATGGATTATCCAGATAGATATCGCGTAATTTGCACTCAGCTCCAGCTAACCGGTGATGCTCGGCTCTGGTGGAATGCCTATTGGAGCATGCGTCCCGGCGAGAAGGCGGGATGTACATGGGATAGGCTCAAGGAGCTGATCCGCGAGAAGTACTACCCCACCTATTACAGAGCAGAGATGGAGCGTCAGTTCTTATCGCTCCAGCAGGGTACTCGTACTGTTAATGAGTACGAGAGAGAGTTTACCAGACTTGCAGCTTTTGTTCCGGACCTAGTTCGCACGGAGGCACAGAGAGCACAGCGCTTCATTGACGGGCTTTACCCCGCAGTCCGTCAGAACATCGTAGGTCACAGGACCTAGACATATGCTCGTGCAGTTTCTATTGCCCAGGAGGTGGACGCCAGCGTCAGGAGGGAGGCTGTCCGTGATTGTTCTCAGTCGTCCGCCCCCGCCCAGTCATTTGCAGCTCCACAAGCTCCATCAGCTGCTCAGCCGACGAAGGAAAAGAAGAGGAAGGGGAAGGCTGCTCAGACCGACAGGAGGACCCGACAGAGACAGCAGCAAGTTCCACCGTGCCCGACTTGCGGACGACTTCATCGCGGAGAGTGCCATATGGGCCAGGACATTTGCTACTACTGCCACGAGCCTGGACATTTTGTGAGTCACTGTCCGAAGAGACTTCAGCAGCAGCCTCAGCAGCCACAGCAGCAGCAGCAGCCCCGTCAGCAGGCACAGAGGCCGTTTCAGCAGCAGCAGCAGAGGGGCAAACAAAAGGCCCGATTCTATGCAGTTGATCAGGCAGAGGCCGAGCAGCAGCCAGGTACTATGTCAGGAATGGTTGTGCTTAATAATGTTCCTGTGTTTGCTTTGTTGGATACTGGAGCGACACATTCTTTTATTTCACGACGATGTCTTGATGCCATCGGTGTTCATGCCATTACCGCTGTCGATCCTCTCGAGGTGAGTTTAGCCTCAGGATGAAAGATAAAGACCTCAGCTAAAGCTTCAGATCTTAGCCTTTCCATCGGTGGCCGAGTATTGTCTACCGACGCGTTTGTTCTCGAGATGAGGGACTTCGATCTTATTCTCGGAATGGATTGGCTATCCTTTTATCATGCAGATATTAGATGTCATGACCGGGAGATTACTCTTTATCTTCCGGGAGACGACTCGATCACTTTCTTTGGCTCCAGAAATCGTTCATTGCCTCATGTTGTTTCGATGGCGAAATCCACTAAGTTGCTGCGACGAGGCAACTGCCAGGGTTATCTGGTGAGCCTTGTCGATGATTCTCAGAAAGCACGATCACCTCATGATGTTCCAGTTGTTCGTGAGTTTGTAGACGTGTTCCTAGACGAGTTTCCAGGAGGACCGCCTAACCGGCAGGTGGAGTTCTCTATCGATCTCATTCCAGGAGCCGGCCCAGTATCCAAAGCCCCATACCGTATGGCGCCGAAGGAGTTGCAGGAGCTTAAGGCGCAGATTCAGGAGTTATTACGACTCAGTTTCATCCGACCGAGCGTGTCACCTTGGGGAGCACCCGTTCTCTTTGTCAAGAAGAAGGACGGATCCATGCGCATGTGCATCGACTACCGGGATCTTAATCGGTTGACGATCAAGAACAAGTATCCGCTTCCCAGGAGCGACGATTTATTTGATCAGCTGAGGGGAGCCTGTGTGTTTTCAAAGATTGATTTGCGATCAGGCTACCACCAGCTGAAGATTAAAGAGTCAGATATCGCTAAGACCTGTAACACCCCGCTGACTGATATACATCAGAGTACGCGGTTTTTCGCAAATATTCTGAATAAATAAGTAAATAAACTAACTTTTTAAATTTTTGCGAAACTGATTCGGGGGTTACCGTGAAAACATGACTTCTGAAAACCGTTAGAATTTAAAACTGAAACGTGAAACGGTTATAATTTATTATCCGACTAATGTCGGAACAAAGTCTGAAATTTTAGCGGAAGTCTTAGCGTGGCAAAATAACATGTAAGTCTGATAAAAGCTCTGAAAAGTTTTTAACGTTCATCATCAATTACAACCCACATAAAACATCCTGAAAGTCCTGAACAGCCCGTCCCGCTCACTGCTCATCGCCGACCCTGCGAC
>CACSLK010026087.1:3766852-3780142 GCA_902706635.1 Striga hermonthica
TTTCGATAAAGTTCAATGCCGTGCATGTTGTTTGACGTTCCTAACAGAACCTAACAGAGAAGGCATAGGTGGATAGCGATAACCACCTCTGACAGCCTACCCCATGAGCAGGAGGACACGCGCCCAAAGAGGATTGGTGCAGGCGATAGTGGCGACGACTACCTCTGACACACGCATTTGGTGTGTACGGACGGGCAGTTAGGGCAGACAGCTCATCAAATCCGGGCAGCCCTAGGTCAGGTATCTCACCCCTATATAAAGGGGGTGAGCCTTTCGTCTTCAACACGATCATTCTACTACTTACTCTTGGGAATTGATTGAATATACACTGACTTAAGCTTCGGAGGCTCTTCACCGGAAAACCCCTTCGGTGTGAGAGTTCTTTGTAGGTGCACGACGTTCAATCGACGAGAAGGAAGGCGATTACTCAAGTTCCAGCCGGTCGAGGAGTTTTGTGTTACCATTTGGCGCCGTCTGTGGGACTTTCGTTTGAAAAGGTGTGCTTGAAGCTCAGCTATGGCGGACGGAATTCCCAAAAATTTACAGTCAACATTCGATGATGCTTGGACAACGACCAGACCATTGGGGCAGGGTCCTCCCCCGGGTTCTTCTGGTCCATCACAGACGCCGATCACTCCCATGCCTGTGCTCCAAGGTTTGGGAATGACAACGGCGATTCCCGAAGGAGACGCTGGCCCCAGCCGTGCTCACAAGGCCCGCGCAGCGGACGCAGCGGCGATGCCACCACCACCGCCACGCAGCTCAACGGCAGCGCAACCAGGAGGAGGGGGAGTGCAACTGGGAGCGACGGTGGCGCAACCGGGAGGAACGAGGACGCAAACAGAAGGAGCGGTGGCCCAAGGAGGAGCACCGCCGCGAGCGGTGGTTCAGGCCCCCGAACAGCAGGTGGTAATGACCAGGCAGGAGATGCAACAAATGGTGGCGGAGGCGGCCGCGCAGGCGGTTCAACAAGTCACAAACAGTCTCTCTCGGGCTATGACGACGCCGAACACTATTGCAGAGTCACGGCAAAATGCGGAGGAGGATGAATCCAGCTATGGCGGAGGCGGGCCCACACATGATCGGGAGATGGAGAGGATGGCGGAACAGCTGCGCCAATTGCAGGCTAAGGTGGATGGTCGAGCAGAGAGGCGCGCTCGAGGACACCCGTTCTCGGCGGACATATGGGCAGCACCCTTGCCAAATAATTACAAGGATACTAACCTGGTGTTTGATGGGACTTCTGATCCGTCGAGACACGTGAGGACATTCGAAAATATGGCTGTGTTACATGGATATACTGACCCTGTTAGTTGCAGGGCCTTTTTATCGACCCTTAGGGGAGGGGCGCTCGACTGGTTCCAACAGCTCCCCCCAGGCTCGATAGTGGACATTGAGGATTTTGCGGAGAAGTTGACAAATCAATATTCGAGCGCGGTGGCTCAGGAGAAGACGTATTTGACATTGATGGCAATGAGACAAGGCGAGAAGGAGTCACTGCGTAAGTATGTTGCTCGATACAATCAGGCTTGTTTGGAGATTCCATTGGCGGTCGACGAGGTCAAGGCGGGAGGACTGATAAGGAGTTTGCGGGCAGGACCGTGCCGGACTTCCCTGGCTAAGACCCCTGCTCACACGTATGATGAGGTATTGAGGAGATGCAGGAAATATATCAATCTCGAGGAGACTGAGGCGGAGTTTGCCAAACTAGAGGAGCTAGGTCGAGGGGAGTCAAGGAAGGAGAAAGCAGTGTCGCCTAAAAGGAAAACCTTGCCCAGGAGGGACGGGCGAGCTAAGCAAGATCGAGGGCGAGAAGACAGGTGGAAGGACCGACCTATCTCTGGAGGGAAGAGGTTCCATGATTACACCCCCCTGAACGCGAAGGTAGCCGAGGTTCTGATGGCTATGGAAAAAGGGATAAATGGGAGAGATGTGACGTGGCCAAGGTCGAGGTTCGAGGGACCCACCTAACCGAAGTCGAGGAGATATTGCCGCTTTCACAAAGACTATGGCCATACTACTGAGGATTGTCGGCATTTCAAGGACGAGATTGAGCGCCTTATTCGAGCAGGGCATCTCAAGGAGTTTGTTTATCAGGATAAGGGGAGGAGGAAGGAGAAGAGAAGGTGTCGGGAGGACTCAGTAGAGAGGAGTGAGGAAGATGATGATGAGGATGCGCGAGGCGGTCGAGATGGTCGAAAAAGAGATGAGGGGAAGAGGAGGCGAGGAAGTAGAGACCGGGAAAGAGAAGGAGACGTAGGCCAAGTAAAAAGAGGCACAATATATATGATTTCAGGAGGACCGACTGACGGGAACTCGAACAATGCGAGGAGAGGCCACGTTCGAGCAATGAAAAGGAAGAGGGAAGAGGTGAGTATCGCGACCCGCATGTCGGTGATAAGTTTTAAGGCAGAGGATGCTGAGGGAGTGGTCCTGCCGCACAATGATGCTTTGGTGATAACCGCGGAGGTTGCAGGTTTCGACGTGAAGAGGGTGTTCATTGATACTGGGAGTTTGGTAGATGTGATGTTCTACGACTATTTTGTGCAGATTAACAAGGAGCTGAATATGGAGCTGAAATCGGTGACCACGGCACTTTATGGCTTTAATGGGGAAGAAGTTATGCCGATGGGAGAGGTTAGTTTGCCCGTGGCATTGGGATCGGGAGAGTTGAGAAAGGTGCGTATGGTGAGATTTGTGGTTGTAGGGGCTGAGTCGTCCTATAACATCATCATGGGGCAGACGAGCTTGAATGCGTTCCAGGCGGTCGTATCCACGTACCACATGACGATTAAATATCTGGTGGGTGAAAACGTAGGGGAGATCTCCGGGGATCAGCTCACTTCGAGAAGTTGCTACCAAACGACAGTCAGCAATAACAAGCAATTGGAGAAGAGGCAGGCCGAGTCGAAGAGGGAGGAGGTTAATCGACCAGGAGGATCGAGGTCGAATGAGGACAAGCAAAAAGGGGAGAGAGGTAAGGAAAAAATGGGTATCCAACCTGGGGAGGAAGTCGAGGAGATTCAAATGATCAAGGGATGTGAAGGGAGAAGGTTCAGGATTGGAAAGGATTTGGGAGAGCCTATTCGGTCGAGGTTGATCCAGTTGGTTAGGGAGTTCGTGGATATTTTTGCCTATACGGCAGAAGAGTTAACGGGGATAAGTGCGGAGGTGATCGAGCATCGGCTAAACATCGACCTCAGCGTGAAGCCGGTGAAACAGAAGAGAAGGCACCATGGGGCGGAGATGGATAAGATCATCGAGAAGGAGGTCGAGAAACTGTTGGGGGCATGACATATTAAGGAGATTCAATTCCCCGAATGGCTATCAAACACGGTGATGGTGTCGAAAGCGGAAGGGAAGTGGAGGATGTGCATTGATTTCTGCGATCTGAACAAAGCATGCCCGAAGTATTTATACCCGCTTCCTAGGATCGACCAGCTGGTCGACTCCACAGCCGGGTGTGAGCTACTCAGTCTGATGGACGCATCACAGGGTTATCACCAGATCCCGCTGGCTCGTGAGGATTGGAAAAGGGTCAGTTTTGTAACAAGCCGTGGAACATACTGCTATGTGGTGATGCCTTTCGGTCTAAAGAATGCGGGGGCGACATATCAGAGGTTGGTGGATAAAATTTTTAAAGAGCAGTTGGGGAGGAACATGGAGGTGTATGTGGATGATATGCTGGTAAAGAGCAAAGAGGAAATCGACCATGTGAACGACTTAAGAGAAACATTCATGACCCTCCGGAAGTATGGGATGAAGTTGAATCCCGCTAAGTGCTCGTTTGGGGTCAAATCTGGAAAATTTTTGGGTTACATGGTCACGAGAAGGGCGATTGAGGTCATCCCGGAGAAAGTGAGGGCGGTGATTGAAATGCAGCCCCCCACAAAGGTGAAGGAGGTGCAGATCTTAACTGGTCGAATAGCAGGCCTGAGCCGTTTTATTTCTAAAGTAGCCGAGAAGAGCGGGCCCCTATTTAAGACACTCAGGAAGAGCTCGAAATTCCAGTGGACAGAAAAGGCACAAAAAGCATTTGAGGAGCTGAAGAGGATGTTGTTCGATCTACCATTATTGGCAAAACCGACGCAAGGGGAGGACTTGGTGTTATATGTGTCTATCGGTGAGACGGCAGTGAGCTCTGTGTTATTGCGGGAGGAAGGGACAGCCCAATTTCCTATCTACTACGTGAGTAAGGTGATGCAAGGGGCGGAAAGGAGGTACTCAGAGATCGAAAAAGGGGCCTTGGCGGTGGTGGTCACTGTAAGGAAGCTGAGACCATATTTCCTGGAGCATAGGGTGAAGGTCCGAACGAACATGCCATTGGGAGAAACACTGGGTCGACCCTCCGTGTCGGGGCGGTTAGTCAAATGGGCGGTCGAGTTGAGTGAATACACAATTATCTACGAGCCAAGGAGAGCAATTAAGGCCCAAGCGTTGGCTGATTTTATTCAAGAGGGGACGAAGGAAAGCGAGGAGCTCGAGGGGGTATGGCAAGTGTTTGCAGATGGATCGGTGTCGAGGGCTGGAGGTGGCCTAGGCATCGTACTTATATCGCCGAGAGGTGACAGCTTGGAGTTCGCAATTAAGGTGGCCTACCAGATATCAAACAATGAAGCGGTCATCAAAGGACTCAAACTGGCCTTAAGTGGCGGAGCTCGAGCAGTGCAGGTGCATTCAGACTCACAATTGGTGGTAGGCCAATTCCAGGAGGGGTTCGAGGTCCGGGAGGAAAGGATGATGAGGTATGTGGAGGAGATAAAGAAGCTGCAGGGAGAATTTTATTCCTTCGAATTAATCCAAATAACTCGAGGAGAAAAATGGTCGAGCAGATCTGTTGGCTAAAATGGCACAAAGTCTGGTGGACTGCAAGAGCAGAAGTGTGACCCTGCTGCACATGGAGAAGAGTGTGGTCGAGAAGGAGGTGGTCGAGATAGAAAAAGTGGAGGATTGGAGGGCGTCGATAATGAAAGAATTAAAGGGAGGAGCTGTTAAAGTGATAAGAAGATTCTTCGAGCATGGAGGGATCCTCTACAAAAGGTCGCACGCGGGCCCCCACTTGCGATGTGTAGCCGGAGAAGAGGGGTGATATGTGTTGAAGGAAATTCATGAGGGCTGCTGTAGTGACCACAGCAAGGCAGGTTCCCTGGTAGCAAAAGCTCTAAGAGCAGGATATTTCTGGCCGACGATGAGAGAAGACGCCAAGGTGATGGTGCGGAAGTGTTTGCAATGCCAGAAGCACGGCCCACTTATTCACCAGCCGGCTGAAGCCATGACAGCAATGAGTTTTCCCATCCCGTTCGCCCAATGGGGGATCGACCTGGTTGGGCCCATGCCCCAAGGAACCGGACAGAGGAAGTTCTTGATTGTCGCGGTCGATTATTTCATGAAGTGGGTGGAGGCTGAACCCCTAGCAAAAATCACGGAGGAGAAAGTGATACATTTCCTATATGATAACATATGTTGCAGGTTCGGAGTTCCTAAGGTGTTGGTGTCGGACAACGGGACACAGTTCAATGGCAAGAGGATTAGGGCATGGTGCGAGGACATGAAAATTGATCAACATTTTGCTTCAGTCGCACACCCGCAAGCCAACGGGCAGGTCGAAGTGACCAACAAAATTATATTGAATGGTCTGAAAACAAGGTTGGAGAAAGCATCGGGAGCGTGAGTGTACGAACTTACTTCGGTGCTATGGGCGTACAGAACAACTCCCCGATCGACCACTGGGGAAACGCCGTTTAGTATGGTATATGGCATGGAGGCGTTATTACCGATAGAGGTCGAGGTTTAGTCCCAAAGATCGAGCACCTATGATCGAGAACAGAATGAACAGCTGATGATGGCAGCGCTCGACACAATCGAAGAGCTTCGAGGAAAAGCAACAATCAGAGTCGAGGCATACAAACAAAGGATGCGAGCAGCGCATGATAAAAAAGTGAAAGCACGAAGATTCCAAGTGGGTGACTTGGTGTGGAAGAGGGTCGATGTGCTGAAACACGTTGGGAAATTAGAACCAAACTGGGAAGGACCATACCTGGTCGAAAAGGTCCACGCTGGAGGAGCATACTCTTTGAAGGATGCTAAAGGAAGATCCCTAGCCAGGTCATGGAATGTGGCTAACTTAAAGAAATATTATGCTTAGAATTTTTTCTTTCTTACTTATTACCACCGGTGTAATCAAATGCCTTGCTCGATAATGAATGAAATGGCATATTGAAGTTTCTACAAGTTATTATTTACCAAATTAAGCTTATATGGTTGGAATCCTGGGATTAACCTTGGTGACAAGCTGTACGATAAAAATCCATCATGATTAAGGCCATGAGGCTGGATGGTCGTATGTAACGACCACCTCTTTGAAGGTGGGCATGCGTTCAAGCAAAAATACGTCATGATTAAGGCCATGAGGCTGGATGGTCGTATGTAACGACCACCTCTTTGAAGGTGGGCATGCGTTCAAGCAAAAATCCGTCATGATTAAGGCCACGAGGCTGGATGGTCGTATGTAACGACCACCTCTTTGAAGGTGGGCATACGTTCGAGCAAAAAATCCATCGTGATTAAGGCCATGAGGCTGGATGGTCGTATGTAACGACCACCTCTTTGAAGGTGGGCATGCGTTCGAGCAAAAAATCCATCATGATTAAGGCCATGAGGCTGGATGGTCGTATTTAACGACCACCTCTTTGAAGGTGGGCATGCGTTCAAGCAAAAATCCGTCATGATTAAGGCCATGAGGCTGGATGGTCGTATGTAACGACCACCTCTTTGAAGGTGGGCATGCGTTCAAGCAAAAATCCATTATGATTAAGGCCACGAGGCTGGATGGTCGTATGTAACGACCACCTCTTTGAAGGTGGGCATGCGTTCAAGCAAAAAATCCATCATGATTAAGGCCATGAGGCTGGATGGTCGTATTTAACGACCACCTCTTTGAAGGTGGGCATGCGTTCAAGCAAAAATCCGTCATGATTAAGGCCATGAGGCTGGATGGTCGTATGTAACGACCACCTCTTTGAAGGTGGGCATGCGTTCAAGCAAAAATCCATTATGATTAAGGCCACGAGGCTGGATGGTCGTATGTAACGACCACCTCTTTGAAGGTGGGCATGCGTTCAAGCAAAAATCCATCATGATTAGGGCCACGAGGTTGGATGGTCGTATGTAACGACCACCTCTTTGAAGGTGGGCATGCGTTCGAGCAAAAAATCCATCATGATCAAAGCCACGAGGCCGGATGGTCGTATGTAATGACCGCCTTTTTTAAGGTGGGCATACGTTCAAGATAAGATCCACCAAGAGTATGGCTGCGAGGCTGGATGGTCGTATGTTACGACCACCCTTGATAAGGGGGGCATGTGTTCAAAGTGGAAAGCCCGTCATGATGGAGATCATGAGAGCATGTGTTCAAAGTGCGCAATTACACGGAAAGTACAAATCACAAGAAGGAAAATATGCTAACAGCATAGAAGCTCCTCTAAGCTACCTTGCTAAAAAGCCACGCAAACACATCGAAGCAGATCATCACAAGCATAGACAAAGATAGAAATAAACCAACCAAAGCATTTTCATTTCAAAAAGATCGTGAGATCGTAAAAAGTACACACATTACAGAAATTCAACTGGATACAAATGAAAGCTAGAAAATACAATGCTATTCTACGGAGGAGGAGGAGGAGCAGCAGTCGAGTCGGCGTTGCTCGAGTAGGCGTTGGGGTCGACCTGGGGACCAGTGCCAGAGGTCGAATCGCAGGCTTCATTAAGTGGGCGTCGCCGAATAGACTCAGCCATTGCGACCAACATGGCAGCCGGGGGAGTAGCATCATCGGGCAGAGTAAAGGTCTTCTTTAAAGTCTCCGATCGGCCTAGGGTTCTTCCGAGCTGACCCGACCACCACTCATGCTCGAGGGGTAGAGTAGGATCTCCGTGAAAGCTAGAGGGAACCTTTGGTAAGGCATCCCATATAACCCCGGGGTCGAGCTGCTCAAAATCATCTTCGGCGATCTGCTCGCCGGCTTTCTGGAGAGCAAACTGAAAGCAATCCACCCCGAAATCTTGAACCTCCTTCAAAAATTGGGGCGACTGCATGAAGTCAGCCACCACTTGCGCACGATGTTCTCGAAGGAAGAGCTGCCCAGTTGTGGTTGCCCAAAGCATCTGCCTAGCCCGAAGGGCAGTGGCATTTGCGTATCTTTGCTTCTCTTCCGCGTGGGCAGCCCTCTCTTTGGCCAGAACGGCCTCCAGTTCAGCCCGAGAAGCCTCCGCCTTGGCTAGTGCCGTCTCTGCCCGCAATCGAGCAGCCTCGGCCTGCTCTCGAGCAACTTCGGCTTGTGCTCGAGCGGCCTCCACTTCTGATCGAGCAATTCACTCTTGCTCGAGCGCGCCCTCCCTATCCTTTAACGCAGCATCCTTCTCCGCTGCGGCCGCCTCCTTAGCCGCGAGAGCAGCATCCTTCTCCGCGAGAGCCTTACCTTTATTGCTGAGCTCTTCATCAAGGGATCGAAGCTTGACGTCGAACTCAGTCTTTTGCTCTGCTTGGGTCTCGCGGAGCTGGGAATTATTCTTTATGAGAGTGGAGTTCTTATCCTGCAAGAACTTAATGGTGCTCTCGAGGCTTTTCAGGGACTTCCCAGAGCTGTCGCGAGCCTCTTGCGCCGTGGGCAAGAATTGGACCAAGCGCTGTCATCAGTAAAGGGAACACGTTTCAGAGTTGGTGCAACGCGTGAAACATAGGAAAGAAGACAACAAAACGCAAGGGAAACAATACCTGGGCAATCCACTGAATGAATTGATCTCCAAATTCAGGCAGCGTAGGGCCGAGCTTTTTGCGGTCGTCCTCGAGAAGAACACCCTCGAGGCGCTCGGCCACCTCGTTCGTGGATGCCAACATCAAGGACATCGGTTTCGGAGCAAGGGGGTCAGGAGGAAGATAACTGTCGCGCCCCCGCTTCCAGATGATCGCACCTTGATCGGTGCGGGACCGCTTGCCGAGCACTGTATCAACTCTATTGCCAGACTCGACCAGCGCCTTGGTCGAGCCAGCAGATTGGGTCTTGAGGGATTGTTGGTCGAGAGGAGGCTTTTCTAAAGCTGGGGTCTTGGATGAGGCGTGGAGCTCAGGAGATTTGTCCATGTTTATGGAAGAAGCAGAGTCTTTGGGAGGGGGAGCCCGATGATAGATTTTCTTGCGGCTGTCGATATTTTGACGGTCGTCAGTTCTCGCTGAGCGATCATCGGCCTGATGGTGACGATCGGTGGACTTCTGGCGGTCGCCAGGTTTGTGTTGACGGTCGGCAACTTTCTGACGATCATCGACCTTGGAAGAGGTCGAAGACTTGGTGGCTGAAGAAGAAATGGATTTTGGTTGAGGGTTCTGGGAAGTTTGCCCCGGCTGCTTCGGCGGCTGAGGGGGTTGCTTCTCATGTTGTTGCTGTTGTTGCGGCTGCGGAGGCTGCTTCTCAGGTCGATGTTGCGCCTCCTTGGGCGGTGGTGGAGGAGGCAACGGAGTCTGCCGTGGTGGCGATCGCGGTGGTGGCTCTGGTCGAGACCCACCAGAGCTAGCCGACCCATCAGCCTTGTCGCTGCTCGATCCAGCGACAGTCCCCGATTTTTTCTTCAGAGGAGTCTTCCTCGGTGGGATGTTGAAGCTGGGCACCTCTGCAAAAAATCACAATATAGATCAGATGCAAGGTCAATAATAACCACTCGAAATGAAAATGAGGAACCGCACGAACATTCAGTTAATCTGATCGATTACTACCTGGATCATCCTCAAGTCGAATGAGATCAAGGATCTCGTCAGTGGGAGGAGGGCAAGTCTTGTGGGTGAGAAGACCACAATGGTGGAGGAGGTTCTCGTCTTTGAGAAGTGTTTCTGAGGCAACGGTCTTAGAGTTCCAAGAATGGACCCGTTGCTCGAAAAGAGGGTTCGCAGGAGGGGCAGAAACCTCCTGAGGAACCTCCGTGACCCACGGGATGGAAGGCCAAGAGAAAGGCTCAGCGGGACGGACAAACATAAATCGGTCGATCCATTTAGGAAGATTGGAGGGGACGTCGTTGATGAAATGAGCACCATTACGACTCTTTAAATACAGGCCTCGACCTTGTTTGGAAGGGGCGTAACAGTAATGGAAGAAGGCAAGGTCAAATCGACCAAGGCGGACATGGCAAAGAATGACAAAGGTGGTCATAAAGCGGATAGCGTTAGGGGGAAGTTGATGAAGAGGAAGCCCGAACCACTCGCAGATCTGAAGAAGATCAGGATTCAGAGGGAAACGAAGACCAAGTTTAAACTGGATTTCGAAGAAAGTGTAAGCAATCCCGTGGAGGATGGTCGAATTTGTCAGAAGGAGAGGACCTGAAGAACGCCCAACCAAGTGGTTGGCCGATTTTGTCGGGTTTGAACCAAGGATGAGAAAGAGAAGAAGAAGAAGTACGCTTGGAAAGTTTTTTGGTCGAGGACCGTTTGGGTGGAGAACTCGAAGAGGGAGGAGCAGTGGGCTGCGGAGAATCGACCTCGCACTCCTCTGGCTCGTCTAACGCACCAAGGGGAGGTCGACGTTGGCGGAGAGGAACGTTGTCCATACTATCCCCGGAGTTGGGAGAAGCGACGCGGGCAGTAAAAACGCGAGTAGGAACTGTATCGCCGGGGCAAAGGATAGAGAGAGGGACGGCTTCGAGCGCGGAAGGTAGTATTTCAACTGAATCAGAGGAGGTCTCAGTGTCTGAAAAGAAAACCAAAACAAAAACAAAGAAAACAAATATCAAAAAGAAGCTGTCGCGAGGAAGAAAGAGGGGAGAAGAAAGATTGGGGTTTTACGGGAGAGCAACCCAAAAACCAGGGAAATTTCAAAAATTTTCAAAGGAGAGACAAAACCCTCAACATTCAATAGACAAACAAGAGTATCCCAAGCGCAAATTGAACACAAGACAAGCCAATTTGGAGCAATTCAGCAGGCAGATCGAGAACACCCAATATTGAAAATCCAAGAATATACAAAATAGAACTACGAAGAATATAAATTCAGGTGTAAAGAGACTTACTCATAACCGTGGATGGATAATTGATGGAAGTTTGAAGGGGCGCAGAAGAAACCGTCGAGAAAATAAGAGTTTTTGTAGAAGAGAATTCTGGGCACAGAGTAATTCGAAAACTGAGAAGGTGGAAAAAGTTGAAAAATACGCTAAGTATGGAATTTATACTTTGGTGATGGAGGGGGGAAAGATAAGGGCCGTCAGATTAAAGGTAGATCCAACGGTGGGGAGTATTAATTTGCACGGAGCTCAAAACGGACGCGTTAGGCGAGGAGGTGCAATAATTAAAGCGCCTGACACATCTGGTAGTCGTGACGCGTGGCAGAAAGCGGATGCGGCAGAGAGGACTTAAAGCAGATAACTTTATTTCTAGTCATTAATGGGGAATTATTCGAAAAAGTGAGCGGGAAGCTTACTAGCTGGTCGATATCTAACGACGAACCATCCAGAAAGACGATAAATGCTAATTCACTCTTAGATCGAATCATTCAGACTCGACCAGAGTGGGGGGGACTAGATGATATGGGATATTATACCCACAAGGCTGAACCGGTCTGTCGACCGGTCGGGGAGGTCACATTATGAGGAAGCCAAAGAAATCGAGCAATTAAACAGTCGACCAGGCAAGACTGTCGACCAAACTATCATTCGATCAGATACGCGATCGAGCAACCTATTCGACCTCAGCAGGTCGATTAGTTCGAGGACTTAACACCACGCTGATCGGCCTAGTCATAGACGCGTGAAGGAAGCCTCTGACAGAATTCCAAGAGAATATTTACCCCATGTGCAGGGGGACACGTGTCGAGAAGGCAGAGGTGGATAGCGATAACCACCTCTGACAGCCTACCCCATGAGAAGGAGGACAAGCGCCCAAAGAGGATTGGTGCAGGCGATAGTGGCGACGGATACCTCTGACACACGCGTTTGGTGTGCACGGACGGGCAGTTAGGGCAGACATCTCATCAAATCCAGGCAGCCCTAGGTCAGGTATCTCACCCCTATATAAAGGGGGTGAGCCTTTCTTCTTCAACACGATCATTCTACTACTTACTCTTGGGAATTGATTGAATATACACTGACTTAAACTTCGGAGGCTCTTCACCGGAAAACCCCTCCGGTGTGGGAGTTCTTTGTAGGTGCACGACGTTCAACCGGCGAGAAGGAAGGCGATTACTCAAGTTCCAGCCGGTCGAGGAGTTTTGTGTTACCAAATGATTTTTCAAACTTTTTGCCTAGAACTTCAAATCAACATTTGACATAGCTACAGATCTCATTTCGACTTTAAATTTTAACACCATATATAATACTATCAGAAGGTAATACATTTCAGTTTTCACAGCAATCGGACGAGTATACAATTTTAAATGATTTTTTGAATATTCAGCATCACTACTTGATTCAAAAGTGCATAAGAGACCAATTATTCAACAAAAACGTCTAAGGGCTTCTCCATGAGGCCAAAGAGTTCAAATATTCCAGTAATCCACAACCTTATTCACGATTTAAGCACAAATCACATACGAACATAAATAACGAACAAGACATGAAATTAGATGGCCAAATATTCAAACCCTAGCATGCAATTCCCCACAAGGCTTAATATATCACATACACACTTAAATTAAGGGGGTTTAAACAGCCTTGTACCGTTCTCGGGGAGATTTGCACGAAGGAGGGTTCGAACGGGGCGAGGAGGGCTGCGAGCGCGCGGGGGAGGGTCTGCGGTGCCGCTGGGCGCGCGAGCGGGCGACTGCTGGCAGCTGGGAGGCTTGCACGAGCGTCTGCTGGGTACTGTGCAGCTGCGGGACGTGCGAACGGGACGCTGGGAGTGCTTGCTGGCTTCGGGAGGGACGTTGGACACCGTTGCCACGCACGAACAGGTCATGATGGTGGTGGCGATGGCGAAGGGCGATCGAGCGATGGACGACAGCGGAGGGACACGACGGGCGATGCTCGGCGATGGCGGAGGACGGCCGATCGGGGCAGAGAACAAAAAATAGAAAAGAAAAAGGGAGAGAGAGCGAGGGAGAGAGATCGGCGAGAGAGAGAAGAGGAGAGAAAAGGCTGCTGGGAAAAAATATTTGACGAAGGAGAGTCCCAATCTCTCCTATTTATAAGGTTCCCATAGGGGTTGGAAGAGATCCCCTAAATCAAGCAATCTTGCCAAAAATCAACACAAAGGAAAAATGAAGGGGAAGACTTACCATACAAGTAAGCTTGCCAAAAGAAATTAACACAAAAGAAAAGGAA
>CACSLK010026087.1:3780148-3791103 GCA_902706635.1 Striga hermonthica
GGGGGGGCGACCCAGCTGGGCGCGGGCGCGGCCTTCGGGCCTTGGGCGCGGGCGCGAGTTGGCTTCGGCTAAGAGGCTCGACCGGCAGCTCGGTTCGATGGAAATTAAATTAAAATAATAATTAATAATTATATAAAATAACCACATATAATATTTAAATTAAATACACAAATAGGCACATAGAATCCGTTTAGGCAATTAGACAATTTAATATAAAGCAACAATTAATAATAATAACAATTAATATTAATTGCAACAACAACAACAACAACAACAATAATAATAATAATAATAATAATAATAATAATAATAATAATAATAATAATAATAATAATAATAATAATAATAATAATCTATTTATTCATGAACGAACGGGGCGTTACAGTTTATCAGGATAAGGTGAGGGGGAAGGAGAAGAGGAGGGGTCGGGAGGAATCGGTGGAGAAGAGCGAGGAAGATGATGATGAGGATCCACGAGGTGGTCGAGATGGTCGAAAAAGAGATGAAGGGAAAAGGAGGCGAGGAAGTAGGGAGCGAGAGAGAGAAGGAGATGGAGGCCAAGTGAAGAGAGGCACAATATATATGATTTCAGGAGGACCGACAGACGGAGACTCGAATAATGCTAGGAAGGGTCATGTTCGAGCAATGAAGAGGAAAATAGAGGAAGTGGGTATCACGGCCCGAGTACCAGAAATTAGTTTTCGGGCAGATGATGCAGCAGGGGTGGTGGTACCCCACGATGATGCCTTGGTGATTACGGCGGAAGTCGCAGGGTTCGATGTGAAGAGGGTGTTTATAGACACATGAAGCTTGGTCGATGTAATGTTTTATGATTGCTTTGTGCAAATCAATCGGGATTTGAATGTGGAGTTGAAACCGGTGGCTACGGCCCTGTATGGTTTTAATGGAGGGGAGGTTATGCCGATGGGAGAAGTGAGTCTATCTGTAGCTCTGGGAAAAGGAGCGACCCAGAAAGTCCGAATGGTGAGATTTGTGGTCGTAGGAGCTGAATCATCTTACAACATCATAATGGGGAGAACGAGCTTGAACGCGTTCCAGGCGGTCGTATCCACGTACCATATGACGATCAAGTATCCGGTGGGTGAAAATGTTGGTGAGATCGCCGAGGATCAACTTACCTCGAGAAGTTGTTACCAGACCACTGTGAGCAACAACAAACAGCTAGCAAGGAGGCAGGCGCGCTCTAGAGAGGAGGAGGTTAGTCGACCAGGAGGGTCGAGATCAAAGGAGGAAGGGCACAAGATGGAGAAGGGGAAGGAGAAGGTGGATATCCAGCCAGGTGGCGAAGTTGAGGAGATACAGATGGTCGAGGGGTATGAAGAGAGAAAGTATCGAATCGGGAAAGAGTTGGGGGAGCCAGTGAGGTCGAGGTTGATTAGTGTGATAAGGGAATTTGCGGATGTGTTCGCATATTCGACGGAGGAGTTGACTGGCATCAAGGCTGAACATCGACCTCACTATAAGGGCGGTGAAACAAAAGAGGAGACATCACGGGGCAGAAATGGATAAAGTGATCGAGTTGGAGGTAGAAAAGCTCTTAATGGCAGGCCATATAAAGGAGATCCAATTCCCAGAGTGGCTATCGAACACGGTGATGGTCTCAAAGTCAGAGGGGAAATGGCGGATGTGCATAGATTTTCGGGATTTGAACAAAGCATGCCCAAAGGACTTATATGCACTGCCCAGAATCGACCAGCTGGTCGACTCCACGGCCGGATGTGAGCTACTCAGCTTGATGGACGCGTCCCAAGGTTATCATCAAATCCCGCTGGCACGAGATGATTGGAAAAGGGTCAGTTTCGTGACAAGCCGAGGAACATATTGTTATGTGGTAATGCCATTCGGTATAAAAAATGCAGGAGCAACGTACCAGAGATTGGTGGATAATTCTTTGAGGAGCAGCTGGGGAGGAACATGGAGGTGTATGTGGATGATATGCTGGTGAAGAGCAAAGAAGAGATCGATCACGTGAATGACTTGAAATAAACATTCATGACCCTCCGGAAGTATGGAATGAAGTTGAATCCCGCTAAATGCTCATTTAGGGTCAAATCAGGGAAGTTTCTAGGCTATAAGGTCACAAAGAGGGGAATCGAGGTCAACCCGGAGAAAGTAAGGGCGGTGGTCGAGATGCAACCCCCCACGAAGGTGAAGGAGGTGCAGATCCTAACTGGTAAAATAGCAGGCCTGAGCCATTTTATCTCTAAGGTGGCCGAGAAGAGCGGGCCCCTGTTCAAGAAACTCAGGTAAAGCTCGAAGTTCCAATGGACAGAAGAAGCCCAGAAAGCATTTGAGGAGTTGCAGAAGGTGTTGATCTACCAGCCACTGTTGGCAAAACCGGTGCAAGGGGAGGACTTGGTGTTGTACGTGTCCATTGGCGAGACGACAGTGAGCTAGGTGTTATTGCGGGAGGAAGGGACAGCCCAATTCTCTATTTATTACGTGAGTAAGGTGATGTAGGGAGCGGAGAAGAGGTATTCGGAGATCGAAAAGGGGGCCTTGGCAGTGGTCGTCACTGTCAAAAAGCTAAGACCATATTTCTTGGGACATAGGGTGAACGTCCGGACGAATATGCTACTGGGGGAAACGCTGGGTCGACCCTCTGTATCGGGTCGATTAGTCAAGTGGGCGGTTGAGCTGAGTGAATACACGATTATTTATGAGCCAAAAAGGGCGATCAAGGCTCAGGCACTGGCCGATTTCATACAAGAAGGGACGAAGGAAGAAGAGGAGTCTGAAGGAGTGTGGCAGGTGTACGCAGATGGATCGGTGTCGAGGGCCAGGGGTGGCCTAGGCATTGTACTTATATCGCCAAAGGGTGATAACCTCGAGTTTGCAGTCAAAGTGGCATGCCAGATATCAAATAACGAGGCGGAGTACGAAGCAGTCATTAAGGGACTCAAGTTGGCCCTAGCCGGCGGAGCTCGAAAAGTACAGATACATTCAGATTCACAATTGGTGGTGGGTCAGTTCCAGGAAGGGTTTGAGGTCCGGGAAGAAAGGATGGTGAAGTATGTGGAAGAGATGAAGAAACTACAGGAGGAGTTTGATTCTTTCGAGTTAATCCAAATACCTCGAGGAGAAAATGGTTGAGCGGATCTATTAGCTAAAGTGGCACAAAATCTGGTCGATTGCAGGAGCAAGAGTGTGACCCTACTACATATGGAGAGGAGTGTGGTCGAGAAAGAGGTGGCCGAGGTAGAAGAATTTGAGGATTGGAGGGCGCCGATAATTAAAAAATTGAAGGAAGGAGCCGTCAAAATAATAAGAAGATTCTTTGAACATGGAGGGATTTTATACAAAAGATCCCACACTGGCCCGCACTTGCGATGTGTGACTAGAGAAGAGGGACGATATGTGTTGAAGGAAATCCACGAGGGATGCTGCAGGGACCACAGCAAGGCAGGTTCCCTGGTGGCAAAAGCTCTAAGGGCAGGATATTTCCGGCCAACGATGGGGGAAGATGCAAAGGCGATGGTACAAAAATGTTTGCAATGCCAGAAGCATGGCCCTCTTATTCATCAACCGGCCGAAGCAATGACGGCGATGAGTTCTCCCATTCTATTCGCCCAATGGGGGATCGACTTGGTCGGGCCCATGCCTCAAGGAACTGGACAGATGAAGTTTTTGATTGTTGCGGTCGACTATTTTACGAAGTAGGTGGAGGCTGAACCTTTGGCAAAGATCACGGAGGAGAAAGTGATACATTTTCTATATAACAACATATGCTGCAGGTTTGGAGTTCCTAAAGTGCTGGTGTCGGACAAGGGACCCAATTCAATGGCAAGCGGATTCGGGCATGGTGCGAGGACATGAAGAACGAGCAACACTTTGCTTCAGTCGCGCATCCGCAAGCCAACGGGCAGGTCGAAGTGACCAACAGGATCATACTGAACGGTCTAAAAACAAGGCTGAAGAAGGCATCGGGAGCGTGGGTGGATGAACTTACTTCGGTGCTATGGGCATACAGAACAACTGTAATATCCCATTTAGTTATTAGTAATAAGTATCAGTTTATTTCCAAGATTGAGCTATTTTAAGGCTTAAAAAGTTAAAATTTTGAGGTTTTCAAGTCACACGGGTCGTGTGACAAGTCACACTGGACGTGTGAAGTCACACGGGTCATGTGGCAAGTCACACGAGTCGTGTGTATCAGCAACGACAGTAAGTTTAGCCTCGGCTTTTTCACACGGGTCGTGTGACATAAGTCACACTGGTCGTGTGATGTCACACGAGTCGTGTGACATATGTCACACTGGTCGTGTGTAGTCACACTGGTCGTGTGACCGACAAAAATTTTAGATTTTTGAGAAATTGATTTTGGTGCCAACCATAGTTTATTTTGAGCAATTAAATATGCTTAGCTGATAATTTGAAATGTTTGGCAAGGACTTATTTAAGTGATTAATTTTTACAAGTTTAAATTGTTTAATTTGTTAATTTCTTCACTCCAAATATTTTATTCCAAAGTTTTGGCTATAAATAGAGGCTTCAAAAATCAGATTTTTACACCAAAGTAAAGTATCAAAGTTATATTGGGAGTTTAAGTGAGGAAAAGTATTTTGGAGTAAAGGATTTTCAAGATATTCAAGTTCATATTCAAGTTCATATCAAGCCTTTCAAATTTCAAGTCTTTGAAGGAGGTAATTCATGCTTGTATTTGATGATTGAATTATGTTATTAGCAAAGCATGATTAGTATAAGTAATTCTTGTTAGAACTTAAGTATTTGATATCATGCATGAGTTATAAGTTGAGTAATGATTTAGTTTATGTTGGCATAATAGTATCCATTTCATGTTATTGATATGAGTTATCATGATAATAAGTTGATAAGTTGATAGTTTAATATGATGTGTTATTTATGTTAAGTGTAAGAGTATGAGTTTCACAGTTGATGATGAGTAAATTGATAAGTTTAGCATCAAAATGTTGATAAGCATGCAATTTCATAAATTGTGCAAGTTTAGCTTTAACATGTTGAGTGAACATGTTGATATCATAATTTAATATTATGATTGAGTACAAACCTTGCTCCCTCTCTTAGCAGGCCGCCCCTCTTGGCCCAATCCAACTCTCTCCCCAGCCCAACACACCCCTCACACTTGACCAAGACCATCGTTCCACTGGGCCCAACACCTCGGCCCAACCCCAAGCCCACCTGCCTTCCTGCTCCTGCTCCCACACCTCGACAGAAAACTGGACAGAACACTCCCCCGCCAGTTTAAATTGCAGCGGCCACCACCACTGTGCTCCGGCCGCCGGACGACAACCTCAGCTCCGGCACCGGCACCGGCGCCGGCGCCGTCAACGACCATTTTCAGGCGAGCAAAAATATTCTCTCGGCGGATCTTCTCCCCGGCATGTCGTATGTCGCACCACCGGAGCCCGCTCAGTACGACCAGACCATCCCTCCGGCAGGTTCCGGGCATCTCACTTCCGCTATCTCCGCTATCTCCGACAAGGGCCTAATCTCCCCCAAGGCCGGAATATTAGGCTGCGGGACTCCCCCGGCAACCACCTCGATCATTTTGGAGCCCACCGGCCGGCTGCCAAGGAACAACTCCGCCCAAGGGACAAACACGACCATCCTCCCACTACAGTCGGAGAACCAAGGCCTCCGGTCTACCGAAGCACGATCCTTTCGGGATGCGGTTGGCACCCCCCCTACTAGACCGAGCCCCAGAGTTTGATGTTGGAGTCCTTCCAGGACAAACAGAGCGGAACTGTCACCCGCTCCGAGGAGGGCAGGTTCAAGGTAAGTTTCCCTGAGCCCACTGTTATTTCCCTAGCTGGGTCGATGGATAATGCTCTCATTTTGAAGTTTTCCTTCACTGTCCCTTCCCTCCGGGATTTATCTGTCGGTTTGGTCAAATTGGGTTTGAAGGGTAGCGTGACCCCTAAGTTCTTGAATTATAATCATTATTTACTTTTTTTGAGTTGAAAGAGGACTACAACTTGGTTTGGATTAAGACGCATCTCAATATATTTGGATGTGCTGGTCAGGTGTTTTAATACACCCCAGATTTCTCCTTTGTTGAGGAATCTCCCATAGTCCCGGTGTGGTGTTGCTTTCCGGGCCTTTTACCACACCTTTTCGATCCTTCCGCCCTCTTTTCGATTGCCAGTTGCATTGGCAACCCCATTGAGACTGATGCCGCTACGGCAAACCGATCGAGGTTATCTGTCACACGGGTGTGCGTAGAGGTTGACCTTAGAGACGAGCTCATCAAGGAGATTGAGCTCGACCAAGCGGGCAAGACCACTATACTAAGGGCAACAAGCCCCGACCTGCTCTGCCACCCCATCGACGTGTAGCGAGACAGGCTACTATCGCCCCGTTGAGCCCTAAGGAAAAGGGCAAGGCCCCGGCTCACAGCCCCAATCCGAAGGGGCAAAAGGGCAAGGGCAAGGTCACCTCTGAGGGCACACTGCCCAAGGAGGTTAGCCTCGATAGGCCTAAGGCCAAAGCTACAGGCCTTTTCCCCCACCAGTCCCTCCATTCAGCTCCCATAGCTACCCATTCCCGCTTCTCTATGCTTGACTTGGAGTCGGAGGAAGAGTTTCACACTTCCTCCAACCACCTAGGAGCATCGACCAGCTCCCCTTTTGATGATGATGATCTATTAGTGGATGAGATAGAGTCTCCTGCCATCCCTATGTGTATCGCGGCCCCCCTTTCTCCTCAGCTCTCATGATCGTAGAGCCCTCCACCCACCTTTCCTCGCACCTTTGCCCACCAGCTCGACCCCTGTTGACCCTCCCTTCCACTTCCCCCCCATTCCCCACTAGCAGGTCTGGTCCGTCTTCCCCACAGGGCCAGACGCAGAGCTCCGAGGGATTGGAGCACTTACAGCTCATACTTTTACCCCAGGAGTTTCCCCATATTCGAGAGGGACCTTTACAGGAGATCCCAGAGCACCGGAGACCACAGACCAGATCGATGACTGCGCAGCTCTCTGCTAGCCGAGCTCTTACCCTACCAGACATACAGACACAGCCTAACCATGGACAACTCCAGTTAGGCGCTCCTAATGACGTTTGACATGTCAGTGACATCGCTTACATGGAATGCCCGTGGTCTGACTAATAGGACCACCCTTGCTCATGTTAGATCTCTCACTCGTGAGCATAACCTTGACTTTGCGGCTTTCTTAGAGCCTATGACTCGTGACCCTTCTTTTGACGTATATTCGCGACGCCTTGGTTTTCATACTGGGATGGGAAACACCTCTAACAAGATTTGGTTATTCCACTCGCGTGACTTTACTTGTCAGATCCTTCGAGATACTGATCAAGTCTTGCACGTGAAGCTCACCGCCGGCCATCTTCCGGAGTCGATCTTCCACACTTTGGTTTATGCCAGTTGTGCGAGGGTTGGTCGCTATGACCTCTGGGACACCATGCGTGAGATTGCTGAGAGTATGGAGGGATTACCGTGGATGATTAGCGGTGATTTCAACATATTCTTGCATCCCGATGAACGCATTGGTGGTGTCTCGGACCGACCTGCGGAGATCTTAGATTTCTCGCATGCTGTATCGGATTGTGAGCTCATCGACGCTGGTTACGAAGGGGCTCCCTTTACGTAGGAAAGGGCCGGAGTCAAGGAGAGGCTCGACCGCGCTCTCTACTCAGAGACGTGGACGAGGGTGTTTGCGACCACGGTTGTGACGCACCTTCCTCGAATTGGATCCGACCATGCCCCCCTTCTGATTTGTTGTCGGTTCTCTATTTCCCCTCGGTGAGCGTCCTTCTGCTTTCAGAACATGTGGGCCCGCCACCATTCTTACTACGATACAGTTAGAACCTCTTGGCAGCAGGCTACGCACCTCTATGGGATGCGCAACCTGGAGGAGAAGCTCAAGAGACTCCGCTGCGTGTTGAAGCAGTGGAATTGGACGATTTTTGGTGACATTTCTCAGCGCCTTACTGCAACTCAGACTGCGTATGCGAAGGCGGAACGGACCTATGATTTGGATTCTTCGCCAGAGAATAGGTCCGAGATGCGCCGCTGCCATGCTGAGTACCAGTTGCGCCTCCTCATGGAGGAAGATTTCTGGAAGCAGAAGGCTGTTGTGCATTGGGTGGCTGAGGGGGAGCGTAATACAAAGTTCTTCCAGGGATTCGTGAGGCAGAAGCGAGTCAAGTCGTATATCCATAGTGTCGAAGATAACGGGTCATCCGTGACCCAGGAGTCCCAGATACGGGAGTAGTCCAGGGCTTACTTCCTCTCTCTCTTTTCCTCTGAGCGGGATTTGCTTACGCACCCCGACCCGGACCTCTTTCCGACCATCCCGCAGTCGGTCGACCTTGTTGACCTCTGTGATCTCCCGAGTAAGGAGGAAGTCAGGGAGGCTGTGTTTGGGATTGATCCCAACAGCGTCTCTGGACTGGATGGTTTTTCGTCTCTCTTCTTCCAGTCTTGCTGGGAGATTGTGGGTGCTGACGTAGAGGAAGCTGTGAGGGATTTTTTCTCTGGCCACCAGATGTCATAATCCTTCACGGCTACCTCCATCATTTTGATCCCGAAGAGATCGGGACCTAGCACTTGGTCTGACTATAGACCTATCAGCTTATGCAACGTGACTAACAAGATTATTTCTAGAATCCTCAAAAGTCGTCTCGCTCCCCTCCTCCCCCACCTTGTCTCTCCGAATCAGAGTGGATTCATCAAAGATCGAGTCATTAGTGATAATATCCTACTGGCTCAGGAGATGATACACGACATCTCTCATGCGAATCGAACACGAACCCCGAACCTCGTGCTGAAGCTAGACATGGCCAAAGCATTTGATAGGGTCGAGTGGTTGTTTCTCAGAGAGGTACTGGCTCGGATGGGATTCCCCAACCGTTGGATTAGCTTTGTGGAGGCGTGTGTGGAACACTGCACATTCTCCGTTTTGATTAATGGTAGCCCCACGACCTTTTTTCCCTCTACCCGCGGCCTTCGTCAAGGGGACCCTTTATCCCCCTCCCTTTTTGTTCTGGTGGCTGACTATCTCTCTCGCTGCCTTGACGGCTTCATTTGCGATTTTCCGAGGATGACCTACAGCACGCGTGGTTGTGGACCTTCCATTTCCCACCTTTCTTACGCGGATGACATTATCATTTTCACTCGTGCGAATGATAATGGGCTAGTTGCTCTCATGAGTCTTTTGGACCACTACAGTGAGACATCTGGCCAGCTAGTCAGTGTTAGTAAGAGTTCCTTTATCATGGACCATCACGTTGCAGACCACTGGGCTAACCAGATTCACGAGCGTACTGGTTTTGCTCGTGGGGACTTACCCATCCCTTACCTTGGGGCCCCCTTGTACAAAGGCCATCTTTCCCATGAGCTTTTTATTGATGTCCGTCAAAGGATGATTGACCGGATTTCTGGCTGGTCACATAGACACCTATCCTTCGGAGGCCGACTTGCTCTGATCAAGAGCACTCTTTGTGCCCTTCCTCTTCACCTTCTCGCGGTCCTTGGCCCCCACCAGTCTACGATTCATGAGTTAGATCAGATCTTAGCCCGCTATTTTTGGAGCCATGGCGAGGGCTCGCGCGGTCGGCGGCAGACCCACTGGGTGAAGTGGGACTCCATCTGTCGTCCCCACTCTGAGGGTGGGCTCGGGATTCGGCGTTTCTCTGATATCGTTACTGCGTTTTCCTACAGGATGTGGTGGCGTCTTAGGGAGGGCAAGTCCCTTTGGGCCCAATACCTCCTGAGGAAATATTGCCCTGGTGGTGCTGCTCACCCCTGCAGGGTGATAGCCGCCGCTCGGGATAGTCGACAGTGGAGATGTCTTACCATTGTTGGCAGGCGTGCTCAGGAGCACATTTTTTGGACCTTGGGTTCTGGGGAGGTTCGCTTCTGGGATGAGTGGTGGTTCGGCGAGGCCCCTCTCTCGAGTACTAGGCCCGTCACTCACCTGCCTTTCATGCAGATGAAGGACCTTTGGACGGGAGGGCTTTGGGATAGAGATAGGATGGAGGATATTCTTGGTGAGGGTGGGGGTTTTAGTAGTCTAGAGATTGACCAGATCCGACAGATTCCCATTATGGAGGGAGGTTTGGATGGCATGAGGTGGAGACTTACATCTTCGGGTGCATTATCTACGTCCTCAGCCTGGGGAGAGGTGAGGCTGGGCAACCGACCAAACCGCCTCTTCGGGGCCATATGGACTAACCTTCTCACCCCGGCCATTTCCGTCTTTTTGTGGAGTCTCCTATTACGGCGGATTCCCATTGACACTGTGATGCAGGCGAGAGGGTTCTCTTTCCCCTCCCGCTGCCATTGCTGTGCTGAGACCGGTACCTTTGAGATCGAGACTTTCACCCACCTTTTCCTTGAGAGTGAGACTGTGAGGAGAGTGTGGGAGTGTAACACCCCGACTTTCTAATACATCAGAGTACGCGATTTTTCGCAAATTTACGGAAAACTTAAATAAGATACTTATTTTTTTGCGAAAGCTGATTCGGGGGCTACCGTGAAAAACTTGACTTCTGAAAACCGTTAGAATTTAAAACTAATACATAAAACGGTTATAATTTATTATCTGACTAACGTCGGAGCAAAGTCTGAAAGTTTTAGCGGAAGTCTAGCGTGGCAAAAGAACATAAAAGTCTGAATAAAAGTTCTGAAAAGTTTTAGCGTTCAACATCAAATACATCAAACACAAAATATCCTTAACAGCTCGCCCGCTCACTCCTCGTCCCCGACCCTGCGACCTGAAAATCATGAAAATGTGGGGCGTGAGCACTAAGGCACTGTGCTCCGTAGAAACTCATGCTAATGTATAACATCGTAAATAATAACATGATCATGAACTAAGCATATACAACTGAACTGAAACTGATATCAGGTAACTGATAAAAATAATCGGTCTGATCTCGCGACCGAAGTCACGTAACTGATAACTGAATCTCGCGACCGAAGTCACGTAA
>CACSLK010026087.1:3822252-3834157 GCA_902706635.1 Striga hermonthica
GCCCGACCGCAGTGAGCCGGCGGTCCGGCCAGAAAATGAACCGGCCGGTTTAGACCGGTTCAGGAGTTGTTCAGTATTTACTGACTCTGTTCGAGTCCAGTGCAGTATTTCAGTTAATTTTTCAGTCCAGTCAGTCCAGTGCACCGGTATTAGTTTAGTCCAGTTTTTCTTGTCAGTCAAGTTAAGTCCCGAGAATATTCCAGTTAAATATTTAGATCGAGTCGAGCATCTTAACAGTTAATTTCAGTCAGTCTGAGCGTAGTACTTAGTATTTGTTTAGTTATATAATTTTTACAGAGTGATCAGCAGCAGCACTTACATTATCAGTACATGTGGGGACTCAGACTAAGTATTACATTACGTATAATTACAGCTATCATGCGAGGTATGTATATATCAATTCCGCTTAGAGTGGTGGCCAGTTTGCGTAATTCCACTCTGAGCTCTAGTGGCTAGATCTGACCACTAGGGTGTGCACATGGTTCCGGCTAGTATTATTACAGTCGGCAGACACAGTTTACGTCCAGTTTATGCTGTTGACGAGCAGTTACAGATAGAGGCAGATATACATGTGTTTGATCATGATGATGCAATTATTATTAATGTTTACTTTAGTATGAGTTTTTGCGGAGTACAGTGTTTATAGTACTCACGCTCCCACTATTATGATTCTTTTTCAGGAGACAGGGTCGGTTCGGAGGAGTGAGTGGAGCTGGTGGTTGCCGGTCCAGTACATGTAAATATGTTATATTTTTGCAGACTGTTGATATGTATATATTTGCCACGTTTTACTTCCACTGACGTTTTCAGACTTTCAAACTAGCGTGTAAATTTTCAGACGACGATCCGAGTTCTCGGGTCTAATTTTATACAGTATCACGCGCTTGTTTTATAATGATAATCCGTTTTTCATAAATGTGTTTATAGTTAACGGATTTATAGAAAAGAAACATTTTATGTAGCATCCCGAGATATGTTTCGCAAAATAAAACGTAAACTTTAAAAAAAAGGATTTGCGAAAATCGCACTCTGATTTTAGTAAGCTAGCGGGGTGTTACACTAACGGCCTTGTTTAACCATACGTTAAGAACATCAGTTCCCCCTCAAGATTGGCTCACAAATTCAATACTTCATTCAACTTATTTATTAATGAAGAGGTACATGGGTATTTATAGGTGCCACCTACCTCTAGTTCTAATCTTAATAGGAAACTAATAAAACAGTAAAATATTAAATCCTAAGGCAAGTAAATATCCTACAACTATAAATTCCTAAATCTACTAGATCTCCTAATTACTTGTCTTGCACTTCAAGCAATTCTAGAATGCTCCAAGTCCTTCCCAAACCCTTCGCCACCTCAGCACTCCTCGGCCGCCTTTGCGCGCGCGCCCTCACGCCTTGCCCTAGTCCTCGAGGACTAGGCTGCACCGCCTTCGCCCATGCGTGTATGTCCTCTCACCTCGAGGCTTAAGGTCTCGCGCCCCACATGCGCCATTCCTATTCCTTGTAGGATCATGCCTCGATCCCATATCCACTATTCCTATTCCTACTAGGAATATGATCTCTGTTACGTTTCCTGATCTTCCGAGGATTACTCCCGTCACCGATCTTCCACGCGCGTTCCGGCACTCAACTGCTTTTCCTATTCCTGCGAGGATTAGTATTTGCGCCTTGCATATTCTTACGAGGATTAGGCTTGCCACCCCGTTCTTGACTTGTGCCTCGCGCGTGTCGCCTTGCGCCCAGCGCTCGTCTTCCAGTACTCCTATGCCTACGCGGTCTAGGCCATCGCCCGTGTTGCCCCACGCGTTGCTGCCCATCGTCCGCGCGTCTCTACCACCTCCGTGCATGCTGCGCACGCCTAGCATCCCGCGCACCGCGCCTCGCTCGTCTATCGCGCGTCTATGCACGCCCAGCACCGCCCGTGCATCGTCCAGTGCCCGATACGCGCCCATCCATCCGTAGCAACTCCCCTCGCGCGCCGTCCACCCAACAACCTCCCCCTGCGCGCCACTTCGCCTAACCTCCAAGCGCCATGCGTGTCTACGCCAATGCACGTGTGCGCGCCCTTCTTGAATGCACCCTTTCTTGCGTGCTTGTGCGCCTCGCATACGAGCTCGTACCCGTCTCTTAGGCCATACATGCGTTGTTTTGGCCCTATTTTCAGCCTCCTTGGGTCGTCTCGGCCCTTGGCCCTTCTTGTCGCAGAGGTCCGGAACCCACTTCCGTATCATTCCCCTCCTCTTCGAGACTTTCCTTGTCCTCAAGGATTCATCCTCGACCATCCAAACATCGGGCACATCTTCTTCGACCATGCGCACATCCCACTCATGGTCATTGTCGACCTCGACCAAGACCTCGACTTCGAACATCTCCTCATTCGTGTTGTCCTCCTTGACATCGCCCATCGCCTCTTCTTCATCCTCGTCCGTGAACTCGTCGGCGGACAACGGTTCCTCGCACTCGACTTGGTCGACCTCACACTCGACCACCTTATCTTCAACATAGCCCGATAGATCGAACGTAAACAAGGGCTCTCCTTCAATGACCTCCTCCATCATCTTGAGTTGTCGTTCGAGCTTCTCCTTTTGCTCGTACATCTCCTCCAAATATTCTCGCTCCCAAGGGGTTAATTCCCTCTCCAAACATTCAAGGTATTCAAGATCCTCTTAATCCCACTCAATTAATGGCTCGAACAACATTTTTTTTTTACTCTAAAAATTCGAACAAAAAATTCAAACCTAAAAGTAAAAAAATAAAACAAGAGAAATTCGGCCCCTCAACAAAAGGTAATAACCGAACAAAAATCAAACAAAGGACTAACAAGATGACACTTTTTTTTAACTCACGAAAAAAAATTGAAAAATTCGAATAAAAATTCAAAAATTTCAAACCAAAAAAGAACAAAAAATTCGGTCCCTCAGCAAAAGGCAAAACCGAAAAAAAGAAAAAAAGATAGATAGATAATAACACGATCAGCACCTCTCAATGAAAGCACCAATGATGACAGATCGTGTTGTTATCTATTTCCGGGTTGTGAATAAACGTGCACTCAGGGCCTTCGTTTATCCACGATAGGTGTATCTAACAGACGCACTTCAGCCTTCTCCTAGACACCGTGACTTCAAGACGCTCTAATGGCCTTCTCTCCGACACTGTATGTAAACACGCACTAACGGCCTTGTTTAACCATACGTTAAGAACATCAGTTCCCCCTCAAGATTGACTCACCAATTCAATACTTCATTCAACTTATTTATTAATGAAGAGGTACATGGGTATTTATAGGTGCCAACTACCTCTAGTTCTAATCTTAATAGAAAACTAATAAAACAATAAAATATTAAATCCCATGCGTGGATGTCCTCTCACCTCGAGGCTCAAGGTCTCGCGCCCCACATGCGCCATTCCTATTCCTTGTAGGATCATGCCTCGATCCCATATCCACTATTCCTATTCCTACTAGGAATATGATCTCGGTTACGTTTCCTGATCTTCCGAGGATTACTCCCGTCACCGATTGTAATATCCCAATCAGTTATTAAGTTATAAGTTATAAGTTTGACTTTAAGTTGAAAGTATTCTCGGTTAAATTTTATTTAGTAATCGAGCCAGTTCATTAATTAGTTCCGGTTCGTTTACTTTTAGAAATGGATTTTACTAGTAGGGATTAATTATTTCGAGTAGTCTGATAAGTTTTATGATTAATTTGACATGAGTGTCTAAATTAATCATTTGAGTAAAATAATTTATATAGACATTTTAGTCTATTTAAATTATTAAGAGAGAAATATGAAGGTTTTAAAATTTTCGGGTTTTCGGTTTTCGATTGTAGTCGGAATTTAAGTCCGATTTCACTTCCGGAAAATAAATTAAATAATTTCTTTTCTATATTTTTAGTAGACTACAAGATAAGAAAAGTTTTTTAGCATTAAAAGGAAAAATGCCAAAAGAAAAAGAAGGAAATCTGAAATTGTCAGAATTTTCGATTTTACGGTAACTGTTCATTTTAAATCAGAATTCGGTTCCGTAAATTCTAGATTTTTCCTTATTTCACGAATTATATAATGCCAATCAGATGAGGATCACATTGTGGGGTATTTTTAAGCATTGACTATACATTAGGAAAGTTTACAAGTTATGATTTCATTTTTTATCTTTATTAATTTTTATAAGTTATGTTTGTTTATTTTTGTTTATTTCTTCACTCAATCATCTTGTCCCCTCTTTTGTGGCTATAAATAGAGACCTTAAATCAGATTATTTTCATCAAAGAAATATTTCAAGAGTAATATAACTCATTAGAGAGAAATAAGTTGTGGGAATTTTGGAGGGTGAAGAATCAATTTTCGAGTGCAAATTTTATTTTCAAGCAAGAAGAAGAAGGTAATAAGTCATTCTTTTAGCATGATTTATAGATAATTTAAAGTGCCTTAATATATGTTAGAATGTGTTAAAGTTCCAACCTTTAAGTATTTATAATCATGTCATGAAGTAAGAAGTTATGTTAGATCGTATGCATGATTGTTATGTGTTGTTTGATTTCGAATTAAGCATGCTATGTATAACCTGGTACATTAAAATTATTATGGCTATTTGTTTTGTAAATGATGAGTACATAGGAGCAAGAATCATTTCTTTTGGTTAAGTATAGCTCGAGTTATAAATTTTTAAAAGTTTATCAGGCAAGCTGAATTTTATGTGCATGTTTCCAGCAGTAACTTTGAACGGAAATGAGTTGAGATATATGCATGATAAAATTATGAACTTTTTATGACATGTCTACGAATGTGTTGAGATCATGCTTGCCAAATTTCATAATTTTAGGTTTAGAAATGAATGAGTTAAAATATTTATACCCCATATATGTCAAGATGATTTTAGATGCATGAGTACTCAGTCTAAGTTTGAATTTTTAACATGAAACTTTTATTTAAAATTCTCACATGAGGGATGAACAATTTGACCATGTTTCATCTTAATATGTGGATTATACGATATTATAAAATTATTGAAGTTTTGCATGTAAATAGCATATTTTCATGTTATGATTAACACTTGAGTTAAATATGCTTTAAATTTGAATTTTTAGTACCAAGCATGTTTAAGCCCAGTTTGATAGTTATAAATCCTTATAAATCATGTGTATGAGGTTGATAAAAGTTGATATGTTAAGTGAAGTTTGAGTATTTTTACTTTCAAGCTATTATCTAAAAGCATGATTAATATGAATTATGTTTTTGGCATTGAGTAAAAGTTGAGAAGATTTAAGTTGTTAAATGTATTCATTTGAGAAATAGTATGTATTATTTGTGTAAGTGATAAAGTTATAAGTAAATAGTAAGGATAAGAATGTTATACGAGCATAGTACTTAGTATATTTGTTTATATTTTCATGTAGCGTGACAAGTTGGTTTCGAGAACAACATTTACATTTTCACACAATTTCGAAAAGAAAGGTGGGGACCCAGACTGAGTATTTCATTGAGTATAATAGCTATTATCGTATTCAAAGGTATGTATATAAGTTTAAGTTTATCCGCTTTGGGTGGAGGCCAGAGTCCTTAATAAGCCATCCCGAGTTCTGATGGAGACTTTAACCATCAGAGTGTGCACACGGTTATCAATTCAAGAGTAAAGAAGTTAAAAATATAAAGTTACCGGGTTTAAGTGTCCGGAAAAGTAGAATATATATATATATATACCTATGATTATGATATTGATATTATTATTAATGTTTACTTTAGTATGAGTTTTTGCGGAGTACAGTTGAGTAGTACTCACGCCCCATTATTATCATTTTCAGGAAACAAAGATGGTGCGGAGGTGTGAGGAGCTGTGGTGGTCGTGGATTGATTAAGTTTCTCGTGTGGATTTTAATAAGGTTTCGGTTTGAAAACTATGCTTGTAAGATATTCCGCTATGTTTTTTTTAAAAGTTTGAACGTGTGTGATTATATTTGTGATTTGAATAAATTACTGGTTTGTAATTAAGAACGGGTAAGGTTTTTATATATGTTCAATATTTAAAATATGTTTATTTTAGTTATTTGATCAAGTTCAAAGAAAACAGATTTTAAAGTAGATAAGTTTAGTAGCATCCCGAGTTAAGAAGAATTTCAAAAATTTGTAAGTATTTTTGAAATAAGTTGCGAAAAAAATTTACTCTGATAAGTCGGGGTGTTACAGTTGGTATGAGAGCCAAAGTTCAAATGCTCTGAATACTAAAATTTAAGTTTCAGGAAAACCGACCACACCACGCTCACACCTCGCCATTTATCAGGTAAGTGTTGTAATTTTTTTTTTAATATATGCAAATTACTAAGTCTATGCTCAATAAGATATTTGAAGTGAGAGATTATATTAGATGCTCGATATTTATAGAATTAAGCATATATTTTCAGAGTGTGCTAAAAGTTTATGATGAATTTTTAGATGGCACCCCAAGGTCGGAGGGAGATGACGACATCAGAAGTCTTTGTTCAATTCCGTGGGTACAATCCTGAGAAATTCTCAGGACAAGGAGATCCTCGTCTAGTGGAGGAGTGGATTCAGGGTCTCGAAACTATTTTTGAGATCACTGAATGCAGAAGCAGCGTATTATTTGTGCTCAACTTCAAATGACCGGAGATGCCCGACTATGGTGGAACTCCTACTGGGGCATGCGTCCTGGGGAAAAGGAGAATCTCACCTGGATGTAGTTCAAGGAGATGATGGAGGAAAAATACTATCCAGCTCACTTTTGAGCTGAGATGGAACGTCAATTTTTGGCGTTAAACCAAGGAAACCGCTCAGTTGATGAATATGAGCGAGAGTTTACTCGATTGGGATCTTTTTTCTCTTATCTTGTGGACACGGAGGCTAAAAAGGCAAGACGATTCCAAGACGGGTTACAACGAGAAATCCGTCATCACGTAGCTGGACACTGTATTCAGACTTATGCTGATATAGTTGTCAAGGCTCAAGAAGTAGATGCCAGTTTCCGGAGGGGCGATGGCCAAGTCCAGGTGCAGCCAATTGTTAAAATTCCAGCACCACCACCAGTGCAGCCCATGCCTATCCAGCAGGCCAAGAATAAGAACAAAAGGAAGTGGAAAGGTCCTCAGAATAATAACAAGCAGAAGCAGCAAGGTCCAGTTAATAAACTACAATATCCAGCTTGTGGCAAATGTGGACGTACTCATCCAAGAGAATGTCTAGCAGGGCAGAACATTTGCTTTTTCTGTCGGAAGGCCGGACATACTCTTAGGGATTGCCCAGATAGGCAGTAGCAGAAGAATCAGGGGCAACCTCAGCAGCATAGGGCAGGACCTCAGGCTCAAGTGTATGCTGTGAAAAAGGCTCAGGTGGAGCAGAACCCAGGTACTATGTCTGGGATGATTATTCTGAACGATATTCCTATTTTTGCATTGTTTGATACGGGAGCGACTCATTCGTTCGTGTCAAAACGATGTATAGAAATCATAGGAGCTAAACTTATTAACACTGATGATCCACTTGAAGTAAGTCTAGCCTCAGGATGGAAAATAGTGACGAGTTCTAAGGCAAATAACCTTAAACTCAATATCGGAGGTAGAATTTTGGAAGCTGGCGCATACGTCATCGAGATGAGGGACTTTGACCTTATACTCGGTATGGATTGGTTAACACGTTATCATGCGGACATTCATTGTCTTGACCGAGAGGTAATTCTTTATCTTTCGGAGGATGATCAAATTTCTTTCTACGGCTCGAAGACGCGAACATTGCCTCAGGTGATTTCCATGGCGAAGGCGAGGAAGATCATTAGAAGGGAGGATTGCCAAGGATACTTGGTGAACATTGTCAATGAAAATTCGAGAGCACAAACACCTCATGACATTTCAATTGTTCGTGAGTTTGTGGATGTGTTCCCGGACCAACTACCAGGAAAACCACCCAGTAGGCAGGTGGAATTCACAATTGATCTTGTTCCCGGAGTAGCACCTGTGTCGAAGGCACCATATAGGATGGCACCAAAGGAATTGCAAGAGTTGAAAACTTAAATTCAAGAGTTGTTGAAACTTGGTTTTATCAGACCAAGTGTTTCACCGTGGGGAGCACCTGTACTGTTCGTGAAGAAGAAGGACGGATCCATGAGGATGTGTATCGATTATCGGGATTTATTCCGGTTGACGATAAAGAATAAATATCCGATTCCAAGGATTGATGATTTGTTCGATCAGTTGAGAGGAGCTTGCGTATTTTCAAAGATATATTTACGCTCAGGCTATCATCAACTGAAGATTAAAGAATCTGACGTAGCTAAAACTGCATTTCGAACAAGATACGGTCACTACGAGTTTGTGGTGATGCCGTTTGGGGTAAGTAATGCACCAGCGGTATTCATGGATTTGATGAACCGTGTTTTCCACAAGTATTTAGATCAATTTGTCATCATCTTTATTGATGATATTTTGGTCTATTCCAAGAGTCAAGAAGAGCATGAGCAACATCTGAAGGTAGTTCTCGGTACCCTTAGAAAGGAGAAGTTGTATGCCAAATTCTCTAAGTGTGAGTTTTGGCTGAAGAAAGTGGCGTTCTTAGGCCATATTATCACTGCAAGAGGAGTAAAAGTGGATCCAGCAAAGATCGCGGCAATTCAGAATTGGGCAGTGCCCAAGAATTCATCAGTAGTTTGAAGTTTTCTCGGATTAGCAGGTTATTATCGTAGATTCATCGAAGGGTTTTCAAAAATTGCTCTCCCTTTGACAAATTTAACGAGAAAATCTATGAAGTTCGAGTGGTCCGATCGTTGTGAAAAGAGTTTCCAAGAGCTCAAGAGGAAGCTTACATCAAATCCAGTGCAAATTATCCCTGATCCTACTAGAAGTTTCACTATTTATAGTGATGCTTCGAAAAGGGGTCTTGGATGTGTACTCATGCAAGATGGTCAAGTTGTTGCATATGCGTCGCGACAATTAAAACCGCATGAGCAGAATTATCCAACTCATGATTTAGAGTTGGCAGCAGTAGTGCACGCACTCAAGATTTGGTGGCATTATCTCTATGGTGGCCAGTGTGAAATATTCACTGATCACAAGAGTTTGCAATATATTTTTACACAGAAAGAGCTCAATATGCGCCAACGGAGATGGTTGGAGCTTGTAAAGGATTATGATTGCACTATCCAATATCATCCGGGAAAGGCGAATGTGGTAGCAGATGCCCTAAGCCGTAAAGTGAAGAATGGGTCGACATGTTATATCACTCAACAAAACCAACTTATTAAAGAGTTTGCTTGGATGCAGATTGAAGTTGTCAAGACACTTCCCAAGGAGGTTACTGGAAGGGTTAACTCAATGAAAGTTCAGCCTATGCTGAGAGAAAGAATCCAGAAGGAACAATTTTTCGATCAATTTGTTCGAAAGATAGAAGAAAAATTTCACGCTGGAGGAGTAGAAGGCTTTTATCGAGGTTCCGATGGAGCATTAGAGTTCAGAGGAAGGATTGTTGTGCCAAAAGTCGAGGCCTTGCGAAAGGAGATCTTGACTGAAGCACATAGTGCACCATATTTAGCTCACCCTGGAAGTACCAAGATGTATCATGACTTGAAAAAGTCGTTTTGGTGGAAAGGGATAAAGAAAGATGTAGCAGACTTTGTGAAGAAGTGTTTGGTCTGTCAGCAAGTTAAGGCCGAGCACAGAAGTCCATTAGGTTTGTTGCAGCCAATCGAGATACCTAAGTGGAAGTGGGAGGAGGTTACCATGGATTTTGTTACAGGGCTACCTAAGTCATCAGAACAACATGACGCAATTTGGGTAGTAGTAGACAGGTTGACGAAAGTCGCTCATTTTATGCCTGTAACAATGACTATGTCGATGGACAAGTTAGCTGAAATTTATACTCGTGGAATTATTCGACTCCATGGAGTGCCTGTCACAATCATATCTGATCGAGATCCCAGATTCACTAGTAATTTTTGGGGAAGTTTGCATGAAGCAATGGGTATGCAGTTAAGTTTCAGTTCAGCTTATCATCCAGAGACAGATGGCCAGTCAGAAAGGACGATCCAGATGCTTGAAGATATGCTCAGAGCTTGTATTCTGGATAGAGGGAGAAGTGGTTGCCGTTAGTAGAGTTTGCTTACAACAACAGCTATCATTCATCAATTGGGATGGCTCCATACGAAGCACTTTATGGTCGTAAATGTCGATCGCCCCTTTATTGGGACGATGTTGGAGAAAAGCAAGTACTTGGTCCAAAGATGTTCGAAGAAACTGTTGAGCAAGTAGCCTGGATTCGAGAAAGGCTCAAGACTGCTCAAAGTCGTTAGAAGTCTTCAGCTGATAAGCAAAGACGAGAGATGCATTTTGAAGTTGGAGATAAAGTTTTCCTGAAGGTTCGACCCATGCGAGGGGTCATTCGTTTTGGAAGAAAAGGTAAGTTACATCCACGTTATATCGGTCTGTTTGAAGTTCTTGAAAGGGTTGGAGAAGTATCGTATCGATTAGCTTTGCCTCCTGAGTTGGCAAGTGTGCATAATGTATTTCACGTATCGATGTTACGTGCATATGTTTGCGATCCAGATCATGTTCTTCAGCACAATGAAATTTGAATTCAACCAGATTTGTCTTATGAGGAGCAACCAGTAGCGGTTTTGTATAGAGAGGTTCGTAGACTCAGAATGCGGGATGTGCCTCTTGTTCGTATCAAATGGAATCGCCACGGAGAATCAGATGCGACTTGGGAGCGAGAAGCAGATATTAGAGCTCGATTTCCAGATTTCGAGTTTTGAAATTTCTGGTAAGTATGATTTTAAATTTCATTATTTTTGTTTAAGTATTTCCGAGGACGAAAATAATTTTAAGGGGGGTAGATTGTAATATCCCAATCAGTTATTAAGTTATAAGTTATAAGTTTGACTTTAAGTTGAAAGTATTCTCGGTTAAATTTTATTTAGTAATCGAGCCAGTTCATTAATTAGTTCCGGTTCGTTTACTTTTAGAAATGGATTTTATTAGTAGGGATTAATTATTTCGAGTAGTCTGATAAGTTTTATGATTAATTTGACATGAGTGTCTAAATTAATCATTTGAGTAAAATAATTTATTTAGACATTTTAGTCTATTTAAATTATTCAGAGAGAAATATGAAGGTTTTAAAATTTTCGGGTTTTCGGTTTTCGATTGTAGTCGGAATTTAAGTCCGATTTCACTTCCGGAAAATAAATTAAATTATTTCTTTTCTATATTTTTAGTAGACTACAAGATAAGAAAAGTTTTTTAGCATTAAAAGGAAAAATGCCAAAAGAAAAAGAAGGAAATCTGAAATTGTCAGAATTTTCGATTTTACGGTAACTGTTCATTTTAAATCAGAATTCGGTTCCGCAAATTCTAGATTTTCCTTATTTCACGAATTAAATAATGCCAATCAGATGAGGATCACATTGTGGGGTATTTTTAAGCATTGACTATACATTAGGGAAGTTTACAAGTTATGATTTCATTTTTTAACTTTATTAATTTTCATAAGTTATGTTTGTTTATTTTTGTTTATTTCTTCACTCAATCATCTTGTCCCCTCTTTTGTGACTATAAATAGAGGCCTTAAATCAGATTATTTTCATCAAAGAAACATTTCAAGAGTAATATAACTCATTAGAGAGAAATAAGTTGTGGGAATTTTGGAGAGGTGAAGAATCAATTTTCGAGTGCAAATTTTATTTTCAAGCAAGAAGAAGAAGGTAATAAGTCATTCTTTAAGCATGATTTATAGATAATTTAAAGTGCCTTAATATATGTTAGAATGTGTTAAAGTTCCAGCCTTTAAGTATGTATAATCATGTCATGAAGTAAGAAGTTATGTTAGATCGTATGCATGATTGTTATGTGTTGTTTGATTTCGAATTAAGCATGCTATGTATAACCTGGTATATTAAAATTATT
>CACSLK010026087.1:3842518-3861071 GCA_902706635.1 Striga hermonthica
AACAAGGCCGTCAGTGCGTGTTTACATACAGTGTCGGAGAGAAGACCCTGAGAGCGTCTCGAAGTCACAGTGTCTAGAAGAAGGCCCTGAGTGCGTCTGCTAGATACACCTATCGTGGATAAACGAAGTCCCTGAGTGCGCCGTTTATTCACAACCCAACGTATAAATAACAACACCGATCAGCGGTCCTTCATCATTGGTGCTCTCGTTGAGAGTTGTTTCATTGAGAGGTGCTGATCGTGTTTTTATTTATCGTATCTTTTCTTTTTTTCGGTTTGCCTTTTGCTGAGGGGCCGAATTTCTCTTTATTTTTTGTTGGGGTACGAATTTTTGTTCGAATTTTCCCTTTTATTTTTCGAAATTTAGCCTTAAAAAAAAAAGTGTCATCTTGTTAGTCCTTTGTTTGATTTTTTTCGGTTACTACCTTTGGTTGAGGGGCCGAATTTCTTTTTGTTTCGATTTTTTGAGTCTTGTTGGGGGTTTGAATTTTCGAATTTTTCCCCTATTATTTTCGAATTTTTTAGAGTCAAAAAAAAAAGGAGTCATGATGTTACCATTAGTTGAGTGGGATCAAGAGGATCTTGCATATCTTGAAGGTTTAGAGAGGGAATTAACCCCTTGGGAGCAAGAGTATTTGGCGGAGATGTACGAGCAAAAGGATGAGTATGAAAGACAACTCAAGATCAGCGAGGAAGAGATCTTGCTCGTGGGCGAAGAGGGTGAAGCGGCGCACATCGACGGTGAGGCCGAAGGAGTCGAAGGGGCCGAGGTCATTGGTGCGATCTTGGTCGTGGGTGATGGGTGCAAAACGTGCGTGCGGAAACAGCGCACGCAACACATCGAGGTCATGGCCGGAGGATCCGAAGTGCTCGCAGTTGGAGAGGAGATGTTGGTCGCGGTCGAAGCGGGCCATGATGAGGAGTCGTACGCACAGTATGGTGTGGATACGCGTATGGTCAAAGAAAGAGTGCCCGATGTTTGGATGGACGAGGATAAATCCTTGAGGACAAGGAAAGTCTCGAAGAGGAGGGGAATGATACAGAAGTGAGTTCCGTACCCCTGTGACAAGAAGGGCCGAGGGCCGAGAGGACTCGAGGAGGCTGAAAATAGGGCCAAAATGATGCAAGCATGGCCTAAAAGACGGGTGCGAGCTCGTATGCAAGGCGCAATGACACGCAAGAAAAGGCGCATTAGAAAAGAGCAAGAATACGCGCATTGGCGTAGATGCGCATGGCGTTTGGAGGTCGGGAGGTTGGCGTACACGAGGGATTATAGCGAATGGACGAGCGCGTATCGGGCGCTAGACGATGCGCGGGCGGTGCTGGGCGCACGGGGGTGCGCGGTAGGCGAGCAGGCCGCGGGCGTTGGTGGTACGCGCGGAGCAGTAGGCGACGGACGTGCGGATCGCGCTGGGCGTACGGGTAGCGTGTACGCGGGTGAAGGCCTAGGCCCAGTAGGCCTAGGATTGGCGCGGCAACACACGCACAACGAAGCCAGTTGGGACGGGGCGTGCGCATGGGCGCACGAGTGCGACGCGGGCGATGGCCTATACCGCGTAGGCATAGGAGTGCTTGACAACGAGTACGGGGCGCACGGCGACACGCGCGAGGCACAATACAAGACTTGGGTGGCAAGCCTAATCCTCGTAGGAATAGGCAAGGCGCGAATACTAATCCTCGCAGGAATAGGAAAAGCAGTTGAGTGTCGGAACGCGCGTGGGAGATCGGTGATGGGAGTAATCCTCGGAAGATCAGGAAACGTAACCGAGAGCCTATTCCTAGTAGGAATAGGAATAGTGGATATGGGCTCGAAGCATGGTCCTATAAGGAATAGGAATGGCGCATGTGGGGCGCGAGACCTTAAGCCTTGAGGCGAGAGGACATGCACGCATGGGCGGACGAGATGCGTGGACGAGGCGCGCGCGTGATGACGGATCGTGTGTTCACCTATACGTGGTTGCGAATAAACGACGCACTGAGGCCTTCGTTTATCCCCGATAGATGTATCTAGCAGACGCACTGTGGCCTTCTCCTAGACACCGTGACTTCAAGACGCACTATTGGCCTTCTCTCCGACACTGCATGTAAAGACGCACTAATGGCCTTCTTTATCACACGTTAAGAACACAAGGTTCTCCCTCAAAATTGGCTCACCAATTCAATACTCAATTCAAGACATCTAATAATGATGAGGTACATGGGGTATTTATAGTTGTAGAAAAAAATCTAGGCCTAAATCTAATAGATCTCCTAAATCATGCAATAATAGAAATCCTAAGTCTAGAAAGCAATAAAATCCTAAACCTACCAAATAACTATTGCTTGGCTTGCACACCAAGCAAATCTAGAAGCTCCCTAAACTAAAACCCTACACTAAAAACTTCGGCCCTATCATACGCACGCCGCCTCACGGTCTCCGTCCCATGCGTCGCACGCGTTCACGAGTCCTATTCCTCGGCGGTCTCGGCGTCTTGCGCGCGGTCCTCATACGCGCGTGCTGTCGCGCGCGCTTCCTCGTTGCCGCATCCCGCCTGCGCGTGCGCTCCCCCGTCCAGCACTCCTACGCCCCCTAGGATTGGGTCGCTCGCGCTTGTGGCGTACTCGCGCGCTGTCGCGCGCCTATTGCTGCTGCTACCCGCATCCCGCGCGTCCTCGCCACTCCCGTGAGTATCGCGCACGTCTCTCGTTCCCGCGCCGCTCGCGCTGCCGTCTCGTGCCTTGCGCGTCGCGCTCAGCGCCCCAGCGCCCCGATCCCCTACCGTGCGCTCCCGTGCACCCGTTACCTTGCGCGTACCGCCAACCACCGTGGCCTGCTTGTCTACCGCGCACCCTATCGCGTCCATCGCATCCGATACCTGGCCCGGCACATATTCGCGCGCATCACGGCCCGATGCGCGCCCCACGCCCGATAGCCGATCTTCCTCGACCCTTCTGCCGCCCAGCTCCGTTGGCTCGCCCGTTGGCCATGGGTCCCATCCATCCATCCCGATGCAATCACCAACTCTCCAAATCCAACCGTCCTCCATTCTACTCGTACCTCCCCTTCGAGCCACCGTCTTGCGAACTCGCCTTTTCCTCGAACAAGGCTTACACCAACACTTCTCCTCTTTTGTCTCCACCTTGTGTATCCTTCGAGCTCGTCTGGTCTTGCTCCTCCTAGGCTTGAGCTTAGCTTGCGGACCACATCCCTTTGGCCAGTCTCTTACACATGATGGTCGATTATTCGGGTTTGATGGCTCTTCCAACACGTTTTCCAACCATAAAACGAGACCATCGTCGCCTTCATCGTTTGACTCCCCGGGGTTGATGACCACTTCCGTATCATTCCCCTCCTCTTCGAGACTTTCCTTGTCCTCAAGGATTAAGAAATTAAGCTCGCCTTCCCCTTCATTGTTCTCAACCACCATCGCGTCTCGGGCTCCCATGAGTTGACGCTCATACTCCTCAATATTCCTTCTCTCATGGAGCTCGTCTAAATATGTTGCCTCCCATGGTGTGAGCTCTCTTTCTAAACCCTCCAACATCTCAAGATCTTCCCAATCTAACTCATCCATTGGTGGGTAAGACATAATTTTTTTTTTTTTTTGAGACTCTAACAAAATTCGAAAAATAATAGGGGAAAAATTCGAAAAATTCGAACCCCCAAACAAGACTCAAAATTCGAAACAAAAATTAAATTCGGCCCCTCAACAAAAGGTAATAACCGAAAACAAAAAAACAAAGGACTAACAAGATGACACTTTTTTTTTAATGAAAAATTCGAATTAAATTCGAAAATTTCGACACAAAAAAAAGTAGAGAAATTCGGTCCCTCACCAAAAGGCAAACCGAAAAAAATAGAAGGATAAGATAGATAACCACACGATCAGCCCCTCTCAATGAAAGCACCAATGATGACGGATCGTGTGTTCACCTATACGTGGTTGCGAATAAACGACGCACTGAGGCCTTCGTTTATCCCCGATAGATGTATCTAGCAGACGCACTGCGGCCTTCTCCTAGACACCGTGACTTCAAGACGCACTATTGGCCTTCTCTCCGACACTGCATGTAAAGACGCACTAATGGCCTTCTTTATCACACGTTAAGAACACAAGGTTGCCCCTCAAAATTGGCTCACCAATTCAATACTCAATTCAAGACATCTAATAATGATGAGGTACATGGGGTATTTATAGTTGTAAAATAAATCTAGGCCTAAATCTAATAGATCTCCTAAATCATGCAATAATAGAAATCCTCAGTCTAGAAAGCAATAAAATCCTAAACCTACCAAATAACTATTGCTTGGCTTGCACACCAAGAAAATCTAGAAGCTCCCTAAACGAAAACCCTACACTAAAAACTTCGGCCCTATCATACGCACGCCGCCTCACGGTCTCCGTCCCATGCGTTGCACGCGTTCACGAGTCCTATTCCTCGGCGGTCTCGGCGTCTTGCGCGCGGTCCTCATACGCGCGTGCTGTCACGCGCGCTTCCTCGTTGTCGCGTCCCGCCTGCGCGTGCGCTCCCCCGTCCAGAACTCCTACGCCCCCTAGGATTGGGTCGCTCGCGCTTGTGGCGTACTCGCGCGCTGTCGCGCGCCTATTGCTGCTGCTACCCGCATCCCGCGCGTCCTCGCCACTCCCGCGAGTATCGCGCACGTCTCTCGTTCCCGCGCCGCTCGCGCTGCCGTCTCGTGCCTTGCGCGTCGCGCTCAGTGCCCCAGCGCCCCGATCCCCTACCGTGCGCTCCCGTGCACCCGTTACCTTGCGCGTACCGCCAACCACCGTGGCCTGCTTGTCAACCGCGCACCCTATCGCGTCCATCGCATCCGATACCTGGCCCAACACATATTCGCGCGCATCACGGCCCGATGCGCGCCCCACGCCCGATAGCCTATCTTCCTCGACCCTTCTGCCGTCCAGCTCCGTTGGCTCGCCCGTTGGCCATGGGTCCCATCCATCCATCCCGATGCAATCACCAACTCTCCAAATCCAACCGTCCTCCATTCTACTCGTACCTCCCCTTCGAGCCACCGTCTTGCGAACTCGCCTTTTCCTCGAACAAGGCTTACACCAACACTTCTCCTCTTTTGTCTCCGCCTTGTGTATCCTTCGAGCTCGTCTGGTCTTGCTCCTCCTAGGCTTGAGCTTAGCTTGCGGACCACATCCCTTTGGCCAGTCTCTTACACATGATGGTCGATTATTCGGGTTTGATGGCTCTTCCAACACGTTCTCCAACCATAAAACGAGACCATCGTCGCCTTCATCGTTTGACTCCCCGGGGTTGATGACCACTTCCGTATCAGCGCGTTACCGTGCGTGACTAGGAGTAGGCGTCCAAGGCAGCGCGCGATATGGCGGTTAGGGTTGAGGGGCGGCCGAATGGTGTGGAGTGCAAGGCAAGGAATTGGATAGCAAGTCAAGATATTAGGAGATCTAGTAGATTTAGAAATTTATGGTAGTAGAATATTTACTAGCCTTAGGATTTAATATTTAATTGTTTTATTAGTTTCCTAGTAAGATTAGCATTATAGATAGTTGGTACCTATTAATACCCCATGTACCTCATCATATTTTAAAAGTTGAATTGAGTATTGAATTGGTGAGCCAATTGAGGGAACTTTATGTTCTAACGTATGATAAACAAGGCCGTCAGTGCGTGTTTACATACAGTGTCGGAGAGAAGGCCCTGAGAGCGTCTCGAAGTCACAGTGTCTAAAAGAAGGCCCTGAGTGCGTCTGCTAGATACACCTATCGTGGATAAACGAAGGCCCTGAGTGCACCGTTTATTCACAACCCAACGTATAAATAACAACACCGATCAGCGGTCCTTCATCACAGCGCCCGTGCGCGTCCCAATAGCGCCCAGCCATGCCCCGACCGTGCCAGCGAGCAGCCCGGGGCCCGTCCCAAGCCTTATTTATATTTTTCCCGAACCCTTGTGTGTGCCTTTGACCTGTTTGACTTTGTTTTGCGTGCTAAGTCTATGTGTGGTGTTTATATGCATTTTTGGTCAAGTTAAGTGTTAAGTCCAAGTGTTCCAATGTCCATGGAACTTCACGAACTACTTGGTTGAATCAAGTTCGACCAATGTATGCTTGTGATTGTTCTCAAAGGTCAAATAGGTGTTGATCTTAGTATATTTATTGTTGTAGGTGTTTGACGAGCTGTGCTCGCTGCCTACTCCTGATTGTGTGCCACTTTCCTTTGCGGTACCAGGTGGGTTCTAATCTAAAATTGTCTATGCCATGGATGATGAATGTTCATACTTGTGGGTATGATCTATGTATGAATATAAAATATGTAGCCTATCGATGTGAGCTGTTACGGCCGTCGGTACGGTTGTCCCCGTCGATGTAATACGATTGCCCTTGTGAGGCAAGTCTCCTTAAGTCCTGATATGGTCGTGCCCTTGCGAGGTAAGTAAGACCATATGGAAGGCCGTGTCCGTAGCGTGGCATGTACTCCCGCCTTCGGGTAATGAATCCCTGTTCTGCGGCTAGCGATAGATGTGCACAGGAGTAATGTGGTTGTTGTATTTCTGATAGGAGATGAGACATGATGTGATTATCTTATATTCATGCTGTGACTATACCATTTGACATGTGTTATTTATGTGCATAGTAGTGAGTATTGTTCATTTTGTGCTCACTCCCACCTGCTCTTCACGGATGCAGGTTAAGCAGGTGTCGGATGACGGGGGAAAGACGAGTGGGTCGGTCTTGATTTATGTTTTATGATTATGCTTCCGTAATGAATAAAGTGTGGTCCTTGAGACGTATTGAACTATTTTCAAAACTTGTCCTTTTTTGGGTTATCGGACCCTTTGTTTAGATATTCGTATTGGAGTTATTTATTGAATATTATGTGTTTTCGATTATGCTTGCTATATTGTTTAGCTAATAATCATGTGAAATTGATGTTTTGGGTTAATGAAAGCCTTGTGAAAAATCTGGGTAATGAATACCCGTGGACCCAGATATGACTTGGGTTAAGTAAAATGTTGAATAACACCCATGTTTTCGAAAATGAGTTCAAAAAATTTTATACTGGTTTTGGAAAGTCCAGAATTTCTTTAAAATCAATGTGGGGTGTTACAGAACCAAGGCCATCGGGCGAGCAGCCGGAGTCGGTTGGCGACGAGGGTGCGAGCACGAGCAAGGAACGCGCATCGTGCCTTGATGCGCGCAAGTGGTCGAACGAGCAAGACGGTGTACGTGGGATCCACGGTCGACGATGGAAATATGCAGGCAATTGGTGCACGGGTCGAGCAACGCGATAAGGTGAGGCACACGGCATCGGGTGCACGCGGATGTGGAGTAGAGGATCGAAGCACGGAGGTTGACTGGACGCGTTGGCATTCAGCGGCAAAGTGACGGGAAACACGGGGTGCGCGAAGGGAGCACACGAAGGTGAAGGCCTAGGCCAGGGGGCCTAGGAAAGGCGGCAGCGCACGCGTGCGGAGAAGCCAGAAATGGCGCGGGGCTTGCGGGCAGCAGCGAGTGGACGTACACGGGCGAAGTCCTAAGCCGTGTAGGCTTAGGCGAGACGGGCGATGCGTTGGCAGGAGCAGACCGCGACCGCATAGGCAAGAGAATACCAGGCGACGGCACGTACGCGCGGGAGGATGGCAGCAGCGACGAGGAGCACGCGATAGCGCGCGAGTGTAGCGCAGGCGCGGGAGTCGTAGGCAGGGCAGGATTAGGCGACGCACGAGCGCTGGGCGCGCACGCGCAAGGTAAGGTCGGCGGACTGGGCGCGCGCGCGAAGGACGCCGCGTGGGAAGTAAGCGCGCGGGTTGCCGCGCGCAACGAGGAATAGGCGAAGCATGGCAGCGCGCGCAAGGGCGGCTTGGGTATGCACGCGCGCGACGCGTAAGAGGCGGTTCGAATAAGTTGGGGCGCAAGACTTGAGCATTCTAGAATTGTTTGGAGTGCAAGACAAGTAATAAGGAGATCGAGTTGATTTAGGATTTTATGGTAGTAGGATATTTACTTACCTTAGGATTTAATATTTTATTGTTTTATTAGTTTCCTATTAAGATTAGAACTAGAGGTAGTTGGCACCTATAAATACCCCATGTACCTCATCATAATTTTATGTCTAGTCTTGTCTTGAATTGAGTATTGAATTGGTGAGCCAATTGTGAGGGGAACTTTATGTTCTAATGTGTGATAAACAAGGCCGTTAGTGCGTGTTTACATACATTGTCGGAGAGAAGGCCATTAGAGCGTCTTGAAGTCACAGTGTCTAGGAGAAGGCCGATAGTGCGTCTGTTAGATACACCTATCGTGAGTAATCGAAGGCCCTGAGTGCGAGATTATTCACAACCTCGTATAGATAAAAATTCGATCCGTCATCATGGGTGCTTTCATTGAGAGGTGCTGATCGTATTTTTATCTATATATCTTTTTTTCTTTTTTTCGATTTTGCCTTTTGCTGAGGGGGGCGAATTTTTGTTCTTTTTTGTTCGAAATTTTTGAATTTTTGTTCGAATTTTTCATTATTTTTCGTGAGTCTTATTTTTTCGGTTATTATCTTTTGTTGAGGGGCCGAATTTCTCTTTTTTTTTCTTTGAAATTTTTTGGTTCAATTTAAAGAGTCAAAAAAAAAAAAAAATGTCTTACCCACCGATGGATGAGTTAGATTGGGAAGATCTGGAGATGTTGGAAGGTTTGGAAAGAGAGCTCACACCATGGGAGAAAATATATCTAGATGAGCTTCATGAGCGAAGGAATATAGAAGAATACGAGCGACAACTCGTAGAAGCCCGAGAAGCAATGGTGATCGATGCTCAAGACAATGGCGATGAAGGGGCGTTGAATTTTCTAGTCCTTGAGAACAAAGAAAGTCTCGAAGAAGAGGGGAATGATACGGAAGTGGTCATCAACCCAGGCGAGTCAGAGGATGAAGGTGGCAATGGTCTCGATATATGGTTGGAGAACATGCTAGAGGAGCCGACAAGTCCAATATACTGGCCATCATGTGTACGGGATTGGCCAAAAGGATGTGGTCCGAAGCTAAAGTTGAAGGAGAAGAAACGTATGGCTAGAAAGAAACGCAAGGCAAAGGTTAAGGAATCACGTTGTTGGTGCAAGCCTTGCACAAGGAAAAGACGAGCTTGGAAGATGGAGGCTAAAAGGTGAGGTAAGCACCTAATGGAGGATGGTTGGATATGGCGAGCTGGTGATTGTGTTGGGAAGGATGGAAGGTGCATTGAAGGATGGGACCCGTGGGACGAACCAAGGCCATCGGGCGAGCAGCCAAAGTCGGTGAACGCTCATTGTGCCTTGATGCGTGCAAGTGGTCGAACGAGCAAGACGGTGTACGTGGGTGCACGGTCGACGATTGAAATATGCGGGCAATTGGTGCACGGGTCGAGCAACGCAATAAGGTGAGGCACACAACGTCGGGTGCACGCGGATGCGGAGTAGAGGATCGAAGCACGGAGGTTGACTGGGACGCGTTGGTATTCGGCGGCAAAGTGACGGGAAACACGGGGTGCGCGAAGGGAGCACACGCGGGTGAAGGCCTAGGCCTAGGTGGCCTAGGAAAAGCGGCAGCGCACGCGTGCGGAAAAGCCAGCAATGGCGCGGGGCTCGCGGGCAGCAGCGAGTGGACGTACGCGGGCGAAGGCCTAAGCCGTGTAGGCTTAGGCGATACGGGCGATGCGCTGGCAGGAGCAGACCGCGATCGCATAGGCAAGAAGGTACCGGGCGACGGCACGTACGCACGGGAGGATGGCAGCAGCGACGAGGAGTGCGCGATAGCGCGCGAGTGTATTGCAGGCGAGGGAGTCCTAGGCGGGGCAGGATTAGGCGACGCACGAGCGCTGGGCACGCACGGGCAAGGTAAGGTCGGCGGACTGGGCGCGCGCGCGAAGGACGCCGCGTGGGAAGTAAGCGCGCGGATTGTCATGCGCAACGAGGAGTAGGCGAAGCATGGCGGCGCGCGCAAGGGCAGCTTGGGATTGTTTGGAGTGCAAGGGTGCAAGACTTGAGCATTCTAGAATTGTTTGGAGTGCAAGACAAGTAATAAGGAGATCTAGTAGATTTAGGATTTTATGGTAGTAGGATATTTACTTGCCTTAGGATTTAATATTTTATTGTTTTATTATTTTTCTATTAAGATTAGAACTAGAGGTAGTTGGCACCTATAAATACCCCATGTACCTCATCATAATTTTATGTCTAGTCTTGTCTTGAATTGAGTATTGAATTGGTGAGCCAATTGTGAGGGAAACTTTATGTTCTAACGTGTGATAAACAAGGCCGTTAGTGCGTGTTTACATACAGTGTCAGAGAGAAGGCCATTAGAGCGTCTTGAAGTCACAGTGTCTAGGAGAAGGCCGATAGTGAATCTGTTAGATACACCTATCGTGAGTAATCGAAGGCCCTGAGTGCGCGATTATTCACAACCCCGTATAGATAAAAATTCGATCCGTCATCAGGGGGGATAGGCGCGCGAGTGGACCGCATGCGCGAGTATAGGCCTATGCGCGGTAGGCATAGGCAACGGGTGCTGGCACGCACACGCGGGGGATAAGGCGGTGATGCTGGACACGCGCACAGGCGCGCGCGTGCGATGCGTGAAGGGCGCGCGACGTGAGGCGGCCGAAGGGATTTGGGAGCAAAAGACTTGGAGCTTCTAGAATTGCTTGGAGTGCAAGTCAAGCATTAGTATTATAGTAATATTAGGATTTTATTGCTTTTTAGTGTTAAGATTTATATTATTACAAGATTTAGGAGATCTAGTATAGTTAGGCTTAGATTTATTTTTGCACCTATAAATACCCCATGTACCTCATCATAATTTTATGTCTTGTCTTGAATTGAGTATTGAATTGGTGAGCCAATTGTGAGGGGAACTTTATGTTCTAACGTGTGATAAACAAGGACGTTAGTGCGTGTTTACATACAGTGTCAGAGACAAGGCCATTAGAGCGTCTTGAAGTCACAGTGTCTAGGAGAAGACTGGTAGTGCGTCTGTTAGATACACCTATCGTGAGTAATCGAAGGCCCTGAATGAGTGATTATTCACAATCCCGTATAGATAAAAATTCAATCCGTCATCATTGGTGCTTTCATTGAGAGGTGCTAATCGATTTTTTATCTATCTATCTTTTTTTTTGGTTTTGCCTTTTGCTGAGGGGGCCGAATTTTTGTTCTTTTTTGGGTCGAAATTTTCGAAATTCTTGTTCGAATTTTTCAATTTTTTCGTGAGTCTTAAAAAAAAAGTGTCATCTAGTCCTTTGTTTTGTTTATTCTTTCGGTTATTACCTTTTTGTTGAGGGGCCGAATTTCTCTTTGTTTGAATTTTTTGGATCGATTTATAGAGTCAAAAAAAAAAAGATTCATGATGGCAAACCGTGAAAGGATCCAAGCATTGGAGGATAATTTGAAGATCATTGGGGATGGTCAACATGCCACCAACGAGAACCTGGGAAGGATCGAGCTTATGGTCCATGATCTGGCCGGGCAGCTTACACGTATGAACACGCGACCACGAAGGGGTCACCGATCACGGTCCACAGCGTCAAGCACCAGGACCGAACACGAGGACGATCGCCAGTCCAAGGGCACACGTGCATCGCGCGCGGACCACCACGACGGTCGACGACGGCACGAAGGTCGTGCGCACCACAACTGAAGGCGCGAGGAGGACGACGATCAGCAGTCGTACGCATCGCACGCATCGCGGGCCACATGAGACGAGTGACGGGCACGACGTGATGACCGAGAGCGCTACGACGAGGATCGGCGACGGTGCTATGAGCGTGCACGACACCATCGCGACGAACACCACGAGGAAGGGGCAAGTACACGACCGAAAATTGTTATGCCCACGTTCACGGGAACAGATCCGGATGCATGGTTAAGTCGAGCTGTGCAATTTTTTGAGATCAATGATGTGCCAAGGTACGAAAGAGTTCAAATTGCTGCTTATCATCTTGATGGAGAAGAAAACGTATGGTGGCAATGGGTTTTGCACAAGAACCATGGTGAGCACATGCGTTGGAGGGATTTTGACAGGAAGCTCATCACAAGGTTTGGCTCGAGTGACTACCACGATTACAATGAGGCTTTGTCTAGAATTAAGCAAGTTGGTAGTATGAGGGAGTATCAAAAGGAGTTCGAGCGCATTGCTAGTAGAGTGCGAGATTGGCCCGAGAGTACGCTAGTGGGAACGTTTGTGGGAGGACTTAAGGCTGAGTTGGCAGCGGAGGTAAGGTTGGATAGGCCAGGATCGATGCGAGCCGCCATGGAGTCGGCTAGATTGCATGAGGATCATCTCATGGCTGTACAATAGGCGAGGTCAAGTGACGTGCGCACGGAGATTAAGTACACGCACGCCGCCACCGAAGAAAAAGTACCGAAGAGTGAGAACAAGCTGATGGGCATTACCGTGCGAACAACAAGCAATGTACGGCGGCTTACTGACGAAGAGATGCAGCGACGACGAGAAAAAGGCCTTTGTTATTCGTGCAATGAGAAATTCACGCCAGGCCACAAGTGCAAGGGTAAGGAAGTATTTTTGTTAGAAATTGAGGAGGATTGTGAGGAAGAAAAACCACAGGAGGAGTCCTTGTTGCATATGGTTAAAAGCAAGAAGCGTGGTCCAAAGATGATCACATTCACGACTGAAATTAGGGGCAAATTTGTGGAAGTATTGGTTGATAGTGGGTCTACGCTGAACTTCATTGATGAGAAGCTGTCCAAAGAGATTGAGATTCCATTCACCAAGGTAAAACCTTTTGGAGTCAAAGTAGCAAACGGTGAAACACTCCGAGGGGATATTCTCTTCAAAGGTGTAAAGATGGAGGCTCAAGGTCAAAAGATGAGAGTCGATTTATATGCCTTGCCATTGAAGGCGATAAATATAGTACTCGGATGCCAGTGGTTGGAGACACTTGGTCCAATCACAACTGATTATTGGAAAGGAACTATGGAGTTTGGGAGATCGAGTAAGAGGGTCAAGTTGAGGACTGAGGATCCAGGCGAGTCACCCGACGAGGATGAAGATGATGGTCGAGTTCGGAAGCTGAATTTTCTTATCCTTGGGGACAAGGAAAGTCTCAAAGAGGAGGGGAATGATACGGAAGTGGAGGTTAGCGCCTGCGAAGTTAGTGAAATTGGGAAGCTAAAATGCGAGAGGGGTGCATCGGACCTTATGCACATAGTTGGGAGAACAAGCGTCGCACGCGGGTGGTGACGGGTGCACGTGGTTGCACTGTAGGCGAGTTGGGCACTGGCGGTAGCGGGGACGTGCAAGAGAAGACTGGCGGTAGCGGGGCGCGCACAAGAGCGCGCAAGTGGAGCACAAGCGCGGGCGTCCGAGACCGAGCAGGCATAGGAGTGAGGGGCGGCAGCAAGCATGCGCGCGAGGAGTCTGGACGGGGGGATAGGCGCGCAATGGCGCACGAGTGGACGACATGCGCGGGTATAGGCCTATGCGCGGTAGGCATAGGAAAGGGGTGCTGGCACGCACGCGCGGGGGATAAGGCGGTGACGCTGGGCGCGCGTGATCATGGATCGTGTTGTTATCTATACGAGGGTTGTGAATAAACGCACACTAGGGCCTTCGTTTATCCACGATAGGTGTATCTAACAGACGCACTATCAGCCTTTCCTAGACACCGTGACTTCAAGACGCACTAATGGCCTTCTCTCCGACACTGTATGTAAACACGCACTAACGGCCTTTTTTAAACACACGTAAGAACATAAGTTCCCCTCTCAATTGGCTCACCAATTCAATACTCAATTCAAGACATCTAATAATGATGAGGTACATGGGGTATTTATTGGTGCATAAAATAAATCTAAGCCTAAATAAACTAGATCTCCTAAATCTTCCAATAATAGAAATCCTAACACTAGAAAGCAATAAAATCCTACTACAACCAAAACACTATTGCTTGGCTTGCACACCAAGCAATTCTAGAAGCTCTCCAAGTCTTCACATGCTCGAATCCTTAGCCGCCCTAAATCCCTTCCGCCGCCTCAACGCGTCGCCTACTCCTCCTCGCGCTCAGCATCCCGTGCGCTGCCCCCACACGCGCATGTCTTCTCGCGCATCACGCCCCTGCCGCATCCCGCCTGCGCGTGCTCACCCGTGCCCAGTACTCCTACGCCCGCTAGGTCGCGGTCTTCGTCCGCGTGTCCCCCACTTGCGCGCTCATCGCGCACCCCGTCCCTGCCGGCTTTTCCTCGCGTGTCCGCTCCTTCCAATCCTAGGCCCACTAGGCCTAGGCCCTTGTACGCGTCCGCGCCACCGTCTTTGTGCCCCGCGGTAACCCCTCGCGTACCGCCTACGTCCGGGCCCCGATCACCTATCGCACGCCTATGCGTGCATCCGCGTACACCCAGCGCCGACCGCGTGCGTTCATCGTTCCGCGCACCAATCGCCCGCATGTTGGCCCCGTTGACCGCACACCTGCGTGCATCGTCTCGGTCATTCGACCCTTTGCGCGCATCAAGGCACGATGTGCGTCCTTCGCTCATGCTCGCACCCTCGTCGCCAACCGACCTCAAGTGCTCGCCCGATTCCTTTAGCTCTCTCGACGGCCATGGATCCCATCCATCAAACCCAATACAATCACCAGCTCGCCAAATCCAACCATCCTCCATTCTACTCTTACCTCGCCTTCGAGCCTCCATCTTGCGAACTCGCCTTTTCCTTGCACAAGACTTGCACCAACACTTCCCTTCTTTAGCTTTCGTCTTGTCTTTCCTTCGAGCTCGTTTGGTCTTGCGTCTTTTAGGCTTCAGCTTAGCTCGTGGACCACATCCTTTCGGCTAATCCCCTACACATGATGGCCGGTAAATAGGACTAGATGGCTCTTCCAACATATTTTCTAGCCAAATATCGAGACCATCGCCACCTTCATCCTCCGACTCACCTGGGTTGATGACCACTTCCGTATCAGCGCGCACAGGCGCGCGCGTGCGACGCGTGAAGGGCGCACGATGTGAGGCGGCCGAAAGGATTTGGGAGCAAAAGACTTGGAGCTTCTAGAATTGCTTAAAGTGCAAGTCAAGCATTAGTATTATAGTAATATTAGGATTTTATTGCTTTTTAGTGTTAGGCTTAGATTTATTTTTGCACCTATAAATACCCCATGTACCTCATCATAATTTTATGTCTTGTCTTGAATTGAGTATTGAATTGGTGAGCCAATTGTGAGGGGAACTTTATGTTCTAACGTGTGATAAACAAGGCTGTTAGTGCGTGTTTACATACAGTGTCGGAGAGAAGGCCATTAGAGCGTCTTGAAGTCACAGTGTCTAGGAGAAGGCCGATAGTGCGTCTGTTAGATACACCTATCGTGAGTAATCGAAGGCCCTGAGTGCGCGATTATTCACAACCCCGTATAGATAAAAATTCAATCCGTCATCACCTCGCCATGCCTAGTTCCGCGAGGACTAGGTCTCGCGCGTTCGCTGGCCACTCGCGCACACCCGTTCGTGCCCCGCTGCTGCCATTCCTCTCGTGCGCGTCCCAGCTACCGCCCGCGCCTCAATCGCCTACGGCGCATCCGCGTGCACCCATCGCCACCCGCGTGTGCTCTGCCTTACCGCGCGCATAAAGGCACGATGCACGCCATTCGCATTTTAGCTCTCCCTTTTCACTAGCCTCGAAGGTGCTAACCTCTACATTCCCCTCCTCTTCAAGACTTTTCTTGTCCCCAATGATAATAAAATTCAGCACCTCCACATTACTATCACTGTACTCCTCAATAGGTGAATCGCCTTGATCCTCAGTCCTTAACTTAAATCGCTTTCCTGGCCGTCCAAACTCCATCTTTCCTCTCTTATAATCGGTCATTATGGGCCCAAGTGTCTCCAACCATTGTACGCCCAATACCACATCAGTAGCCTTAAGCGGTAAAGCATAGAGATCGATTTCCAACTCTTGATCCTGAGCCGTAATTGGAACCTTCTTGAATAACTGATTACCTTGAAGTTCATGTCCATTGGCTACCTTAACCCCAAACTTCTTGACCTTGGTGGGTTTCAGCTTCAGCCTCTTGGCTATACTTTCGTCGATAAAATTCAAACTCGACCCACTATCCACCAATACTTCCAACAGTATATCCTTTATTTCAGCAGTAAATCTAATCATCTTTGGACCTTGTTTCTTGCACTTAACCACGTGTAGTAAAGCCTCTTCGTGTGGTTCTTCTTCCTCCTCAAATTCCAACAAAAAGACCTCCTTACCTTTGCACTTGTGGCCTGGTGTGAATTTCTCGTTGCATGAATAGCAAAGGACTTTTTCTCATCGTTGCTGCATTTCTTTATCAGTAAGTCGTCGTATGTTGCTCGTTGTGCTCACAGCCTCGCCCAACGGCTTGTTCTCGATTCGCGCTACTTGTTCCTCAGTTTCGGCGTGCGTGCGCTTAGTCTCCGTGCGCACGTCGCTCGGCCTTACCTTGCGTACTGCCATGAGATGATCTTCATGCAATCTAGCCGACTCCATAGCTGCGCATCGATCCTGGCCTATCCAACCTTACCTCAGCCGCTAATTCAGCTTTTAGACCTCCAACAAACGTACCTACCAGTGCACTCTCAGGCCAATCCCGTACTCTGCTAGCAATACGCTCGAACTCCTTTTGATACTCCCTTAGGCTACCAACTTGCTTAATTCTGGACAAAGCCTCATTGTAATCGTGGTAGTCACTAGAGCCAAACCTCATGATGAGCTCCCTTTCAAAATCCCTCCAACGCATGTGCTCACCCTGATTTTTGTGCAAGACCCATTGCCACCATATGTTTGCTTCTGCATCAAGATGATAAGCAGCAATTTGAACTCTTTCGTACCTTGGCACGTCATTGATCTCAAAGAATTGCACAGCTCGACTTAACCATGCATCCGGATCTGTTCACGTGAACGTGGGCATAACAATTTTCGGTCGTGCACTTGCCCATTCGTCCTAGTGTTCATCGCGATCGTGGCGTCGGTTATCGCATCCTTTGCGTCGTCGTCGATCCTCGTCGTATCGCTCTCAGTTGTTGCGTCGTGCCCGGCGTTCATCGCGTGTGGCCCGCGATGCGTACGATGCGTACGACTGCCGATCGTAGTCCTCTTCGCGCCTCCGATGATGGTGTGCGCGTTCCTCAGGCCGTCGTCGTTCATCGTGGTGGTGGTCCGCGCGCGATGCGCGTGTGCCCCTCGATCGGCAATCGTCCTCGTGCTCGGTCCCGGTGCTTGTCGCCGTGGACCTTGTATCGTGACGCCTCCTTGGTCGTGTGTGCATGTGGGTGAGCTGCCCGGCCAAGTCCTGGACCATCAGCTCAACCCTCTCCAAGTTCTCGTTGGTGACATGCTGGCTATCACCAATGATCTTCATGTTGTCTTCCAATGCATGAATTCTCTCGCAGTTTGACATCAGGATCCTTTATTTTTCTTTTTTTACTCTAGAAAAATCAAAAACAATTCGAACCAAAAAATTTAAAAAACAAAGAGAAATTCGGCCCCTCAACAAAAGGTAATAACCGAAAAAATATAAAACAAAGGACTAGATGACACTTTTTTTTAAGACTCAATTTCGAAAAATATAGGGAATATTCGAAAAATATGAATCCCCAAAAATCGAACCAAAGGAAGAGAAATTCGGTCCCTCAGCAAAAGACAAACCGAAAAAAAAAGAAAAAGATAGGATAGACAAAAATTCGATCAGCACCTCTCAATGAAAGCACCAACGATGACGGATCGGATTTTTGTCTATACTTAGGTTGTGAATAAACGCGCACTCAAGGCCTTCGTTCACTCACGATAGGTGTATCTAACAGACTCACTATCGGCCTTCTCCTAGACACTGTGACTTCAAGACGCTCTAATGGCCTTCTCTCCGACACTGTATGTAAACACGCACTAACGGCCTTGTTTATCACACGTTAGAACATAAAGTTCCCCTCACAATTGGCTCACCAATTCAATACTCAATTCAAGACATGACATAATGATGAGTACATGGGGTATTTATAAGTGCTAATTACCTCTAATGCTAATCTTAATAGGAAACTAATAAAATAATAAAATGTTAAATCCTAAGGTAAGTAAATATCCTACTACCACAAAATCATAAAGCTACTAGATCTCCTAATTACTTAGCTTGCACTCCAAGAACTTCTAGAAGCTCAAGTCACACGCCTCATGTCTTCGACCGCCTCACGCACGCCGCCTCCGCGCACGCCGACTTGCACGTTGCCTACTCCTTGTGCTGCTAGGCGTTGCGCGCCTTGCCTTGCACGCGCGCGCATCTCGCACATCACGCCCCTGCCGCGTCCCGCCTACGCGTGCGCGCCGTCCCTTCGCCATGCCTAGTTCTGCGAGGACTAGGTCTCGCGCGTCCGCTGGCCACTCGTGCACACCCGTTCGCGCCCCATGGCTGCCATTCCTCTCGTGCGCGTCCCAGCTACCGCCCGCGCCCCAATCGCCTACGGCGCATCCGCGTGTACCCATCGCCACCTGCGTGTGCTCCGCCTTACCGCGCGCATCAAGGCACGATGCGAGCCATTCGCATTTTAGCTCTCCCTTTTCACTAGCCTCGTAGGTGCTAACATCCAC
>CACSLK010026087.1:3866959-3881157 GCA_902706635.1 Striga hermonthica
ACTCGGTTTTGATCCAACCCGAGTCAGACCTCTCCAAGTACAATGGATCTGGACACCTGACCTTTCATGTGAAATATAACACCTGACCTTTCATATGGGGTGTTAATGTCTGGTTAAAGGTGTAGTAACACCAGGTTAATGGTGGAGTAATACCTGAAACGTTTTCAGGTTAATGGTGCCCATTTATCTCAGCCTTTAGTGGCTGATGTAACTCCTGGTTCTCCCTCAAGGTGGAAGTCCTATAAATAGGACTTAGAATTGCAGAGGAAAACACACAACATTGCATGCTTCTGCATACTATCAAAGCCTCACGCATCATATCAAAAGTGCTCAGTTCTCGTCTTCAGTCCCTTTCGCCGGAACTCTGAAGGCTGGTGTGCTACAGCTTCCGAGTGTTTAGACGTTGTATCTTTGGGGGCCTTACGCACAGACCCGTCAGCACTATACGGGGCGTATTTGTCTTGCGGAAAGATTTCAATCGCCTCGGCTCTAATCTGTCCGCATTCGAGTTGTATTTTTCATTTCTTCTTTTAGTTCTTCTTGTACGAACTGAACATTTCAGTCAGTTCATAGGTTCCCGTTGTAATTCAAACACACATTGTGTAACAATCCTTTTCATCCTGATGGCACTTTCAACCTAAATTTGCTCGTACAGAATTTCGTGGTACCTGAAACAGAAATGAAAATACATTCAACTTCTTCCCAAAATGGTCAGTCCTTTCCGGTGCCAACAAATGCTGGTAACCACGCTGCAAATCAAAACTTACGAATCCCACCTAATGCTGTGATTTCGGGACCATCACAAATTCCTGTGCATCACCCACCCATATCAACTGCCACCAATTTCCCCTTCTTCTGTGGGAATTGGGTCGTCAGGCTCCAACCTTAGTGGCCCTCTCAAGTTTCATCTCATAGGGCCTAAAATACCTGATATTGTTACTTCAAAATATATGGAGGGATCCAACACTTGTTTTCCTCTGAATACTAGTACATTTGCTTCACCTACTCTCTCTCTATCCATAGCAGTTGCTAGTTATGCTTCACGATTACGAGTACCACTCTCAGTAAATATCCACTTACAGCTATAGAAAACGAGCCTAAGGACCCTTATGAGTGCGATATGAATCCATACATCTGGCAACTAGAGAAGCCTGAAACGTATATTTTTAACTCGAGTGCGCAAAACAATGTAAGAACGTGGATAAACAGCGTAAATAGCAGAAGCAATAAACCGAAGATGTAAAAACTCTTCAGGGAAGCGTCCCACTTCCCCTCAGAGCTCTTTCATTGATAAACCATTGAACACTTGTATAGTTTGGACTTACACGACTCGAACTCCCTTCTAGTCTAGCCACAACTACACACGATCCTATCAATTACTTCTCTGGCCACGTCCCGTGGACTTTTATCTCTCGAATCCCTCGAGCTAACCACTGTACTTAATCCCTAAGTACTGATCACAAAAGTATTTGAATGAAATTAAGAAAAACAAACTAAACAGCTTAAGTTCTTGGATACGTAAGAACCCTTGCAAGAGTTGAAAACTCAAATTCAAGAGTTATAACTTATAACTTAAGTTCTTGGTCTGATAAATGAAAACCCGAAATATAGGATGGCACTTATAAAAAACCGTAAGAACACTTATTCATGAAGGCACTTATTCACGAAGGCACCATATTTCACGACTACAATCGAAAACCGAAAACCCGAAAATTTTAAAACCTTCATATTTCTCTCTTAATAATTTAAATAGACTAAAATGTCTAAATAAATTATTTTACTCAAATGATTAATTTAGACACTCATGTCAAATTAATCATAAAACTTATAAGACTACTCGAAATAATTAATCCCTACTAATAAAATCCATTTCTAAAAGTAAACGAACCGGAACTAATTAATGAACTGGCTCGATTACTAAATAAAATTTAACCGAGAATACTTTCAACTTAAAGTCAAACTTATAACTTATAACTTAATAACTGATTGGGATATTACAGTCGGGGTGGCACCAAAGGAATTGCAAGAGTTGAAAACTCAAATTCAAGAGTTGTTGAAACTTGGTTGTATCAGACCAAGTGTTTCACCGTGGGGAGCACCTGTACTGTTCGTGAAGAAGAAGGACGGATCCATGAGGATGTGTATCGATTATCGGGATTTAAACCAGTTGACGATAAAGAATAAATATCCGATTCCAAGGATTGATGATTTGTTCGATCAGTTGAGAGGAGCTTGCGTATTTTCAAAGATAGATTTACGCTCAGGCTATCATCAACTGAAGATTAAAGAATCTGACGTAGCTAAAACTGCGTTTCGAACAAGATACGGTCACTACGAGTTTGTGGTGATGCCGTTTGCGGTAAGTAATGCACCAGCGATATTCATGGATTTGATGAACCGTGTTTTCCACAAGTATTTAGATCAATTTGTCATCGTCTTTATTGATCATATTTTGGTCTATTCCAAGAGTCAAGAAGAGCATGAGCAACATCTGAAGGTAGTTCTCGGTACCCTTAGAAAGGAGAAGTTGTATGCCAAATTCTCTAAGTGTGAGTTTTGGCTGAAGAAAGTGGCGTTCTTAGGCCATATTATCACTGCAAGAAGAGTAGAAGTGGATCCAGCAAAGATCGCAGCAATTCAGAATTGGGCAGTGCCCAAGAATTCATCAGAAGTTCGAAGTTTTCTCGGATTAGCAGGTTATTATCGTAGATTCATCGAAGGGTTTTCAAAAATTGCTCTCCCTTTGACAAATTTAACGAGAAAATCTGTGAAGTTCGAGTGGTCCGATCGTTGTGAGAAGAGTTTCCAAGAGCTCAAGAGGAAGCTTACATCAACTCCAGTGCTAATTATCCCTGATCCTTCGAAAAGGGGTCTTGGATGTGTACTCATGCAAGATGGTAAAGTTGTTGCATATGCGTCGCGACAATTAAAACCGCATGAGCAGAATTATCCAACTCATGATTTAGAGTTGGCAGCAGTAGTGCACGCACTCAAGATTTGGAGGCATTATCTCTATGGTGGCCAGTGTGAAATATTCACTGATCACAAGAGTTTGTAATATATTTTTACACAGAAAGAGCTCAATATGCGCCAACGGAGATGGTTGGAGCTTGTAAAGGATTATGATTGCACTATCCAATATCATCCGGGAAAGGCGAATGTGGTAGCAGATGCCCTAAGCCGTAAAGTGAAGAATGGGTCGGCATGTTATATCACTCAACAAAACCAACTTATTAAAGAGTTTGCTTGGATGCAGATTGAAGTTGTCAAGACACTTCCCAAGGAGGTTACTGGAAGGGTTAACTCAATGAAAGTTCAGCTTATGCTGAGAGAAAGAATCCGGAAGGAACAATCTTTCGATCAATTTGTTCGAAAGATAGAAGAAAAATTTCACGCTGGAGGAGTAGAAGGCTTTTATCGAGGTTCCGATGGAGCATTAGAGTTCAGAGGAAGGATTGTTGTGCCAAAAGTCGAGGCCTTGCGAAAGGAGATCTTGACTGAAGCACATAGTGCACCATATTTAGCTCACCCTAGAAGTACCAAGATGTATCATGACTTGAAAAAGTCGTTTTGGTGGAAAGGGATGAAGAAAGATGTAGCAGACTTTGTGAAGAAGTGTTTGGTCTGTCAGCAAGTTATGGCCGAGCACAGAAGTCCATTAGGTTTGTTGCAGCCAATCGAGATACCTAAGTGGAAGAAGGAGGAGGTTACCATGGATTTTGTTACAGGGCTACCTAAGTCATCAGAACAACATGACGCAATTTGGGTAGTAGTAGACAGGTTGACGAAAGTCGCTCATTTTATGCCTGTAACAATGACTATGTCGATGGACAAGTTAGCTGAAATTTATACTCGTGGAATTATTCGACTCCATGGAGTGCCTGTCACAATCATATCTGATCGAGATCCCAGATTCACTAGTAATTTTTGGGGAAGTTTGCATGAAGCAATGGGTACGCAGTTAAGTTTCAGTTCAGCTTATCATCCAGAGACAGATGGCCAGTCAGAATGGACGATCGAGACGCTTGAAGATATGCTCAGAGCTTGTATTCTGGATAGAGGTGCCAAGTGGGAGAAGTGGTTGCCGTTAGTAGAGTTTGCTTACAACAACATCTATCATTCATCAATTGGGATGGCTCCATACGAAGCACTTTATGGTCGTAAATGTCGTTCGCCCCTTTATTGGGACGATGTTGGAGAAAAGCAAGTACTTGGTCCAAAGATGATCGAAGAAACTGTTGAGCAAGTAGCCTGGATTCGAGAAAGGCTCAAGATTGCTCAAAGTCGTCAGAAGTCTTCAGCTGATAAGCATAGACGAGAGATGCATTTTGAAGTTGGAGATAAAGTTTTCCTGAAGGTTCGACCCATGCGAGGGGTCATTCGTTTTGGAAGAAAAGGTAAGTTGCATCCACGTTATATCGGTCCGTTTGAAGTTCTTGAAAGGGTTGGAGAAGTATCGTATCGATTAGCTTTGCCTCCTGAGTTGGCAAGTGTGCATAATGTATTTCACGTATCGATGTTACGTGCATATGTTTGCGATCCAGATCATGTTCTTCAGCACAATGAAATTCGAATTCAACCAGATTTGTCTTATGAGGAGCAACCAGTAGCGGTTTTGGATAGAGAGGTTCGTAGACTCAGAAAGCAGGATGTGCCTCTTGTTCGTATCAAATGGAATCGCCACGGAGAATCAGATGCGACTTGGGAGCGAGAAGCAGATATTAGAGCTCGATTTTCAGATTTCGAGTTTTGAAATTTCTGGTAAGTATGATTTTAAATTTCTTTATTTTAGTTTAAGTATTTCCGAGGACGGAAATAATTTTGAGGGGGGTAGATTGTAATATCCCAATCAGTTATTAAGTTATAAGTTATAAGTTTGACTTTAAGTTGAAAGTATTCTCGGTTAAATTTTATTTAGTAATCGAGCCAGTTCATTAATTAGTTCCGGTTCGTTTACTTTTAGAAATGGATTTTATTAGTAGGGATTAATTATTTCGAGTAGTCTGATAAGTTTTATGATTAATTTGACATGAGTGTCTAAATTAATCATTTGAGTAAAATAATTTATTTAGACATTTTAGTCTATTTAAATTATTAAGAGAGAAATATGAAGGTTTTAAAATTTTCGGGTTTTCGGTTTTCGATTGTAGTCGGAATTTAAGTCCGATTTCACTTCCGAAAAATAAATTAAATTATTTATTTTCTATATTTTTAGTAGACTACAAGATAAGAAAAGTTTTTTAGCATTAAAAGGAAAAATGCCAAAAGAAAAAGAAGGAAATCTGAAATTGTCAGAATTTTCGATTTTACGGTAACTGTTCATTTTAAATCAGAATTCGGTTTTGTAAATTCTAGATTTTTCCTTATTTCACGAATTATATAATGCCAATCAGATGAGGATTACATTGTGGGGTATTTTTAAGCATTGACTATACATTAGGGAAGTTTACAAGTTATGATTTCATTTTTTTATCTTTATTAATTTTCATAAGTTATGTTTGTTTATTTTTGTTTATTTCTTCACTCAATATCTTGTTCCCTCTTTTGTGGCTATAAATAGAGGCCTTAAATCAGATTATTTTCATCAAAGAAACATTTCAAGAGTAATATAACTTATTAGAGAGAAATAAGTTGTGGGAATTTTGGAGAGGTGAAGAATCAATTTTCGAGTGCAAATTTTATTTTCAAGCAAGAAGAAGAAGGTAATAAGTCATTCTTTTAGCATGATTTATAGATAATTTAAAGTGCCTTAATATATATTAGAATGTGTTAAAGTTCCAGCCTTTAAATATTTATAATCATGTCATGAAGTAAGAAGTTATGTTAGATCGTATGCATGATTGTTATGTGTTGTTTGATTTCGAATTAAGCATGCTATGTATAACCTGGTATATTAAAATTAGTATGGATATTTTTTTTTGTAACTGATGAGTACATAGGAGCAAGAATCATGTCTTTTGGTTAAGTATAACTCGAGTTATAAATTTTTAAAAGTTTATCAGGCAAGCTGAATTTTATGTGCATGTTTCCAGCAGTAACTTTGAATGGAAATAAGTTGAGATATATGCATGATAAAATTATGAACTTTTTATGACATGTCTACGTATGTGTTGAGATCATGCTTGCCAAATTTCATGATTTTAGGTTGAGAAATGAATGAGTTAAAATATTTATACCATATATATGTCAACATGATTTTATATGCAAGAGTACTCAGTCCAAGTTTGAGTTTTTAACATGAAACTTTTATTTAAAATTCTCACATGAGGGATGAACAATTTGACCATGTTTCATCTTAATATGTGGATTATACGATATTATAAAATTGTTGATGTTTTGCATGTAAATAGCATATTTTCATGTTATGATTAACACTTGAGTTAAATATGCTTTAAATTTGAATTTTTAGTACCAAGCATGTTTAAGCCCAGTTTGATAGTTATAAATCCTTATAAATCATGTGTATGAGGTTGATAAAAGTTGATATGTTAAGTGAAGTTTGAGTATTTTTACTTTCAAGCTATTATCTAAAAGCATGATTAATATGAATTATGTTTTTGGCATTGAGTAAAAGTTTAGAAGATTTAAGTTGTTAAATGTATTCATTTGAGAAATAGTATGTATTATTTGTGTAAGTGATAAAGTTATAAGTAAATAGTAAGGATAAGAATGTTATACGAGCATAGTACTTAGTATATTTGTTTATATTTTCATGTAGCGTGACAAGTTGGTTTCGAGAACAACATTTACATTTTCACACAATTTCGAGAAGGTGGGGACCCAGACTGGGTATTTCATTGAGTATAATAGCTATTATCGTATTCAAAGGTATGTATATAAGTTTAAGTTTATCCGCTTTTGGTGGAGGCCAGAGTCCTTAATAAGCCATCCCGAGTTCTGATGGAGACTTTAACCATCAGAGTGTGCACACGGTTATCAATTCAAGAGTAAAGAAGTTAAAAGTATAAAGTTACCGGGTTTAAGTGTTCGGAAAAGTTGAATATATATATATATATACCTATGATTATGATATTGATATTATTATTAATGTTTACTTTAGTATGAGTTTTTGCGGAGTACAGTTGAGTAGTACTCACGCCCCATTATTATCATTTTCAGGAAACAAAGATGGTGCGGAGGTGTGAGGAGCTGTGGTGGTCATGGATTGATTAAGTTTCTCGTGTGGATTTTAATAAGGTTTCGGTTTGAAAACCATGCTTGTAAGATATTCCGCTATGTTTTTTTAAAAGTTTGAACGTGTGTGATTATATTTGTGATTTGAATAAATTACTGGTTTTTAATTAAGAACGGGTAAGGTTTTTATATATGTTCAGTATTTAAAATCTGTTTATTTTAGTTATTAGATCAAGTTTAAAGAAAACAAATTTTAAAGTAGATAAGTTTAGTAGCATCCCGAGTTAAGAAGAATTTCAAAAATTTGTAAGTATTTTTGAAATAAGTTGCGAAAAAAATTTACTCTGATAAGTCGGGGTGTTACACCGACCCTATCACGAATATCCTCATTTCGGATTCTATCTCTTCTTGTGTGCCCGCAAAACCAACACAACATCCGCATCTCTGCTACACTTAGTTGTTTGACATGTTGCCTTTTTGTAGGCCAACATTCAGCACCGTATAGCATCGCCGGGCGAATCGCCGTCCTATAGAACTTACCTTTTAGCTTTTGTGGCACCCTCTTATCACATAAGACGCCCGAAGCTTGATGCCATTTTAACCAACTGGCTGCAATTCTATGCCTAACATCTTCATCAATGCCGCCATCCTTTTGTAGCATCGATCCTAAATACCGGAAAGTCTCCTTCTTGGCCACCACTTGCCCGTCAAGGCTAACATCACCATCATCATGAGTAACCATGCTGAAAGCGCACGTCATGTACTCGGTCTTCGTCCTACTAAGTCTGAAGCCTTTCGACTCTAACGTGTCTTTCCACAGCTCTAACTTCCTATTTACCCCGGCCCTACTCTCGTCAACTAGCACCACATCATCAGCAAAGAGCATACACCAAGGGAGATCACCTTGTATGTCCCTTGTGACCTCATCCATCACCAAGGCAAATAGATAACGGCTCAATGCTGACCCCTGGTGTAGTCCTATTTTTATTGGGAAGTCGCTGGTATCGCCCCCACATGTTCGAACACACGTCATCACATTCTTGTACATATCCTTGATGAGGGTAATGTACTTAGATGGGACTTTGTGCTTTTCTAAGGCCCACCACATGACATTCCTCGGTACTCTGTCATAAGCCTTCTCAAGGTCGATAAAGACCATGTGCAAGTCCTTCTTTTGGTCCCTATATCTCTCCATCAACTGTCGTATTAGGAAAATCGCCTCCATGGTTGACCTTCCAGGCATAAACCCAAATTGGTTTTGGGTCACACTCGTCACTCGTCGTAGGCGATGCTCGATAACCCTCTCCCAGAGCTTCATCGTATGGCTCATCAACATAATCCCAAATATCTTCAGAAACATCCTATTTCTCCCCCTTTTTAGACTGAAATGCCAAATGCAAATCTCCCCCTGAGTAAGAACATCAAATGAAAAAAATAAAGATGACCAAAGACAAAAGACGTTGCTTGAACTGATCTCTAATCGCTGATATGTTGTCCATCTATTCTCCAGGCCTTTGCCATCAGCCAAAGTGTTTCAGAAGGACATTAGAAAATGATGCAAGAACACAAATGGTTAAACGAATAATTCATGGAGAAAGACAAATGAAAATGGGGTTCTCCGGTTCCGAAAATGAAGATATATAGTGAGGGCAGAATGAATGAAAAATGTCAGGATGTAATGGGTAAGGTTTAAAAATCAAGGGAAAGGTTGGATAGTACTATGCAGTAAGAACATTCCCATCAAAACTGAACACACAAACCCATTAACACACTAACACATGTGTCCAACTAATTCAAAATTAGGAAGAATAAGATATTATCATCCAAAAATAAATTCCCTCACAAATTTTTAATGCCTAAGTAATTCAATCAAAGAAGGAAATCTTATGCAAGTATGCCTAGTATGAAAAAAAATAAAAAATTAAATAAATAAAATCGCACACAAAATTCACTAGATCCAACAAAACTTTTCCTTATCAACTTAAACAAGATTGATGATTACAATCAGAGATCAACTTTGAGATTCAAACTTCCCGAGGAACACACGATAAGCGGATATATGTATATACACAAAGTAGTGCAAACCACAACTTCAATTTTTGCTAGAACACATGCCATATTATTCATAGTGCATTTCACTTAGTAACAATCACTGCAATAGTGAAAGTCAACCCCACTACTTTGCACCACGATTTTAAGCAAGGATCCTACGTTTTTATTTTTTTTAATAAAGCACTACGGTTTTTATGAGGATGACCACCTTATAACTCCGCATAAAAACATCACACAATAATATGCAATGTGTGTCACTAGCTTACGCCCTTTCTCAATATTTTTTGTCCCAGACGCTCTTTTCACAGTCGATCCCGCATTGGAAAACGAACCATGTGCTAGCTATCGCTCTAGATCATTTATGAGAAGGTAGCTCTTTTTGACAAAAAATAAAAAATACTGAAAATAAGTATGTTCCTCAGTGTAGTAAGAACACGCAGCCAGTCTATGACAGTCAACATCGCTCAAGTGTTCAGAAGAGTCAGAACTTCAATTAAGAATCTAGTGGAGAAGAGAATGCAAGATGCAATAGCATGCCTAATGCAATATACCCTATATGCTTACAAGCAATGCGATAGATATATATACTAATAATATACAATAAAATACAATATAATATAATGCATGCAAGCAATCAGAGAGTGCATATCGCTAAGGATTTCCTTAGAGAAATAAATCTTTGAGCATCAAGGTTATGTGTTGGAACATATTTATGAACAATTAAACCATCATCAACCAAATTTCTAATATAGTGGCAACACATGCTAGTACGCTTAAGGGAATGTTGAACAAAATATTTGGAAACATTAGCCGCACAAGTATGGTCAGAGAAAACGTCAATGGCTTGTACCTCAGTTCCAAATTTAAGAAAAATGTGCTTCATCCACACCTTTTCTGAACAACAAGTTTCAGCCACAAGGTTCTGATCGGTGTAAGAACATCCGTCAGACGTAGTCCATTGATCAACGTCATTCACAGCCCTATCAGCATCACATTCTCTAAGAATACCAGAATTCGTATCACATGAGTCAAAAGTCATATAATCAATCAAATAGCAATTATCATGCGATCTAGACCCTGTAAGAACACGATTATTAATTCTATCAGAAACCAAGCATTCATTCAAAGTGAAACTTACAGAGAAGCCTTGATCACATAACTGACTCACACTCAGCAAATTGACATTCAAGTTCTCAACCAACAAAACATTATCAAGTTTAGAAAGACCAAGCACGTTCAAACATCCAATTCCTACTACCTTATTACTAACACCATTACCAAAAGTGACAGAACCAGAACCATTAGACACGGGTACAACATCAATCAAATTCGATTTAACACCCGTCATGTGCCTAGAATATCCATTATCAAAATACCAATCACGATTAGAAGCGGATTTTTAAGCAAACAGAGATGAAAGACAAGAATGATTCTTTTTTGGAACCCAGATTTTCTGTTGCTTATGGTTCTTTACATCAACCTTCAGTTTTGGTGTTTTCATTGGAACACCGGCGGGGTTCCAGTCATTTATTCTTCCTGCATGCAAATCATTAAGCATCCTATAGCATCTAGGACTAATATGACCAAGAACACCACAATAATGACAAGTAGGAATGACATTTTTCACAAAACGTTTACGGTGTTCTTTCACAGAAACCTGATCAACCTTACCATCAGAGTTGGAACCTTCTTTCACAAAAGTTAGAGAGGACTTACTCAGAGACGTGATTGGTTCACCCACTTCACCTTTCAGTTTCTGATTGGAGGAGTTCTTACTCTGGTCTTAACATGCAATCTGATGACTCAACCTTTGAACTTCAGCAAATGAGGACTTTGGCTTATTGATCATTTTGACAATCTCCTCACTCTTACTGAGCTTTTGTTCCAAGGTTGAACAATGGCTTCGAAGAGTCACATGTTCTTCCATCACACGACTGAGTTCTTCTTTGAGGGCTGCAATCTCAGAATCCCTTTCACCTATAGTTTTCTGCAAGGAAAACATTTCATTACGTAGAGACTCAATGACAAAATTGTTTTCATCACATACCTGCTTGCTAAGTTTGTCTCCACGTTCCACCAATGCGAGCTTGGCAAGGCAACTGTTGAGATCCTTGTCTTGCTTCCCGATGTGAAGATCGGATTTGATGAGCTTTTCGTTTAGATCAACGGTCATCACTCTCATCTTCTGGAGTTCATCCTTGAGATACGTAATCTCCTTTTCACGTTCAGCAGGCCGATGTTCCAACAGCTTCATTCTTCCCTTTTGAGATTGGTATTTCTTGATGATTTCTATAGCTTTGAGACACTTCTTTATGGCATATTTGTGGAGTTCTAGGTTCTCCTCAGCAGGATCAGAGAACTCCTCAGATTCAGCATCGCTTAGGTTCTTTGCGTAAGAACCTGCATCAGATTCAACATCAGTAAGATGCACAGAGGATGTAAAACAGTTATATTCACTAAGAAGACATTTAACAAAGTTAATAGAATTGTGAAAATTTTCAGTCTTCTCAGATTCTTCATTCTCCTCATCACTGCAGTCGGACCACGTTGCCTTGTAGACCTTGTTCTTTCTCTTGAAGTTTGGACATTCCTTCTGAAAGTGACCGAACCCTTTGCATTCCCGACACTGATCCCTTTCAACTCCTTGGTCGATGTTCTGAACCTTGTACTGTTGTACGCTAGAACCTCGCTCACCAAGTTGCTGAGAAGTGTTCTTACCACCTTCAGAGGGCTTGTTTCCTTGAAACCTTATCTTCTGTAATTTCTTCAGCTTTGAGGCATTTTTAGTAAGAAAGGTAAGGGCCTTCATGATCTCATCAGCATCAAAGGATTCTTCATCTGATTCTTCATCTTCAGCAACTGCAGTACGAACCTTGGCTTTTAACGCTAAGCCTTTCTCTTTGCTTATTCTCATCGAGTCAAAACCATGGTTAATTTCAAAGGTACGCAATTCACCGAGAAGGTCATCAATGCCCAGCTTTTGAATTCTCTGAAAACTCTCCAAAGTTGTGATCTTAATTCCAAATCTATCCGGTAGAGTTCTCATTAGCTTCTGCACTTGTCTTGCTTCTGGAACTGGTTCACCAAGCATTGCGCTTTGGTTTACTAGATCGCAAAAACGGTCATAGTACATGTCAATAGTTTCATCATCCCTCATGCGAATCTCATCAAGCTCAGTAGAAACTCTTTGGAGCTTTGAGGTTTTGACCGCGTTTGTACCTTCAAATTGTCTTTCCAAGATCCTCCAAGCTTCTTGAGCTGTTGTGCACTGGATGATTATCTTGTGACGAGTGGGATCTACAGCAGACATGATACTATATAGAGCTAAAAAATTAGCTTCTTCTGCTAGTCTTTCCGCATCAGTCCACAAATCTTTCGGTTTTTCAACTAGAACTTTTGTAGCCGAAGTTGACGACTTTCCATCCGAGGACTCACCTCCTTTAGATTCAGCAGGAACGTTTTCCATGAGAGGTAACGTCCAACCAGATTCAACAGCCTGCCACGTGCCTTTACCAAGATACCGAAGAAAGATCACCATCATAGATTTCCAGTATGCATAGTTAGAACCATCAAGAAACGGAGGGCGCAAAACGGACATCCAATTGTGACTCATTGTGGCCAACACAGAGTCCCAAAGATCTTTATCCTGTAATTAGAACAGGAACATTGATCTGGTGCCAATTGAAACGTATATTTTTAACTCGAGTGCGCAAAACGATGTAAGAACGTGGATAAACAGCGTAAATTGCGGAAGCATTAAACCGAAAATGTAAAAACTCTTCAGGGAAGCGTCCTACTTCCCCTCAGAGCTCTTTCATTGATAAACCGTTGAACACTTGTATAGTTTGGACTTACACGACTCGAACTCCCTTCTAGTCTAGCCACAACTACACAGGATCCTATCAGTTACTTCTCCGGCCACGTCCCGTGGACTTCTATCTCTTGAATCCCTCGAGCTAACCACTGTACTTAATCCCTAATTACTGATCACAAAAGTGTTTGAATGAAATTAAAAAAAAAAAACAAACTAAACAACTTCAGTTCTTGGATACGTAAGAACCCTTGAACTGAACTGTGAACAAAATAAAACTAAAATGGCTTGAAGCTCGAATATTGAATGAAAGATAGTTATTTTAGAAGCATATCTTCGATCTTCAAGCAGGGTATATATACAACTCCTTAGGGTGGAGTCTTCTCCAAGTTCTTCCTTTCCTTTTAGGAGTCAATTTCCTTCTTAATTGATTGCTTTCTTATTTGGACGAAATCCTTCATGTAAGGTAAGTTTCCTTGATGTAGAAATCGTGCATGTGATTTGGAGATCTTTAGAATTGAGCTTCCAATTGAATCTTGTGTTTCCAAAATCTGGTACGAACATGACTTTCCAAAAATAGCCGATCTTCCAAATCTTCAAAGATCTTGTGGTGAATCTTTCCAGATCCTCCTTAGATCTTCTCATGAACTTTCATAACTCCTTATTCACGAATTGCTCATCCTTTCATAGTTCTTGCCACTTATTACTTGTCCTACAAGAAAGAGAGAACTAATTATGGCATGTGGCATATATGGTAAGTAAATATATAAGATATATATTATGTAATCCTTCTCATAAAGGATTAGGATTCCATAATACTTACTACAATAAATATATACCATATATTATTAATAATAAATATTAGGAACTTAATTAAATCACAAGTAAATAAATAGAAAAACTTCCATTTGATTTATTTTGCTTGCTTAACAAGAAATCTTTTAGAGAACACTTAGGTTTGTCGGACATGATGCCAAACCAATGTTCTTACAAAGCCCTTTGAGAAAATGGCTGATCATGTTGGTGCAGGGGGTGGTAAAATCCCTGATGATGAGCTGGACCTGACATTGAAGTTTTGATGATGTGAAATGTATTGCTAATGAGAGAATAGTAGGTTTGGATGATGCATATCGATTTTTTATTCTGGACATCACGGCTGGGTTCAGCCTTTACATATATATAAATATATATATATATATAT
>CACSLK010026087.1:3887214-3898861 GCA_902706635.1 Striga hermonthica
TTACCACAATATCCTTATTAAATGTATAAATTTTGACTTATAATGACTTTTTTTTAGCCATTAGATCATCTGATTTAATGGCTACGATTTATTCTCATTTCTTTCACTAAGTACCATTCTCATGTGAACCCAACCCTATATATATATAGTAATGTGGATAGTTTATGAAATGTCCAAATTAACCTTAATAAAGGTATAATTTTGATTTTTTTAGTCATTAGATCATCCGATTCAATGGCTATGATTTATTCTCATTTCTTTCGTTGAGAACCATTCTCATGTGAACCAAACTATATATATATATATATATATATATATATAGTTGAGTGTTGGAGTAAAATTAATAAATTGATAATTTTAATGAAGTTGTGGAGCTTTCGGCAAGAGGGAATGCAGATAGTTGTTAAGCACTTGTGTTATCCTACCATTTTTATCTTATTTGATAATCTCAATTCTTATCATCTTCTTGTGGTAACGTCGAGTATTCTTCCTGTTTTTGTTAGTCCTTAATTGCTACTGCCAGCTTTTCTTCTTAACATGGCTGTTGTATTTTCAGCTGGGCTGCACTTGTTTGGTTAAGCAAAAATGCTTCCCAGAACAAACGGACACTTTTAGGATAGAAGAAGAAGATTTTGAACAACTCAATGTGTTGAGTATTTAGATTTTCTGTATGTTTATAAATGAAAACTGCATCCCTATTTATATGAACTAAAAACAACTATTCTAGTGGCTTTCCTAGAAATTTCTTGAGCTAAAAAATCAGCCTAAAATGGCTGCTATGAAAGTGCCATGAAAGTGCAATAAAAGTGTAATGAAAGTGCAAGGAAGTTGCACTTCACTAACAAGGAAACTGCAGGATTATATCTTACAATTTTTCCCCTAATCCTGCTGCTCTTGCTTGTTTCCTACCATTCCAATCTTGATCCTCAGCTCCATGAACCGAAGACGGTCGAGTGGCTTGGTAAGGATGTCTGCGAGCTGCCGTCCGGATTCTACAAACTCTAAAACAATCTGTCCTTGATCGATACAATAACGGATGAAGTGAAAACAGGTATCGATGTGCTTGCTCCGGTCATGGAGGACTGGATTTTTTTTGCAAGGGCAATGGCGGGTTGGTTGTCCACCATCAGAGCTGGTGGACGAGCTTCCTTGCTGGTCAGCTCTCCCAGCAACCGATGCAGCCAGACCGCCTGGCACGCCGCTGTGGCTGCCGCCACGTACTCCGCCTCGCACGTAGACAACGCCACGATCTTCTGTTTCAGCGACTGCCATGAGATTGGGGCCGATCCAAGGAAGACGATCACACCAGAGGTGCTCTTCTGCCCATCAATGTCATATGCCATGTCTGCATCGCTAAAAACCGTGAGTCGCAGCCCACTTCCATCGCCGGTATTGGGAAAAATGATGCCCTGGTCCACTGTCCCCTTGACATAGCGCAACAACCGCTTTACCGCAGCCCAATGATCCTCTCGGGGTTTCTCCATGAAGCGGCTGACATAGCCCACGACGGATGCGATATCTGGCCTCGTGTGGACTAGGTAGTGTAGCCCGCCGATAATACTCCAGCAGAGTGTTGCATCCACCTTCTCCGCGGTGCTGGCTTTCGTCATCTTTAGCCGCTCCTCCATCGGAGTTGCGCATGACTTGCAGTCAGCCATGCCGCTCCGCTCCAATAGCTTCCCTGCATATGCACGTTGGCAAAGAGTGATGGAGTCTCTCCCCTGCTTCACCTTGATGCCGAGGTAGTAGGAGAGCTGCCCGAGATCGCTCATGCAGAAACGAGCTGCCATCTCGAGCTTGAAACCGTTGATGTCCCCTTCTCTTGCCCCGGTGATGATCAAGTCATCCACATACACGCCGACGACGAGCTCTTCCTTCCCCCGTCGTCGCATGTTCTGTCGCGCAGCGCGTGAACCCAAGCGTACCCAGGGTGGCATCGAGCTTGGCGTTCCATGCTCGCAGGGATTGTCGCAGCCCATAGAGTGCCTTGCGCAGCCGCAACACCTTGTGCTCCTCTCCCTTGACGGCAAAGCCCGGGGCTTGCTTGACGTAGACAGTCTCCGCTAGCTCACCATTGAGGAAGGCCGATTTCACATCTAGGTGATGAATGCGCCAGTCCTTCTCTGCCGCCATGGCCAACAGTAGGCGAACTGACTCCATGCGCGCCACTGGTGCAAAAACATCCTCAAAGTCGATGCCCTCACGCTGGACGAAACCGCGAGCAACGAGGCGCGCCTTGTGCTTGACTATTGTTGTAGCACAAATTATTCTTTTTATCGAGTACCGAATCGAAAGATTTGTTCCCCAGGTCAATCTGACGAGGAAGGCGGTTTGGGATTTAGCTTTGATATTTACAACACATAAAAAAATAAAAACTAAACATTCTAATCCGAGCGGGTTTGAGAGATTATCAGCTAAGAAATAATAAAAAGCATAATCTACCTAAAAATGAGAACGGAACAAAGATAAGAAGCTAGGGAATCGGGGATAATTAATTCAAGTTCTAGAAAAATCGGGCAATCAATTGTTCGGTTCGAGATTGATATTCTCGCTTAAACATCTAGCGGTTCGCTCCCAATAACTTTTCGTAACAAGGGATTGAACATAGACGAACAAGTTCAAGCATACAATACAGGCCAATTATACGTTAAACTCATCAATTCCTAATCAATTCAACTCATAAAAGCATGAACAAATTGATGCCCGACAATTACACGTTAAACAAGAACAATCATCCCCTATCCCTAGCAATGGGATTTAGCTACGAATATCAAATTCAAAAATCATGATCAATCCTCTCAAATAATCATTATTCATGAGTCAAATAAGAGAAGTGAATACTTACAATCAATCCAAGTTCCAGTCGAATTCGAAATACAAGCTAAACCCTAACTAAGAAGAAGAAGAAGAAAAATGGAAAATAATGGTGAACAGAAGAAGAAAATTGAGGAAGAAGAAGAAGAAGAAAGAAGAAGAGAAGGAGAGAATCATGTTCTCAAACCTAGGTTTACACCTGGTCGAGATTTCTCTCGAGTCTCGGACAAGTTCTCCTTTATATGGTTCGAAAAACCGAGCAAAAACGAGAGAGACCAAAAAAAACATTTCTGTGCCCGCGACCAGGCCTTAGCGGCGCTAAGGGTCGTGGGGCTTGGGCGTCTGGCAGTCGCCATGGACGCGCTTCGCTGGTAGCACCGCTAGCTGGGTTGGCCATAGCGGCGCTATGGCCATAGCGGCGCTATGGCCCGACCGCCTTGCACAATTTCACGGTTTGGGGTCGTTCGGGCTCACTTGGAGTCGGAATTCGATTCTGCTTTTTCCTGTGTGTTGCCAACGAACTCCTCTATTTAATTATGCTTGCACAATAAGCTTTTGCCTATAATTAGGTCCTCCCTAAGCTTCAGACCTACACACCATAAACAAAGAAAAAAATGGAAAAACACACGAAAACACAAGAAAAATCGAAATAGATCAAATCAAGCAATAAACTACAAAAACGAATAAAATCCAACAAAAAGACTCAATATGGAGAAAATAAGAAAGACAAAGAGACAACAAAAACGCAACAAAAATGGGACAAACAACTCCCCCACACTTAATCCTTTGTTCGTCCCGAACAAAAAGAAACCAAAACAAGACACGAGCATGGATATGGTTTCAAATAAGAAGAGGTTCAAAATGCCCAATTCAATCGAGTCGAATTCCAACAAACATACGACCATATGCCTCAATATCGACTTGGCCTTGAAATGACAAACTCTCAAAAAATAGAGTATCATGTATGCCTCACTCATTTTCTTACAGGAATAAGTGATAAGAACGCCCAAAAATGGTCAATATTCATGTTTCAACATATGCTTGCCAATCGTTTAAATTACTCGAAAACAATCAAAGCTCAAAAACTTGCGAATCAAGAGGACTTCGCGGGTTCCATTGTGGGCTAAGGTAGAGGTACGGATAAATATATGGATAAAAAGCTCAAATAATCAATCAACGATTGTCGAGTAATATACTACTCGAACGTCTGCTATTCAACCAAATCAACAAGCTAGCACACATACCGTCCACCCAACAACTCCACAATCAACACCTATCTGCTCTATTCGAATTGCAACATTACTTGACCCAATTTTTTTATTTATTATTTTTTACCAATTTTTTTTTTTTTTTGAAAAGTAATTTTTTTTTCCAAACAAGAACGAATCGAAAAGACAACAATCTGTAAGCGTGAACATTGGAGGTCATCCAAGTGTCCTACAGTAGTTTCACAATGCTCATTACCCATCAACATAAATTGACTAGTAAGAGGAGCATAATCCATTCGAATCGTCTGTGAGCTCTCATGTTTGATTTTTTTTTTAATAGGTCAAGCAATAGAAATCAAACTCAAATTAACCTCATTTAACATCAAAACCATTTTCACCAATCATCACCAATTCAGTCAACAAAGCACATCACATATACGGCTGACAAGAAAAGGTCTCAAAGCTCAAACGGGCTACTAGGGAAATTAACGTTTAGGATCAAAGAACAAGGCTAAAGAGAGCTAAACAAACAAAATGCCTCAATCATGTTCGCAATTTCAAACTCTAATTGATTCCTTTCAAATAAAATCAAGGCAAGTTCTAATTATTCAAGAATATGACCAATATCTCACAAGAAAAGAATAAGGCTCAAAACCTCACAAGGTAAATAAATGTCACTCAAAGCAGTCAAGCATATACCAAGGCAATGACAACACGTCCGTCATCACAACTTCCCAATTTCATCAAACATTCATCAACACATCATATAATTCACCAATAACACATGCTCAACAAAACAAAAACCTATGCTAGACTGATCCACCACATAAGAATGCAAAACCCAATTCAACTCCCTCACACTTAAAATGAGGCAATGCCCTCACTCCTTCAAAACACAATAGGAAGTCAAATAAAAGACCTAGCACTTTCATATAGCGAACAACACTAGCACCTACCACAAGCACACAAGACTAAAAAGAAAAGACACGAAGCAACTCAAAAAGAAAAAAAAAAAAAAGGAAAAGTGTGTGCAAACCAAAGATGCCTCGAGGAGAAATAAAATGCATGTGCAAGTCACTCGCCTATGCTTAGCCTCGGCCCTCGTTATTCCTCCTGCTCAAGCTCGCAAATAGTACCTGTCAAGAAAACCACACAAACTCCAAACCTCCCATTATTCAAAGATAAAAGAAAAAGCATAAGAGAAAATGAACAAGAAAACAATAAATATCACTTGGGTTGCCTCCCAAGAAGCGCTTGTTTTACGTCATTAGCTTGACGAAACCTGAAAAGAAACTCATCCTGGGTCCAAAAAGAAGTGACGATCGTGCCACGCCTTTGTATTCTCGAGAAGTGGCAGTGCTGGCACTAAGGCCAGAAGGCAGGCACGGATGGCTCGGGTAGTAATATTCTTCTAGAACTGGGCATGGGAGCAAGGTGGGGTAACAAAGTGGCCTAGAGAACTCTTCATCGAAACTCCATTGTCAACCAATGGAAGGATGAGAACATCTGTGGAGCATAGCAGGACCATTGTGGCCTTCTCAATGGGGCATGACGGCTCAAATGAGGGACTCTCGAATGTGGGCTCAGAAGTTACCTCCATCAGAATATCACCCTCATCTGCTGGGAGCACATCCTTCTCTTCTTCCGTCTCGCCCTCATAAATCCAATAGTTAGTGCTTGAGATCTCATCGCCTCGTGCCTTAACGGATTGAATGTGATCCATTATCCCATCGGGCTGGTCCACCATTCGGGTACATCCACCCTCAATCTTCTCTAGTCGAGTTGTTTGGGCCGCCACACGAGCAAGGATGAGGTCGAGTTTTTCATCGCTCGTCAAGGTATCCTCTCGGATCCACCTATATATGTAAACTCGTCTTGCATGATCGACTCGGGAGAGAAAACTCTATGACTTGAATGCGCTCCACTAAGTTCGCGATCTCGCCCTCAAGATTGCTCCTATGGGCTGCCTGAGACTGCAAAAGAGCGAGAGCCCGATCAAGTTTCTTATTGTAGGCGGGCTCTTTTTCACGAGCTGCTTTGGATTCTATAAAATCAAGAATCTGGTCGAGCTTCTCGTTAAACTTGTTGGACTCATGCGTCTGCTCGACCGAAAATTGGTTCCAGCACAGCTCGGAAGAGTATGGGTGCGATTGGGTGTAGTACCCGGCACAATAACTCGACTCACTGTTCCAAGAGGGGTAGTGCGGGGAGGAATACTCGTTATTGAACTTCATATCCCTGCACAACAAAACAAAACAACTCAAACGTAGCCACGAAAAAGAGAAGAAAAAGACACAAAATAGAAAAACAAAAATGCAGAGAAAGAACAAAAATACTAGAAATGCAAAAATAAAGAGAAACACAGAAAATAAAATCAATACCAAGACCAAATATCCTACTTGCCTTCCCCGGCAATGGCGCCAAATTTTTTGTAGCACAAATTATTCTTTTTACCGAGTACCGAATCGAAAGATTCGTTCCCCGGGTCGGACAAGTTCAAGCATACAATACAGGCTAGTTATCCCAGTCCCAATAACTTTTCGTAACAAGGGACGGGTCATCGACAAGCACGTATTTCAATCTAAAACCTATAGACTATTCAATTACGAAATCATCTACCTCATGTGAGCCTATTTCTACGACTTCTCCCTTTCGGTTCTGAAAGCCGCTAAGTCAATTAGAAGGTGTTTAATCAACTAATCATATAGAATTGACCAACCCTAACTCGATAAATTAACATCCAACTGTCACCAATAGCAAGATCGAAATGTCACTTTTCGATTATATCAATCTATCAAACAAGAACTCATCAATTCCTAATTAATTCAACTCACAAAAGCATGAACAAATTGAAGCCCGACAATTACACGTTAAACAAGAACAATCATACCCTATCCCTAGCAATGGGATTTAGCTACGAATATCAAATTCAACAATCATGATCAATCCTCTCAAATAATCATTATTCATGAATCAAATAAGAAAAGTGAATACATACAATCAATCCACGTTCCAGTCGAATTCGAAATACAAGCTAAACCCTAACTAAGAAGAAGAAGAAGAAAAATGGAAAATAATGGTGAACAGAAGAAGAAAATTGAGGAAGAAGAAGAAGAAGAGAGAAGAAGAGAAGGAGAGAGTCGTGTTCTCAGACCTAGGTTTACACCTGGTCGAGATGTCTCTCGAGTCTCGGACAAGTTCTCCTTTATATGGTTCGAAAAACCGAGCAAAAACGAGAGAGACCAAAAAAAAAATTTTGTGCCCGCGACCAGGCCTTAGCGGCGCTAAGGCCATAGCAGCGCTAAGGGTCGCGGGCTTGGGCGTCTGGCCGTCGCTATGGGTGCGCTTCGCTGGTAGCCCCGCTAGCTGGGTTGGGCATAGCGGCGCTATGGCCCGGCAGCCTTGCACGATTTCACGGTTTGGGCTCGTTCGGGCTCGTTTGGACTCGGAATTCGATTCCGCTTTTTCCCGTGTGTTGCCAACGAACTCCTCAATTTAATTATACTTGCATAATAAGCTTTTGCCCATAATTAGGTCCTCACAAAACTTCAGACCTACACACCATAAACAAAGAAAAAAACTGGAAAAACACACGAAAACACAAGAAAAACCGAAATAGATCAAATCAAGCAATAAACTACAAAAACGAATATAACCCAACAAAAAGACTCAATATGCGGGAAAAAGAAAGACAAAGAGACAACGAAAAATGCAACAAAAATGGGACAAACAACTATGGCACCACACTCGTCCCGCTTGACCTTGTAGACCCATTTGAGCCCGATTGGATGACAGCCTAGAGGTGGATCGACGAGCTCCCACGTCTCATTTTCCTCGATCGCCTTCATCTCCTATAGCATAGCTCGTCTCCAACTGACATCGCGCTCGGCCTGCGAGAAAGTAAATGGCTCCTCTACGCTGACGAAGAGCAGCTCCTGATCGTCGAGTAATCGGCTTGCCAAGCCTGGTACAACCGAGTTGCCAACGAGGTTATCCATCCTGCGAAACCTCATCTCCTCACCGTCGTGGAAGGCATCCACATACATGTCGATGTCGCTTAGAAGAGAGGCAAACTCAACTGTCGTCACTGGAGGTGTCCCCTGTCCTGCCGCAGTAGGGGACTGTGGTGGGGGCGTGTACGCAGCCGCTGGTGTAGACTCTTCGCCCGTGCCCATGGCCGGACTTTGTGACTCAACCGACACAACCACAGTTGATGGACTTGGCGCGTCCGCAGCTGGCTCCTCTGCTCCCGCATCTCCTCCTCTGTGGATCACCAAATGCTCGATGACAAACGTACCGCTGACGCCACGGGCTTCCCCCGTGCCAGGATTCTCCCAATCCCAGGCCGTCATTTTGTCAAACACCACATCCCGCGAGACCACTACCTTGCCTCCACGTGGATCGTAGAGCCGATAGGCCTTGATCCCCTCCTCGTAGCCTAGGAACACCATCGGTGTGCTCCTATCCTCAAGCTTGGACAGGAAGGGCTTCGTCTTCTTCACATGGCCAATGCACCCGAACGTCCTTAGAAACGAGACGTCGGGCTGCCTGCCATGCCAAGCTTCGAATGGTGTCATGCCCTTTAGGGCCTTCGTGGGCACGCGGTTGAGGATGAACACCGCCGTGCTCACAGCCTCTCCCCAAAACTTCGCTGGCATGCCCTTTGCCTTCATCATGCTTCGAGCCATGCCCACCACAGTCTGATTCTGCCTCTTCACTACGCCATTTTGTTGTGGTGAGTACGGCACAGTATGATGGTGAACCACCCCCCTGACCTGCACAGAACGCGGCAAATTCCACAGATGTGAACACACCATCGTGATTCGTTCTCAGTATGCGCAGCCGCTTCCCGAAATCTACCTCAGACCGCGCCTGGAACCGCTTGATCGCCTCTGCAGTTTGATCCTTACTCGTTAGGAAATGCAACCATATGAAACAGCTACAGTCGTCCACGAACAGCACGAAGTAGCATCTTCCGCCGTGCGTAGCTGGCGTGATCGGCCCGTAGAGGTCACCGTGGACGAGTTCGAGGACGTCCGCCGCACGATACTTGGCCGCCTTTGGGAAAGGCAGCTGCCTCTGCTTCCCTGCCAGGCAGCTGTCGCACAGCTCGCCTGCGTGCTCAATGTGCAGGAGCCCGTGCACCATCTTCCTCATACAACCGAGTGCGTCGAAGCTCAAATGGCAACCGAGCATGCCATAGCCATGGGTCCTCAGTGTGTCGTACCGCCAAACACACCGGCTGCTCCACTTTCAAGTCGAGGAGGTAGAGGCGGTTCCGGGAATGCTGGACTTTAGCCAGCAACCGCTGTTTCTGGTCCCTGAGCTTTAGCACACCGCCTTGGACAAGCACCTCGCAGCCGTGCTCGTCCAGTTGCCCGATGCTGATGATGCTTGAACGCAACTACGGGATATAGTACACATCCGTCAATGCGCGGTACATGCCGTTCTGACACCGGAAGATGACGGTGCCGCGACCTCGAATCTCCACCTTCGAGCCATCGCCGAACTTCACCGTCCCCGTCACGCCGTCATCAAGCTTGGAGAAGGCCTTCTTGGAGCCGGTCATGTGGTTGTTGGCGCCGGAGTCCAGATACCACCTCTGCTCCATGCCACCGCCCATTTGTCCAAGGTGGACTTGGGCACTCGACTCGTCGAGGTGAGCAACCTGCATTGCCTTCCCCTGCTCTGTAGTTGCCGCCTTGACTTCCTCCAACTCTGGCTCGACGTCGTGCAATGTGCAGGTCGTTGCCATGAGAAGAGCTGGCTCCTCGTCGACCACCTGCGCGAGGTGCGCCTCCCTCTTCTCCTTCTTGGGATTCTTGTAATCTCGAGCCCAGTGCCCTGTCATCCTGCAGCGTTGACAAGTGTCCTTATCGATTGGACGTGCGTTGTTGCCGTCCTTCTTCTTCTGCGAGGCCTTGCCACGGCGCTTGTCGTAGACGCCACGGTTGGAGGAGCCTTTCCCGGGTCGCCGCTCGCGCATACGAGCTGCCCATTCTTCCTCGGTTAATAGTATCCACGCGGTCATCCACTGCCCGCAAGCGTCCAGTCATATCCTAAATCATGAGGGAGGACATGTCGATCAACGTCTCGATGGAGAGCGCGATCAGGGCATACTTACGCCGCACGACGCGCAAGCATTTCACGACAGCATCCTCGTCGGTGATAGTGACGCCGTGCGCCGCCAGCTGACTGACGAGCTGTTGGGTTCTATTAGGAACGTCGACAATGTGCACATTCAAATCTATTGAATAATAAATCCTAACGCAGCGGAATCTATAGTTAGGATTAGGACTTACGGTTTAAAATTTTTTTGCCGACTTTGAGACGTTTCTGATTTCCGTTGATGGAGATCGTCTGAACACCAAAGTCTAGTGGGCGGCTAGACTTGGCCTTTCTCGATTCTAATCGAGTCACCATGGTGCTCCAATCGCTCATCAAGTTCATCGGATCGTCTCGGACCTTCGGTAAGTGAATCGAACTGCTCGGGAACCATCTTGGACTCGAACTGGGGCTTCTGGATCCACTTGAACTGGGTTGAACCATTCTGCCACGCTGCTGGGCCGATCTGGAGCTGATATGCACCGCCTGGACCGGTCTGGTGCGCGTTGGGCTCAAGCTGGTCGTGTTGGACACCATCTGGCCCATGAGACGTGCGCTGGAATGATTGCTGGGCCGCCAGTTACCTTTGAACACGCGCTGGGCTGAAGAATCACGAACTGGGCCGCGCACTACGCGCTGGGCTGCGTACAATGGGCCAGACGACGCTGGGCTGCTCGCGGGCTTGGTCGGGCCGCTCGCGGGCTGGGATCTGAGATGAGCATGGGCCTGGCGCAGGCTGGGACGCGGGCTGCCAACTGAGAGGATGATCGGGCCGCGCGCGGGCTGTTGCGGGCCAGAAAGCCCGCGTGCCTGGAGCCAAAAAGAAATCTCCTATTTCTACAAGGAGAAGGATCGAACCTGCGACCTCCGCCCGGAAAGACCGCGCTGCTCACCGTCGCGCTACAGACTGTGTTGCGTCAATTTAACGCAGACTATGGATGAAGAACCTGACCGCGAAAACTGGAAATATATCGAACGGAATACGAATCAACAACCTTCGAATCTTCTATTGTATGACCTTTACACGATCTCTAATAAATCTTGGTGGAGCGATTTATTAGATTTCCCAAAACCTCTTGATCATCTTCTTCTAAGACCTTACGGTGCTAACCGATTTTTCTTTCGAAGAAGAATCTCTCTCTTTCTTTCTCGCTTGAAGAGCCGAATTTCTCCAGCCCTTCGGGGAGAAAAAACGTGTAAAGCTTGTCCAAGAGGTTAGGGGACCTAGTGTATTTATAGGCTACAATAGGGACCTAAAGGAGGTGCTAAATATGGGCTTATTCCTTTAGGTTTAGGAATCCTTATTATCTTCCATCTCCTTTTCCCATCTAGGATAATATTCCTAATAATTAATTACCTTCTAGAAGACTCCATAGTCTCCTAACCCTAGGTAATATTCTAGAAGGAATATTCCCATCCTTAGGGAATTATGGAATATAATTAATTCCTAATTTAGGAAACCTTATTCTACTCCAATTAATAATCTAATGTAGGAAATATATCTCCTACTAATCTTCATC
>CACSLK010026087.1:3898961-3909564 GCA_902706635.1 Striga hermonthica
CCCAAAGGAGATTTGTCCTTGTGAACTGTGAAATAAAACGTCCTTTGGGCTCGATTCAAATCACTTCACTGACAAACCTATAATGGAGGCTTTGGATGTTATTTATTTCAACCCATTTCACACTTAATATAATTTTTAGTTTAAAGGGATTTTCTTAAACATGCTCCTAATAATTCAATTTGCACATAAAGCAATTAAATCACATTAGGACATGCATGATTAATAGGCAATAATAAACGAGGAACTAAGATCCAACTATCATGGCCATTTTAATCAATCTCCAATCTTTCGGGAATCGAAGTCTAGTCCTTGTTGAACTGGGTCTTCCGAATCAGGACTTGGAATTTCCTTTTTCGCCGTGACTCCCACTTTTCGTCTTGAACAAGTCGTCATCGGGAAAGTCGCCATCGAGTCTCTTCTGTTGGCGTGTGCCTACTGCCGCCGTCGCCCGTACTTCTGTTGACCTGGGTTCGTGCGTATCCGTCTGCAAACACCTTAACAATGCTCGTATCTGACAGCAAGCTGCTACGAGTATGTCCGCATTTGCACAGTACCACGTATCCCATCAACTACGGGTTCGCGGGGTAGCCTGCTTCGTCTCGTCGAGAGATGTCCGCGCTTACCGGGTCCAACGAACGATTACATAATATAAATTACATACATTGATCCTATGGCCCACGCAGGGGTCGTACATGAATGATCTAGTAAAGCATTTAAACTATGCGGTGTCCCACCGCGCGAATAAATTATTACAAGCATTCACCAACCCAAAAAATCCTCGACATGTCCGAGGCTTTTAAAACGATATACATGAATTAAAAAACAAACATACATGCGGGCCATAATAGTCGGATTCAAGAATACCTGCAAACACACTAATTTGCAATTCTAATCTATTATGCGCTGCGTCTGTACAAAATTAATTCACATATATCACGCAAGCCCTAATTCGAATAGTGCACAAAGTCGAATTAGCCTGGGATCTGATACCAGTAGTTGGGTTCTATTAGGAACGTCGACAATGTGCACATTCAAATCTATTGAATAATAAATCCTAACGCAGCGGAATCTATAGTTAGGATTAGGACTTACGGATTAAAATTTTTTTGCCGACTCTGAGACGTTTCTGATTTCCGTTGATGGAGATCGTCTGAACACCAAAGTCTAATGGGCGGCTAGACTTGGCATTTCTCGATTCTAATCGAGTCACCATGGTGCTCCAATCGCTCATCAAGTTCATCGGATCGTCTCGGACCTTCCGTAAGTGAATCGAACTGCTCGGGAACCATCTTGGACTCGAACCGGGGCTTCTGGATCCACTTGAACTTGGTTGAACCATTCTGCCACGCTGCTGGGCCGATCTGGAGCTGATATGGACCGCCTGGACCGGTCTGGTGCGCGTTGGGCTCAAGCTGGTCGTGCTGGACACCATCTGGCCCATGAGACGCGCGCTGGAATGATTGCTGGGCCGCCAGTTACCTTTGAACATGCGCTGGGCTGAAGAATCACGAACTGGGCCGCGCACTACGCGCTGGGCTGCGTACAATGGGCCAGACGACGTTGGGCCGCTCGCGGGCTTGGTCGGGCCGCTCGCGGGCTGGGATCTGAGATGAGCACGGGCCTGGCGCAGGCTGGGACGCGGGCTGCCAACTGATAGGATGATCGGGCCGCGCGCGGGCTGTTGCGGGCCAGAAAGCCCGCGCGCCTAGAGCCAAAAAGAAATCTCCTATTTCTACAAGGAGAAGGATCGAACCTGCGACATACGCTCGGAAAGACCACGCTGCTCACCGTCGCGCTACATACTGTGTTGCGTCAATTTAACGCAGACTATGGATGAAGAACCTGACCGCAAAAACTGGAAATATATCGAACGGAATACGAATCAACAACCTTCGAATCTTCTATTGTATGACCTTTACACGATCTCTAATAAATCTTGGTGGAGCGATTTATTAGATTTCCCAAAACCTCTTGATCATCTTCTTCTAAGACCTTACGGTGCTAACCGATTTTTCTTTCGAAGAAGAATCTCTCTCTTTCTTTCTCGCTTGAAGAGGCCGAATTTCTCCAGCCCTTCGGGGAGAAAAAACGTGTAAAGCTTGTCCAAGAGGTTAGGGGACCTAGTGTATTTATAGGCTACAATAGGGACCTAAAGGAGGTGCTAAATATGGGCTTATTCCTTTAGGTTTAGGAATCCTTATTATCTTCCATCTCCTTTTCCCATCTAGGATAATATTCCTAATAATTAATTACCTTTTAGAAGACTCCATAGTCTCCTAACCCTAGGTAATATTCTAGAAGGAATATTCCCATCCTTAGGGAATTATGGAATATAATTAATTCATAATTTAGGAAACCTAATTCTACTCCAATTAATAATCTAATGTAGAAAATATATCTCCTACTAATCTTCATCTTCTAGAAGACTCCTTAGTCTCCTAATCCCTAGAGAAGATCTTAGTAGGAATATTATTTTCCTAATTAAATTAATTAATATGGAATAAAATTAATTCCTAATTCCTAATCTTGGAATTAAATAATAAAACATTCCACTAAAGTAATATTATTGCTCTCCCCATTTAGCTCCGAATTACAATTAATTCGTTTCCACTGATTAAATATATTAATCCAATTGATCGATTTATCTCCCCATGTTTAAGATATAACGTCCGTTGATTAATTAAATTACTGACAAAATAATTAATCAACTTCTTATTCATTTCCGAAACTAGTACCACTCAGATCTTTAATCATTATGTCGGATAACACATCCGCCTGCAGGGCTTGACATAATATTCCTTCCTGAGCTCATTTCGGGGACGTCATCAACCCAGCGTATTGGGACACAGTGACTGTAAATAATTTATAATGGCACATCATATAAACACACTTATTTACCAAAATACCGAGTATGTCATCCTAGCAGAATAGGAATCACCCTTGATAAATCAAATAAATAAGTAATGAATACATATGCCCATTTTATATTATCTTACAGCTTAAGAGTACGCATCAATTACTGAAGGTCTAGATTACAACAACGGTCAGTGAGTCTCATAATCTTATCCTTCCGTGGTCCTGTTCAACACTTAACATAAGTGCTAGTGTAATCCTTCAGTCAAAGACCAACTGAATCAAGAATACACTACAGTCTTTTTCCAAGTGAGGTCTCACTGCCAGTCTAGACTGTGAACGAATAGTTTAGTCTTATAAGGAACCGATAGGTGATCTTTCTGTTCGAAACTCTTCGAACCACACTACCTCAATATAAGACATGGAGTATGATTGCATAAATAAATAAACTTCAAGCATATGTACTTTGACCGAAACATGATGGCCAGATCAAAATGGAATTGATAGAATCTGTAAATAGGAGCTTTTACAGCATACCTCTAACACGAGGGACAACAAACGGAGCGAAATATCCTCCACTGGCTGCGCCTTCGCCTTCTTTGCGCGATCAGACCCGATGCGCATGTCCTTGAGGGCGTCCCAAGCAGCCTTTGCGGAGTCCTTTACGCCCAGCGACTCCACATACTCGTGAGGCAGAGCGGACAGAATCGCTTCCATCGCTGCGCAGTCCTCTTCTTCATCCTCGGTACCTTCCTCGATGGCCCGCCAAAGCTTGTGCGCACGCAACTTGACCTTCATCTGCACCGCCCACTCGCCGTAGTTTCTGCGTGTGAGGACCGGCCAGTTGGCCCCGCCAATGTCTCGCACGTTCCTGTGGATGATGACCACCTGGCGCGATGAAGCGTCTGCTCCGCTCCCTTGCACCATCGTTGCAACATCTTAGCTTGCCATGGCTCTGATGCCACTTGTTAGTCCTTAATTGCTACTGTCGACTTTTCTTCTCAACTTTGTTGTTGTATTTGCCGCTGGGCTGCACTTGTTTGGTTAAGCAAAAATGCTTCGCAAAACAAACGAACACTTTTAGGATAGAAGAAGAAGATTTTGAACAACTCAATGTATTGACTATTTATATTTTCTGTATGGTTACAAATGAAAACTGCATCCCTATTTATAAGAACTAAAAACAACTATTGTAGTGGCTTTCCTAGAAATTTCTTGAGCTGAAAAATCAGCCTAAAGTGGCTGCTATGAAAGTGTCATGAAAGTGCAATGAAAGTGTAATGAAGTGCAAGGAAGTTGCACTTCACTAACAAGTAAACTGCAGGAATATAACTTACTTTTTTTTTTTTTAGAGTCCTTTCTCCAATAGACAGATTTCTGCATATATTAGCATTTACTTTTTATGTCACTAGTAAAGTGCACGTGCGATGCACGTGGTGTCGAATGATATTCGTGGAGTAAGTTTGCAAAATAAATTAATTAATTTATTAAACATATCATTGCAGAAATGAAGTAAAATATAGAAAAAATGAACTCATATGTGATTTTTTTTTATTTAGAATTAACATAATGATGTCCTCATATAAAAAGAGTGAAATAACGTTTTACAACCCCCAACAAAAATATATATAAAAAACAAATACCTAATAAAAAACACAAAGATTTTCTTTCATTTTGGTTTTGACGTTCTCATGAGAACATTCATTGTCGGCTGAGTCCAATACATCAATAATATTGCAAAATTTCTCTTAATTAGTTTGGCAAAACGCCAATTTTATTCAAACACTTAAGAAATATTCTGACCCAACATATAGTCAAATTTCATGATCGCATGATCTTTATAACAAGGTACTTCTACTAACAAAGGATAAATATCTCTATGAAATAACTAACGGTGTCACTAAAATTGCTGATATTTTTTATCACTGTATAAACTACTAATTCCTCTTAATTCATTTTACATTCCTCTGTTTCTAGATATATTGGTGTCTACCATATTGATGCATCGCCCCACGAGGTGGGAATGAATTTTATATCCAAATAAAAGTTGACTTTCCAAAATCTGGGTTACATGTACTTCTCCCGAAGTGCTAAATTATTTTGAAATCACCATACATTACCTGAAAGTACCTCTAAAGTAATTGCACATATGTTCAAGCGCAATACACCAATGAGATTATAAATATTTCTATAAGAAATGACAACTTCATTCTAACATTCAAAACTGTTTTGATACTCATACATTTCATTTTGAGTGTTATTTATTTAGAATATAGACGAACAATATAATCTATTTTTTGCAGTGATAAAACAAAACAAACAAAACAATGAGAAAATATTGAGAAGCATATCATTGGTTAAAATATTTGACAGCAGAAGAATTAAAATTTCATTATAGGTTGATACTTTTAGTCATCTGTAAAGTTTATTATTATAGAGTCATGATTAAAATATACATCATGTATACAAATTTTTGGATTTTTTAATTATTCAAAATTGAAAATAAATAATATATGATCATTATTTATGAGAATCAATTTCTTACAAAGTCCATATATTTAAACGCTAGCAACAAAAAAGTAGTAATTTTAAAAGACTTTTTGTTTGTAAATATTGGTATTCACACTTATAAAATTAGCACGTTTTATTTTTCTCATTGCATTACTATTATATTATTTGTTTCTTATTCTATAGACAAACAATATTTTATTTGCTAAGTAATTAAAGCACATTTATACGCATTACGGTATTTTTCGTATGTGTTTTATATAATGATGTTATCAAATTAGCTTATTTATTAGGCTACAATTAATATAATCACATAAGATTAAATGTAATGTAATATATCTGATAAAGCTGTACTTTTTATACGAATTAATAGATTAAAAAGTTTAGAATTTTTTCCAATGTTTGATAAAATATTAATTAACTAAGTCATTTTCATAATCACTGAATACATATATGGTACCACCATTATAGAGTTCCTTTTCCAGCAGTAATTGACTTCACATAGCTAATGTTATTTCATTTCTTTTCTCTGACTTAGTCTTTCCTTTTGATCTATGACTTTACGTTGCTTCACTTCGTTTGTACCCTAAGGTGCGTTTGCCATAGCTTCAGCATTAGGACAAACTCTTATCAAACATATATCGGATTTGGGCGCTCTAGCGAACAGTTAGAAGTTTACACCCATTTTTTTACTTTTTTTTTTAATATGAATTGTTTCAAATTTATGTATGAAAACATACCACAAGTTTATCTTATGTTATTTTATACTTAATAAAATTGATTTAAATTGAATATAAAATTTATTACATTATATACTTTAACACCAATTTATTATTTTAAATTAGTACTAAAATATATTATTTTATATCAATATAAATAATTATATTATTTTTATGTTATTGCAATATATGGGTCAACTCAAACATCATTGAAATTAAATGATGTGATATATTACATATAAAAAAGGTAACAAATATAAAATATGAAGTATTTTAAAATTAAAAAATTAATGATAGAAAGTAATAAAAATCTTAACTAAAAAATTTTAAGATTAACATACCCACTTTTAAAGAAATATACATATGAATATATATATATATATATATATATATATATATATATATTATGTACTTAAAAGTTCTAGTTAAAATATGTGTATCTTAAGTATATTTTATATTTCTCATTAGCCAGCTTCAATTGACATTGTACATTAAGTAATTATATCAGCATTTTTACTTTTGGATTTAATGAGAGATATAAGTTTTGTCATAATTCTTACCCCTTATTTAGTTATTATAATACTAATAAAATAATTAAGGATCTTTTAAAGTATCTTGTTTGTTTTGAAAAAAATTACTTCTTATCATAAATTGAACGCCAATTACATTGAACATGTTATATTTTCTATCGTATCAAAAATTTTTATAATAATAGTTGCACACAATATTATATATAATGTATTTTTTTTAGATTTGGAGTCCTAGTTTTACTACAAGAAAATGAGAAAATTCCAACAAAAAATACAACATATATAACGATTTTCTTATGTTGATTTAAGAAAAATCTTGACTTTTGGTTTCTTAAATATATTTTACCTCATTGTGATTGCATAGATTTATTAAAATGTATTACAAATGAGAAAGGTGATAGATTATGTAAAGTATAATTTATAAATTGCAATGACATGTTATTTTGATGGTATATTTTTTTCTATTAACTAAATAATGCTCCCAATATGAAATTATTTTGGATCTATCACTGCAATTATCTTTCCAATGGAACTTCTATTGAATTTTTGCATATACCAATGACAATTTTTTCAACGATTGAAATATGGTCAAAAAAAAATTCCAATAGAAATTCATGTAATAGAAATCTATTAAGCCACTAAACTTCATGTAATTTAATTTGAACACTAATGGAATAGCCAATGAAATTTTCCAATGAAAGCAATATATATATTCGTGGGAATTTTCAGTAGAATACCTTACTGTTGAGTTTTTCATTGCAGTATAGCAATTTTTTGTAGTCCTCTCAAACATTATTTTTTATGTAGTATTAATTGAGTAATTTTGTTTACAATTTTTCTATCAAAAATATATTAAACACGTGAACCTTTTAGTTCCTATAATTTTTTTTTTCGGAAATCACTCATTATTTTATCTCAAGATTACCTATTAATTTACCAATTGAGTTACATTTCTTGCTTATAATATAATAAAATAGTTCTTGTTTTATATGTTCAATATGATACTTATATATTATATTAAAAAAAACTAATATAGTAAATAAAAAAGTTATTTAGAATTAGAATAATAAAGATTTTTTTTAATCTACATGGATAAATGTACAAATTATTATTGTCTTATCAACTCAAATTAACACATAAAATTAATAAGAACAAAAAATTAACAAGCGTTTAACAACTCAGTTCAATTACATCGATAAGAATATTTTTAGAAGGTTTATATTTAGTTATATTAATTATATTATTTTTGTTTATTAGTTTGTTTTATATTTATTAGTACGTGTCACAACTTAGTTATTATTCATATTATTTCTTATATTTCATATTTTTGTAGAAATTTATCTTTTTCTTTCACATGTTCTTAACTGTAGATTTGTCAAAAAATACATAATATAAAGTATAGAATTTTTTCGGTCATCTGTCTCATTATATATCAAATATTTGTATATCCTACATTATATTATATTTAATTACAATTTTGTGATTAATATTTTAATAAAATATTTACAATTCATAAACTCATTAATAATATTATCGAGCCAACTTTTGTTCATAAAATTTTTATAAATATATTATTTTCATTGATTTGTTTATGTTGAAATGAGAAAAGTTGTGTTTTTTTTTTTAATTGTAACTGTATTGATGTGTTAAACATGTACTACAGATGAGAAAGATGAAAAATTATGAAAAATATAATTTACAAATGATATGACATTATGTTATTTTAATGGTATATTTTTTCTATTTACCAAATAATGCCTCATGTATGAAATTATTTTGTATCCACCACTGTAGGTAGATTTCGAATAGAACTTCTATTGAAATGTTTACAATTCCAGTGACATTTTTCCAACTGTTGAAATATGACCCGAATTTTTTTTAACAAAACTTCACGCAATAATAAATAATGATAATTGAAATAATTATATTACACAAGAATAAAAAATGTAATTTGATCTCTGTTGAAATAGTCAATGCAATTTTACAATGATAGATATACAAATAAGATATCATTTAGAAATTCTAGTTAATGTCTTACCGTGATGTCCTTGGAAAAAAAAAGAAGTTAATGTCTTACCGTTGGATTTTTCATTTCAATGTACCATTTTTTTTATTCCTTTATATATTATAATTTTTATTAGGATTTTTTTGTTATTAATTAATTGTATTTATAAATTTTATATGAAAAATATATTAAACAAGTGAACTTGGTAATCCATATAATTTTTGTAGAAATTGCTCATAATTTTATTGCAAAATTACCTTTTAATTTATCTATGAAATTACATTTCTTGCACTTACATATTACATAACGAAAAGTATTATTGTATATATATAAAATATGCCATTAATATATTATATTAAAATACTAATAGCAAATAAAACGTTATTTAAAATCAAAATAATTAATTTTCTAAGAAAAATAAATTTCTAACCTTCATGGATAAAAGTATAAATAACTGATGTCTATCATCTAAAATTTATATACATAACTAATAAGCGCAAAAAATTAAACAAATTTTAAAATTTCTATAATTATTTTTACTAATTATAATATTTTTATTTATTACTTTTTTTCATAGTTATTACTAAGTGTTACAACTTTATTATAAATTTAATATTATTTATTAGATTTAATATTTTACTTTATATTGTTCTTTCATATGTTTTTAATGTGCGTGTGTGTTTGTGGGTAAGTTTTCGGTTTGTTCAAAAATATATAAAATTAATTATAGTACTTTTTAGGTCATATGTCTTATTTATATCAATTAATTTTATATTTTTATATTATTTTATATATAATTATAATCTTTTCATTTATACTCAAACATATAATTTTTTTATTTTGTACATTTTTTTTTTACAAACCATTTTATTGTAATAACACACATAAATAAATAAATGAATAATGATAATATATGAATATAATTTTTTGATAAAAAAGTAATTAATTTTCAACATGTAGGCATATCATGATTCTCGAGATATTTTTAATTAGTTTGTAGATAATTATATGGTCAAAATTAATCCATATTGCTAAAGTGGTATCTCATTAGACGTGAAAACAAATTGATACAGTTTTAATATTATACGATTTCATAAAATTGTTGTGATCTTATGTAGTAAACAAATTGAATAGATTAGAAGTTTATGTTGCAGAACAGTCATTCAACAATTAATCTCGCATACTCACACATTTTTTATAGGTTATTTTGAAAATAATGTTTCAATATCTTGTGGTTGTTATGAGAAAAACAATATCAATTTCTAGGTTTACAAGTGTTTTCAACAATTAATTTCGCATACTATCACACATTTTTTATAGGTTATTTTGAAAATAATGTTTCTATATCAAACAGTTTTAAAGATATGTGGAAGAAAACAATTTTATTTTAGGAGTGTGGAATGAGTTGTTCATGTATTTGCATTTAATTAATTGATATTAGTTATTAATTAACAATATAAGATGTGATGGCATTATAATATTACCAATTTGCCATGAAAAACATGTCAAAGTAAGGATTTTTTAGGTAGTTCATTTTTAATTAAAAATATAAATAAAATATGATGTGTATTAGTGTATTACTAATTTGCCATAAAATTTATGTCAAAGTAAGGGTTTTTTAGGCATTATGATTTTTTACAAAAATGAGTCTCCTTTTAGAGTAGTATAGATATAGATATAGATAGATAGATGTTTGTTATGTCTAATGTCCATCCTATATCTGTTTTCGCTTCTCTGGTAGTGTTGAAAAACATGAAATCAAACATTGGCTTTCTTCTTCTTCTTTATCTAGCTAGGTTTTCAGTAGTGAATTTTCATTAATTTCAGATGATAATCATGATCAGATACAGAGTATTTATAAGAACATAAACAAGCCCTATTAGCATCTAGGATCCATACATCCCCGATCAATCCTATCCATAGCCATATTATTGTTGCAACCCACGAGGATCTCGATATGCACAAATCACAGACAAACATTCAACATA
>CACSLK010026087.1:3921944-3957113 GCA_902706635.1 Striga hermonthica
AAAAAAAAAAAAAAGAAACAAAACGCATTTGTTAAATCTGTAGGTAGGAAATTGGGTTATGTTGATAGATTAGATGTAGTTGATCCTGTAGGTCTTAGTGGAGGCCTTCTTCTCTGCTTGGATCCTCAGGTTCAAATTCTTAGCTACATTTGTAAATCTTTTTATATTGCAGTAGAATTCAAGTATAACTCCCAAGTTGTTCAATGGGGTGTTTTGTATATTTTAATGCTTGTAAGAATATCAGGACTGACCAGTGGCAGGAGTTTATGGAAGATAAAATCTCTTGAGGTGATATGTGGTTTTCCATTGGTGACTGGAATGAGATAAGATCATCTGATGAAAAAGTTGGTAAAATACCAAGGAGCCCTAGCAGTTGCCACAATTTCAACCTGTTCATCAATGCTATGGAGAAGGAAGAAATCAAGATGGAGGGATATCCATTTACTTGGTGCAACAATAGAGCTACTCGGGGTCTGGTGGAAGAGCATCTTGATAGAGCTTTTGGCTCCTCAGAGTGGATTCAAGCTCTTACAAATGCATCAGTATCCAACATTGTCATGGGTACATTAGATCACACACCTCTGATCATGAATTATGGTCTTCCCAGAGAGAGAAAGAAAACAAGATTCCACTTTGATAAAAGGTGGATAGAAAAGGAGGGCTTTGAAGACACAGTCAAGACAGCTTGGAAAACTCAGTGTACAAGCACTCCTTTCTATCAACTGAAGGAGGAAATCAAAAATGTTCGAGCAGCTTTACTCATCTGGAGCTCTAAGTTTCAAACTCAGAGCCAAGCTCTAATTTCAAATCTGACCCACAAGCTGCAATTCTTAAACCAAGACAAATCTGGCATCCGATGAGAAAGTTGGGAAACTACTAGAAGGGATTTGGAGAAAGCTCACAAGCATGAAGAAATGTTCTAGCAGCAAAAAGCCAGATTGAAATGGCTCAAGGAAGGTGACTCCAATACCTGTTTTTTCCATGCTCTTACACTTCAAAGAAGAAGGCACAATGTCATATCTAGACCTATATCCTCCAGAGGCCTGTCTATAACCAACAAACAGGGTAATGAAGCTCACATTGCAGATTTCTACAACAACTTTTTCTCCTTAGAAGGGAGTTGAGGGAAAGATGTTCTGCTTTCTCTAATCGTACTACTATCACTTCTGAGTTGAATGATGATCTTCTAAAACTAGTGGAGGAGAAGAAAGTCAAAGAAACATTATTCAATCTTCACCCTGACAAAGCCTCAGGTGAAGAAGGTCTGAGTGTTATATTTTATCAACATTTCTGGTCTCTCATCAAGAAAGATTTGTTAGCTGCTATACTTAGTTTCTTTCAACCAGACATGCTTCTGAAATATTAGAACCATACAATTTTATCCCTCATTCCTAAATGCAACAGCCCTGAAACCTTGAGTCATTTCAGACCTATCAGCTTATGTAGTGTGGTTTACAAAGTGTTATCTAAAATTCTAGCTCAAAGACTGAAGCTTTGTCTGAATCAGTGCATTAGTGATCATTAGTCAGCATTTGTTCATGGCAGACAACTCTTAGATAATGTTATAATTGCACAAGAGGCATTTCACTATCTGAAGAGGCATTTATCTGGTAGAAACTGCTTCATGGCTCTTAAAATTGATCTAGTTAAAGCATTTGACCGGTTTGAATGGATTTGTCTCAAGAAAATCATGTTACAAATGGGCTTTCACTAGGAATTTGTCAAGCTTATTATGGTTTGTGTCACTTCTGCCTCCTTTTCCTTTAAAGTGAATGGAATTGTTAGTGGTTATGTCACTCTTTCCAGAGGAATAAGGCTGGGGGATCCTCTATCCCCCTACCTATTTATCATTGTGGCTAAACTATTATCAGCTCTCATATCTGATGCTTGTAACAAGGTTCATCTTCATGGGCTAAAACTCTCTCGGAATGGCCCAGTATTATTTCACTTATTATTTGCAGATGACTCCTTGTTCTTTTGTAAGGCAGGGGTGGACCAAGCTACTGTTTTCTTAAATTTCCTTGAGAAATATAGGCTATTTTCAGGGCAACAAGTAAATCTGCAGAAGTCTGCAACTTTCGTTAGCAAGAATACTCTACATCAGCTCAAACAGTCTATCTGCAGAACTATTAATGGAATTATTGCCCACAGATTCACCAGGTATTTGGGATTGCCATTGGGAATTGGAAAATCCAAAAAAGAGGTATTTGACTATCTTCTTACCTCTGTAAATTCCAAACTTAGTAGCTAGAAATCAAACTTGCTAAGCCTTGCTGGGAAGGAAGTGTTGCTCAAAGCTGCGGCTCAAGCTCTTCCCATATTCTCAATGTCTTGCTTTAAAATTCCAATAACTCTTTGTTCTGAGATATTTAAGTTGTGTGCTGAGTTCTGGTGGAAATCAGGTAATCAGGATGCTAAAAGAATACACTAGAAGAAATGGACACTGCTTTCTCTTCCAAAATTACAAGGAGGCCTGGGGTTTCTTGATCTCAGACTGTTCAATCAAGCTTTGATTTGTAAGCAACTCTAGAGGAGAGCTACCAATCCTCAGCTCCTTGTTAGTAGAATTCTCAAGGATAGGTACTTTTTTCACCATTCTATTGTTCATGTTGTTAAGAGTCAGAATGGTTCTTGGATGTGGAATTTCTGGATGGAAATGATGCCTTTGTTTTCTCAGTGGTTCAAAGTTGAAATTAGAGATGGTGTCAATACTAGAATTAGAGATCTAAATTGAGTTCTCAATCTTTCTAAACCTGCTCCCCAGTTTATGGAACTTGCCAGGGTTCATCTTATTTGGGTCAAGGATTTGATGTTGGATGATGGTAGAAACTGGAATGAATGGCTCATCAATCATGTTTTTTCTGAGCAAGTCAGTGTAGCCAATCTAAATATTTCCACTTTGAAACCTGATAAAGAAGATAGACTGTACTGAGGGCTCCATCAGAAAGGCATCTTTACAGTCTCTTGCACTTATGGACATCTTGTTGAAAGGAAACTCTCTCAACTGGACATTCCAGAATGCAGCTCTTGTACTTCTAAAAGCAAAGCTCTCTTGTATAGATGCTGGAAGCTGAAAATTATGAATAATATCAAGCATTTTCTGTGGAAGTTTATCTCAGGTACTCTTCATATGGCAACTCATCTTAAAAGCAAAGCTCTTCTTGTAGAATGCAGCTTTTCTACTTCTAAAAAGCAAAGCTCTCTTGTATTGATGCTGGAAGCTGAAAATTATGAATAAGATCAAGCATTTTTTGTGGAAGTGTATTATAACAGCCCAATACACCTGCTGCAGAATATTGTCCGCTTTGGGCACGTCACCCTCACGGTTTTTCCTTTGGGAGCTGGCTCACCAAAACGCATCCTGTAGGTTGAGGTATCCACAACCACTTATAAGGCATGCTTCGTTCTCCTCAACAACCGATGTGGGATATCTGGATCCACCCCCCTTGGGGACCCAGCGTCCTCGCTGGCACATCAGTCTGGGTACTGGCTCTGATACCATCTGTAACAGCCCAGTTCACCCGCTGCAGAATATTGTCCGCTTTGGGCATGCTCACACTCACGGTTTTGCCTTTGGGAGCTGGCTCACCAAAACGTGTCCTGTAGGTTGAGATATCCACAGCCACTTATAGGGCATGCTTCATTCTCCTCAACAACCGATGTGGGATATCTGGATGTGCTAAAGTTCTAGCCTTTAAGTATTTATAATCATGTCATGAAGTAAGAAGTTATGTTAGATCGTATACATGATTGATATGTGTTGTTTGATTTTGAATTAAGCATGCTATGTATAACCTGTTATATTAAAATTATTATGGCTATTTTTTGTGTAAATGACGAGTACATTAGGAGCAAGAATCATGTCTTTTGGTTAAGTATAGCTCGAGTTATAGATTTTTAAAGTTCATCATGCAAGCTAAATTTTATGTGCATGTTTCCAGCAGTGACTTTGAACGGGAATAAGTTGAGATATATGCATGATAAAATTATAAAATTTTATGACATGTCTACATATGTGTTGAGATCATGCTTGCCAAATTTCATGATTTTAGGTTGAGAAATGAATGAGTTAAAATGTTTATACCCCATGTATGTCAAGATGATTTTATATGCAAGAGTACTCAGTCCAAGTTTGAGTTTTTAACATGAAACTTTTATGTAAAATTCTCACCTGAGGGATGAACAATTTGACCAAGTTTCATCTTAATATGTTGATTATACGATTTTATAAAATTCTTGAAGTATCCATGTAAATAACATATTTTCATGTTATGATTAACAATTGAGTTAAATGTGCTTTAAATTTGAATTTTTAATACCAAACATGTTTAAGGCGAGTTTGATAGCTATAAATCTTTATAAATTATGTATATGATGTTGGTAAAAGTTGAGCATGTTTTGAGTTCATGTACTTGGTCATCTATTATGTCAAATTTAGCTTATTTTCACTTTCGAGTCATTTTAAGCTACATGAGAGTATAAGTCAATATCTAAGATTCACAAATCATGATTTATATGGTTTAAGTTTGGCTTTAAGTAAAATTTCAAGTTGAGCTATATCTGGAATCATTTTAAGATTCAAATAAGTTATCAGTTGAGGTTAAAACATCTTATTGAGTATATGAGCATAGTACTTAGTATATTTGTGTATATTTTTATGTAGCTTGAGGAGTGAGCTACCCAAGAGCAACACTTACAATTTTCAAATATTTTTGAAGAAGAAAGGTGGGGACCCAACCTGGGTATTACATTGAGTATAATAGCTATTATCATGTAAAAGGTATGTATATAAGTTATCCGCTTCGGGTGGAGGCCAGTTGCCTTAATATGTCATCCTAAGTTCTGGTAGAGGCCAGTTGCCTTAATATGCCATCAGAGTGTGCACACGGTTACTGGCCAAAGTGTCTGGGAGATTCAGTTCAGTTACCGGCCAAAGTGTCCGGGAGATTACTGTTTACTTATATATATCTGCGATCATGATATTGATATTATTATTAATGTTACTTTTTTATGAGTTTTTACGGAGTACAGTGGATTAGCACTCACGCCCCACTATTATCATTTTTAGGTAACAGGGTCGGTGCAGGGATGTAAGATCAACTGTGGTGGTGTGGATCGTGAACTTGTCTAATTACAGTTTGTGGACTTTTAATAAAGTTTATGTTTGTATAATATGCCATGCTTTTAAGATTTCCGAGGCTTCAGATTCGAACATGTGTGACAGTATTTTCAGATTTAAATAATTTATATGTTTGTCGGTATGAACAGGTCTAGTTTACATACTTGTTCGATATTTAAAATCTGTTTTGCTTATGTCTAAACCAGTTGCGAGACCAAGTTTTAAGGAAACATATTTTCTAAAGCAGATAAGTTTTAGTAGCATCCCGAGTAAAGTTAAAAAGATTTCGAAAAATTTATGAGCATTTTTTAAATAAGTTGCAAAAAATTTACTCTGATAAGCGGGGTGTTACAGTTGGTATCAGAGCGTGAAGGAGAACGAAGCATGCCTTATAATTGGTTGTGGATACCTTCACTAGTGTGACGCGTTTGGGTGAGCTAGCTCCCAAAAGCATAACCGTGAGGGTGAGCGTGCCCAAAGTGGATAATATCACACTACGGGTTGGCTGGGCTGTTACACTTGGTATCAGAGCCAGTACCCAGACTGATGTGCCAGCAAGGACGCTGGGCCCCCAAGGGGGTGGATCCAGATATCCCACATCGGTTGTGAAAGAGAACGAAGCATGCCTTATAAGTGGTTGTGGATACCTTCACTAGTGTGACGCGTTTTGGTGAGCTAGCTCCCAAAAGCAAAACCGTGAGGGTGAGCGTGTCCAAAGCGGACAATATCACACTACGGGTACTCTTCCTGTGGCAACTCATCTGAGGAAAACGGGTCTTGACATTGATAGCACCTGTACTATCTGTGGAGCTGGTCCTGAAAATGTGGAGCATTTATTGTTTTCTTGCTCAAGGGCCAAGAGATTATGGGATTTATCACCTGTGCAATGGGATTCTAAGACTTGCAGCTATGAAAACTTTAAGGGCTGGTGGCAAAAAATTTGTTCTCTTGACTCTTCATAGGTAGTTGAAGAAAGAATCCAATTGACTACTTACCTGCTTTGGTGGCTCTAGAAGTCCAGGAGCATGTGGGTTTTCAATAGACCCTTATTCCAGCTCATAGATTGATAATTTCAGCACACTTGGACTGGCATGAGTTTCTCAATGTTGTAGGATGATGTGCTGTTGTAGCTTATTTAGTTTTTCAGTTTAGTTGCTTTGGGTTTTTTTCTTCCTAGTTTGGTTAACTTTTGCTTTTGGAAAATTATCATCTTGCTAGGCTTTGTGGCAGTGGCGGGTGATAATTTCCCTTTTTACTTTCTCCTTTCTTTTTTATTTCTCTCTTTTGTTGAGGTCTTAGGCCATCTTCAATGAGCCTCTCTGTTTGTTGTTTCCGGTATGTTGGTCTATTTGTATTCTGAACTTTTTGCTCTTTTGAGGCTTAGTAATATAATCTCTATTGTTTCGGGAAAAAAAATATTGCATATGTTAATAAACTTTCCAAATAAGGTATGCATTAAATGTTCTCAGATTTTTTTGCTACGGCTTTTAGTAAATGTTTATACACTTTATATAAATACTAGTAAGAATCTCGTGCGACGCACGGGGTTTCGTACCTCAAAATACTTTTTTAAAACTTAATTTTAATAATATATTAGCCCGTTGACTCGTTTATATTAATATAATAATATTTTATCATATATATATATATATATTCTAATACATAAAAACTATTAATTTTACATATTTTAGTTCATCATAATACTCAAATATAATTTTATTCAAAACGTTATTGTCGTATAATGTAATTAGTATTAATAACACTTATAGAAGTACTATCGTTTTTTATATAATGATAAATGTTAAATTTATGTTAATATTATTTATTGATGTAATTAATTTAATAATATACAAGCATTTTTAATATTTGTTAGGAATGTGATTTAATGTAAGTTAAGATAAAAAGGAATGTATCCAATAAATCTGTTTATGATATTTTCCTTTAAATGTTTGAATGAATATAAAATTCAAATTACAAATCAACCGCCAATTTTTTAAATAATTTCAAAAAAGGTATCAATTGTAACAAAATCTAAATTTTTTGGTGGGATTTTACTTTCTACTTAAAGGATATCCCTATTGCTATTTATAGTAATAGATTATTTATTTTATTATCTCCCGTACCTGTAGACATGAAATTTTAAAGAATGAATTGTAACATTCCATTCAAAATTTAGTTATTCAATAGTTTATTACGTTATTGAAATATTAACTATTAAACATCCCATCTTTTAAAATTTACAATAACGCCTTGTTGATATCACGTCAAACAATCATATATTCTAATAATTTGTTTCTACAAAAATATTCTAATGTGATAGTTTTCCATGTATCATCCATAAATTCAAAGTTCAATTGGCGCATGCGGTTTTTTGAAAAGAAAAAATATTTATCAATTCATTGTAGGATTCATTTTATTCTAAAACCTTTTATTCGCTGATGGAAAGAAAAGTAATTTGTAGAATATATCCTTCAAAAGAAAGGCAACCATTTGATTAAGTCAAACTTTCTATTTTAGTATTTTACTAACAACTTTTTTATATTATTAGTATGTACCCGTGCGATGCACGGAACATAGATATTAAATGAATTATTTTAACAGCCTTGTCCGTTTAAATCTTAATAGTAATAGTGTTATTATCTATTTTCTACCTCTTTTGATCAACATTAAGTCTAAAAAATAATAAGGTTATAAGTTTTTTTTCATATCTTTTAACCAGCATTGTTTTCTAGCCAAAATTTAAATATGAGTATGTTAGGGCTAGCTTGTAAAATAATTAATATATTATCTCACTAAAATATTTATACTAATAAAACTTTAATGTCAGTATATAAATTTATCCCTTGATATAAGAAAAAAGTAACAGTTTTATTTATTCTTTTTTATCATATAATATTTAATTATTATTTTATTATATAATAAAAAATAATAGTGTTAGATAGTTTTTTTTTTTAACACAAAGATAATATTAAAAAAATATAAATATCCATACAAATATACAAACCAAGTTTTTTTAATAGTTTTTTATAAGTTCTATAAAAATATATTATAATTTGTTAGTGTATTATTCAAAATCGTAATATTGATTTGTAGTTTTTAGAAACAGAATTTTGATTGTTTTTGCTCACCTCATTTTATGAGATTTTTTTTATGTCAAGATAAGAAGGATTAAAAACAATATGTAAAATAGGAAACTTAGATTAAAATTATAAATGCATTAATTACTACTTGATAAAATTAGAAGTTCATTAATTAAAGTTTACTTTTCTACCTACTATATTTAGTAAATAGGTTTCCTTTTAATATAAGTATAGATTATAGATAGATTAGAGAGCATTGATTTAAAAAAGCCAAAAAATCAATCTCATCTTTAATCAAGATTTTTCTAATTCGTATTATGAGGATTTATAATTTAGCAATTAATAGTCTATATAGGTTGCCAGTAATATATAAATGAATTCTAATTAACAGTTAATAATTTCAATTTAAATTTTGGTGAGAAGAGATTTCTATATGGAGGTTGAGTTTAAACTAAAGGAAGGGGTTACCTGTTGGGGTGTGTTTGTATATATGAGTGCGGTCACAGAGTTAGGGAAGTTCAATGGAGGATCCTGCGGCTGCAAGAAGATAAGAGGAGTTGGGGCAACAAATGGTTTATAGCTGGGGATTGGAATGACATTTGTCATCCAATAGAAAAGATGGTTTATAGTTAATTTCAATTTTATTTAATATATATCAGTTATTTTGGTTTGATGTTAGCTTTATTTTTGAAAGTAATCAAAATAATCGAACCAAGCGAACTATATCCTCCTATATATTAATTCAGAACGCGCTGAGCCTACGTGGCTGCTTCTGCTGCTTCAAGATCCTATGTGGCAAAATTACATGCTTCGTTATTAGGCTTGGGTAAATTTTAATTTAATTCCAAACAAAAAATAATTAGGTTCGGATTACCATAAATATGTTGATTATTTATGGTCATGTTACATGTATTAATTGCATTTTAATATCATTCCTTATTATAACTATTGAATTGTATATATATTTTAAAAGTTAATAACTTTTGTATCTTTTATCAGTTTGTACCCTCAGTTGGTGGCAGATCGACTCGTAGTTTGGTTCGGGGGCGGGGGTTCAGTTCCTGTATAGGCTTAATTGCAGTTTCGGGCGTTGTTCCTTGGCTAGGGGCCGAGCTATGATCCGGTTTGCTGTTTTTCCGGGCTCGTCTTCTTAGGGGGAGGGTGTGGTAGTTTAGGTTCTTTTCTTGCTCGTTTTGTTGTGTTGTTCTTGTTGTTTTTTGTGTTTTCGGTTTGGGTCGTTGGACCCGGTTTACATTCCTCTGTTGGGGGTTTGTATGTTTGTGTTTGTGTTGTCTAGGTTGTGTTCTTGGTTTGGGCCGTTGGCCCCAGTATCATTACCCTGTTGGGGTCGATCTTATTACCCCTTTGGGGCCGGTTCAATTCTCCCTTTGGGAGCGTAGCTTGTTGTTTGTCTGTGTCGTGGGTTCTTGTGTTGGTGTTTGAGTTGCTTTTCTTTCTAGCCTTGCTAGCGATTCTAGGTGGACTTCGGTCTGGCCTCTCAGTTTGTATTTTCGCACATTTGTGCGCTTATCAATAGTACTTCTATCGTTTCGACCAAAAAAAAAAAAAACATATGTAATATATCAAATTAATATTCTTTTGATGAGCTTCGATTTAACATCCATATTGTATGTATAAAAAAAAATTATATTTATCTTGATAACAATAATAAAATTATTTTAAATATTAATTAGAAAAATAAAATTATTTATCAACTAATATATTTATATTTCAAGTAGTTATATGATATAAGTTATAAAAACTAATATAATATAACACATGTAAGTCATAAGTAACACATATCATTCTAAAATATATAGTAATATATATATATTTTTTTTTGTAAAATAGTAAACTAAATTTAATATAGTTTTGTCATTAATTTTAAAATTTAAAAATATTTTTTTAACAAGCACCCGTGTAATACACGGGTGTTGTACTAGTAAATAATAATAATAATAATAATAATAATAATAATAATAATAATAATAATAATAATAATAATAATAATAATAATAATAATAATAATAATTGTTTGTCCCATTTTTGTCACATTTTTCATGCATGTTTTGCTTTTCTTTTTTCCCAGTTTTAGGTCTTTTCTTTCGTTTTTAGTCCGTTTCGTATTTTATTATGTGTTTTTCTTCATTTTGAGTATTTAGGTGTTTTTCGTTTGTTTTTTCGATTTTCTTCATGTTGTGTCGTTTTTGGTGTGTAGGTCGGGAGCTTCGGGTGGATTTTCACAATTGGAAAAATTGGTTTCGAGAGGATAATTAAATAGATGGGTTCGTTAGCGACGAAACAGAACTCAGTTCTGAGTTCGAACGAGCTCAAACGAGGCCGAAACGTGAAGTGGCGCAGTGCAACCCGAGCCGCGACCGCGCCCCATGCCAGCGCCTAGATGCACGCGCCCCGCGAAACCATCTCGCGTTTCACGAGAAATACAGAGCCGCGTGTGCCACCCTGCAAAACCATCTCGCGCCCGCGGAACCGGAACTCGCGTCCTACGCACGCGCGCGAGCAGCTCTGCTGATGAAGGATAGATTGTTTGTCTCAACTCGCTTGCCTCGAACAAAGCTTCGCCACAGCTTGCTCTCAATGATAAGTGTGATTAACTCGGGTCTCAGCCTCGCCTCTCACGATTTTGAGTTCACTCGGTAGTTAGCCTCGCTTCCCTCGGTTGTATGATAACACTTTCACGAATATTAAACACATGGATGAACAAACGTTCTTTTCTATTCAACTCATCAATTCCAAGACATCTAAAACAATGAGGGAAAACCCCTATTTATAGGTGCAAAATAAATCTAATCCTAGTCAAATTAGATCTCCTAAACCATGCAATAAAATATTAAAATCCTAACATATTAGAAATATTAAAGCAACAAGGGAACTAAATATTCTAGAATCCTAATTAAGCTAATAATCTTGATCTTCAAAATCCCTTGCCTTGCACTCCAATCAATCGGCCGCCCTAGTACTCGACCGCCTCATCTCGCGCGCCGCCTCGCACGCCTAGTCCTCGGCGGGCACGCCTTCGTTCGCCTCGTCCGCACTGCACGCGCGCGCTGTCGCGCGCACTCAGCTTGCGCCGCCTTCCTCTCGCGCGTGGTACCGCGCGCCTGGCATTCCTACTCCTGCTCGGTCGATGCCACCGCCCGCGTATGCGCCGCCCGCCTCGCCTAATCCTTCCCAGCTTAGGCCTCCGTCAGCGTCGCCACACGCGTTGCTGCCCGCGAGCCCCGCGCCATTGCCGACCTCCTTACACGCATGCGCCCCCGACATTCCTAGGCCTGCCAAGCCTAGGCCATCGCCCGTGTGAACTCCATTCGTGCACCTCGTGCTCCCCGCGCCTCCGCTGCTCGAAGCCCGCACGTCCCGTCCACCTATGCGTATCTCGCCCGCCCAATCGCGCGCATCATGAGCTGATGCGCGCCATTCGCCCATTAGCCATCCACCTTCAAACCCATGCGCATCCGTCCACTCGGTGCACCCATTTTCCAGCCCGCTGCAATCTTCCGCGCGCGTTCCCCACCCATCCTCAACCCCTCGCGCGCCCATTCTCCTAGCCTCCATTCGCCATGTGCGTCTCTTTCTCGCACAAGATTTGCACCATCCATTCATCATCTTAGTCCTTGGCTTGTGCTGTCTCTTGGCCTTGCGCCTTCTTGACCTTGGTCCACATCCTCTCGGCCAATCTCGCCTGCATGAAGGTTGATAAATCGGGCTTTGTGGCTCCTCGAGCATGTTCTCCAGCCATAAGTCGTGGTCTTCGATAGACGCGTCCTCGGACTCACCGGGGTTAATAACCACTTCCGTATCATTCCCCTCCTCTTCAAGACTTTCCTTGTCCTCAAGGATAATGAAATTCAGTACATCGACATCGTCATCGTCGTCCTCTTCAATAGGCGAGTCGCCTTGATCCTCCGTACGCAACTTGATGCATTTCCCTGGTCGTCCAAACTCCATCTTTCCTCGTTTGTAGTCGGTCGTGATGGGCCCAAGCGTCTCGAGCTACTTCACTCCCAACACTATATCAGTAGCCTTAACCGGTAAGTCGTAGAGGTCAATCTCCAGCTCTTGATCTTGTGCCATGATGGGAACTTTCTTGAACAACTGATTTCCTCGTAGTTCCTGCCCATTGGCCACCTTGACCCCAAACATCTTGACTTTCGTGGGTACCAACTTCAATCTCCTGGCTATCTCCTCATCAATGAAATTTAAACTTGACCCACTATCAACAAGTACCTCCAACAACATATCTTTTATCTCAGCAGTAAACCTGATCATCTCCGGGCCTCATTTTTTGCACTTGACCACATGTAGTAAGGTCTCCTCAAGTAATTTACTATCATGATCTTCTTCAAACTCCAACAAATAGACTTCTTTTACCTTTGCATTTATGGCCCGGTGTGTATCGCTCGTTGCACGTGAAGCATAGGCCCTTCTCTCTTCGCCTTTGGATTTTATCATCCGTCAGCCGCCGCATGTTACTCGTGGTACGCGTCCCATCGCCGACTGCCTGCTTGGTCTCAGCCCGTGGAAGCTGTTCCTCGGTCGCTGCCGTGCTTGCGCGCCTCGGGCCAGCACGCCCGTCTCCCCGTGTTGCCTTGCGCACGACCGCTAGGTGGTCTTCATGCAACCGTGCGGCCTCCATCGCAGCCCTATTCGATCTCGGCCTGTCCAAGCGCACCTCAGCCGCCAGTTCGGCTCTCAAGCCTCCAACAAAAGCTCCAACAAGTGCACTCTCGGGCCAATCACGTACCCTGCTAGCAATCCTCTCGAACTCCTTTTGATAGTCGCGTAGACTACCAGTTTGACGGATCCTTGACAAAGCCTCACCATAATCGAAATAATCACTAGACCCAAACCTGGTAATCAGCTCCTTCTCAAAATCTCTCCATCTAATTTGCTCGCCTTTGTTTTTGTAGACATGTGACACCCATTGCCACCATGTGTTGGCTTCTCCATCTAAGTAGTAGGCAGCAAACTTGACTCTCTCGGACTTGTGTACCTCATTGATTTCGAAAAATTGCATGGCACGACTTAACCATGCGTCTGGATCGGTTCCCTCGAACGTCGGCATTATGGTCCTCGGCCTTGTATGCGCATACTCCTCTCAGTGTCGCCGATCGCCGTGGTGTCGCCGTTCGCCGTAATGTCGGGTTGTGCGCGTCACCCGCGAGTGCTCGCCATCGTCCTCGCGACTAGACGTCGAGCTACTCGTCTCCGCCATGGTCGACCTTGATGTGCAGCTCCTCCGGTGTGGTAGGTGGCTCGCTCGAGCTTCCTCGCCAAGTCGTGAATCATAAGCTCCAACTTTGCCATGTTCTCGTTGACCACGTGTTGTCCGTTGCCAAGGGACCTCACGCTTTCTTCCAACATATCAAACCTCTCACGGTTTGTCATAGCTCTTTGTTTTTTTTTTTATACTCTCGAAAATTTCGAAAAAGAAGAAAAGAAATTCAAAAAAATTCGAACAATAAGGTAAAAAATCGGACAAAGAAAAAAGAATGGGATAGGAAAAGTTTAACAAAACACACAATCAATCACTCTCAACGAAAGCACCAATGATGAAGGATCGTGTGTTTGTCTCAACTCGCTTGCCTCGAACAAAGTTTCGCCACAACTCGCTCTCAACGATAAGTGTAATTAACTCGGGTCTTAGCCTCGCCTCTCACGATTTTGAGTTCACTCAGTAGTTACCCTTGCTTCCCTCGGTTGTATGATAACACTCTCATGAATATTAAACACACGGATGAACAAACGTTCTTTTCTATTCAACTCATCAATTCCAAGACATTTAAATCAATGAGGGAAAATCCTTATTTATATATGCAAAATAAATCTAATCCTAGTCTAATTAGATCTCCTAAACCATGCAATAAAACATTAAATCCTAACATATTAGAAATATTAAAGCAACAAGGGAACTAAATATTCTAGAATCCTAATTAAGCTAATAATCTTTATCTCCAAAATCTCTTGCCTTGCACTCCAATCAATCGGCCGCCCTAGTACTCGACCGCCTAATCTCGCGCGCCGCGTAGTCCTCGGTGGGCTCGGCTTCGTCCACCTCGTCCGCACCACACGCGCGCACTGTCGAGCGCGCCCAGCTTGCTCCGCCTTCCTCTCGCGCGTGGTACCGCGCGCCTGGCATTCCTACTTTCGGTCGATGCCACCGCCCGCGTATGCGCCGTCTGCCTCACCTAATCCTTCCAAGCTTAGGCCTCCGTCCGTGTCGCCCCACGCATTGCTGCCCGCGAGCCACGCGCCATCACCGACCTCCTCGCACGCGTACGCCCCCGACATTTCTAGGCCTGCCAGGCCTAGGCGATCGCCGGCGTGAACTCCATTCGCGCACCTCGTGCTCCCCGCGCCTCCGCTGCTCAAAGCCCGCACGTCCCGGCCACCTATGCATATCTCGCCAGCCCAATCGCGCGCATCATGGGCCGATGCGCGCCATTCGCCCATTAGCCATCCACCTTCGAACCCGTGCACATCCGTCCACTCGGTGCACCCATTTACCGGCCCGCTGCAATCTCCCGCGCGCGTTCGCCACCCATCCTCAACCCCTCGCGCGCCCATTCTCCTAGCCTCCATTCGCCATGCACGTCTCTTCCTCGCACAAGCTTTGCACCATCCGTTCATCACCTTAGTCCTTGGCTTGTGCTGTCTCTTGGTCTTGCGCTTTCTTGACCTTGGTCCACATCCTTTCGGCCAATCTCGCTTGCATGAAGGTTGATAAATCGGGCTTTGTGGCTCCTCGAGCATGTTCTCCAGCCATAAGTCGTGGTCTTCGATAGACTCGTCCTCAGACTCACCGGGGTTAATAACCACTTCTGTATCATCCACGCCCAGCGCGCGCAGCGCCGACGCTCAGCAGCCCCATGACCCGACCGACTCTTGACTCGCGAGTTGCGACTGAATCGACCCCTGTTTTTATTTTTCTTCGTTTTTCATGTTTTTGCTCGGTTTTTTTGAACCTTGTATATTGGGATGACCCCCCACACTTGAAGAACAATTCCTGATCGTTTTTTCACTTTCTCCTTCTTTTAAACTTGGATTTTGATCGTTGTTTTTGCTCAACTTTTCTTCTTTACTTTTCCGAATTAAGCTTGGTCATTGGATTCGACTATCTGTTCTTTATTAATTGTAAGTTTTTCTTTTAATTTCATCGTTGAATATGATTGCTTGGCTTAATTTCATTGATTTTATTTAATTTCATATGATCATTAGCTAATTCGTTTCGCTAGAGATAAGGGATGATGATGATGTTTAGATTTTGATTGTAATTATCATGCTTGTTGATCGTTTAATTTATGCGAGTAATTCTTATAATATCGTGCAGTGAATGTTGAATATTGTCGAAGAGTGACACTTTGATTTTCAATTGATTTCCAATTGAATATGTTCATTCTTGTTTGACGTTTTTATATCTATCGGACTATTAGATTAACAATCGTCTAGGATAATTTAATCAACTCTTAGAACTGAAAGGGGAGGATTTGATCGATTTAGGCTCGTATGAAATAGGCTTGCTCGGAAACGTATTGTCTATTTGTTGTGTGATTTGTGTGAGTCACCGTCTATGTTACCCTCTGGTTACGAAGAGTTATTGAGGATTAATCTCTAGACGTTAGGTTGTCCAAACGGAATGTGAACCCTCTAACTCGATCGTGAGAGGGGATCTTGACAAAATGTAAACTCAGGGACATATCGCTCAGGCTCAAGAATCTCCTCCAATAAGGTGTCACTCTCGATATGTGGAGCCACAACTTCTTCATCGTCAAGCTCACTTATATGCATTGACTTACATGTTTGGGCACCATGCGTAGGATGTGGATCATAGATAGGGGCTCATTAGCTTGTGCTTCGATACAGTCGATGCGTGTTGTTAGGCTCTCTAATTGTGCGCTCAACCGAGTACATCCGAGCTCAATCTCTTCATCCCAATTTTTTTAGGCCATCACCCGAGCAAGGATAAGATCAAGTTCAGCATTGTATTCTAAAGGTCATCCACGAGCTCAGCGAAAGGCATGGGCTCCGAATGTGGGTCCACAACAGTGGGCTATCGGCTTGTAACTTGATAGAGTCAAAGCGACTTGCTAGACTTTTCAATTGCTCGCTCAAACGGGCACACTTGAGCTCCACCTCCTCTTCTCAATTTTCTTGGGCCATCATCCGATCGAGGATTGGATCAAGTTTCTCACTGAATGCGGCCTCTGCTTTTCGAGCTATTATAAAGGTAGTAATCCAATCGAGCTTCTCATTATGTTCTGAGGATCGCTCCTTAAATTCATAGGTCCGCCCAACCGGTGCTAATGACTCGGCCCATTATTCCAGTAAAGAGTGTGCGGTAAGGAGAGAACACGGGTGACGTTCATATTCACTGCACACCAGAACAGAATGACCACGCGAAGCCACGAAAAAAAGACAAACAAAAAGAGAAAAAATAAATAAGATGGGTGAAATGTGTGGTTTTAGGAAAAGTGTGGGGGAGAATTCAGTATGTTTGATCAGTCGGCTGAGTGCACGATTCTTGGAGTAAGGTGTTTGAGTTATGTAATCAATTCGAGCCACTTGGCCTATATTTATTCTATCTAACCAAAGTGCCTACTTTACAATCCTGAAAGACCTTTTGATACACTAGTTTCGATTTTGATTGGTTTAAAGTAGAAGTTAGACAATGGGCAAGCATATAATTGAACTTGTTATCGACCAATTTGAGTGCACCTACTTTTATCTGTATAAGAATTTGAGTGAGGCACATATATATTCCCATACTTGAGAGAACGTCAAGTCGAAGTATAGTGATCAAGCATGTAGTTTTGTAATGCTCGTATGTGTCATTTGAATGCTCGTTGATGAAATTGAACATGTTGAGGCTATCTTGTTAATGACTGTTGTTCAGGCTCATTTTTAAGTTTTGTGTCTTTTTTTTCTTTTCTTTTCCTTTTGTTCGGGATGAAAAAAGGTTTAAGTGTAGGGGAGTTTGTTTGTCCCATTTTTTTTATATTTTTAGTGTTTTTTTCCCGTTTTAGGTCGTTTCTCTCGTTTTTAGTCACTTTCGCATTTTATTATGTGTTTTCCTTCATTTTGAGTTTATAGGTGTTTTTTGTTTGTTTTTCTGGTTTTCTTCGTGTTTTATCATTTTTTGTGTTTAGGTCCGAAGCTTCGGGCAAATTTTCTCAACAGAAAAAAATTGGTTCGTGAGCATCATTGAATAGATGGGTTCGTTAACGACGCTTAGGAAAAAACGAAACTTAATTCCAAGTTTGGACGAGCTCAAACGAGGCTGAAACGTAAAGTGGCACAGTGCAGCCCGAGCCGCGACCGCGCCCCACGCCAGCGTCCAGACGTGCGCAACCCGCGACACCATCTCGCGCCTCGTGAGAAAAACAAAGCCGCATGCGTCACCCCGCGAAACCACTCTAGCGCTCGCGGAACCGGAGATCTAGGCCCTACGACCTGGCCGACTCGCGAGTCGCGAGTCGCGACCTAGTCGACCCCTATTTTTATTTTTCTTCATTTTTCCACATTTTTGTTCAGTTTTTCGAGCCCTAAATATTGGGATGACCCCCCACACTTGAAGAACAATCCCCAATATCGTTTTTTCACTTTCTCCTTCTCTTAAACTTTGATTTTGATCATTATTTTTGCTCAACTTTTCTTCTTCACTTTTCCGAATTAAGCTTGTTCATTGGATTTGACTATTGGTTCTTTATTAATCGTAAGTATTTCTTTTCATTTCATCGATGAATATGATTGTTTGGGTTAATTTCATTTATTTTATTGAATTCCATATGAGTAGCTAAATCGTCTCGCTAGGGATAGGGGATGATGATGATGTTTAGATTTTGATTGTGATTATCATGTTTGTTGATCGTTCAATTTATGCGAGTTATACTTAACTAGGTTTATAATTATAGTGCATTGAATGTTGAATATTGTCGAAGAGTGACACTTCGATTTGCAATTGATTTTCAATTGAATATGATTCGTTCTTGTGTGATGTTTTTAAATCTATCGGACTAGTATATTAACAATCGTCTAGGATAATTTAATAGACTCTTAGAACCGAAAGGGGAGAAGTTGATCGATCTAGGATCGTATGAAATAGGGAGACCTTTGCGAAAGGTTATACCAGGAAATAGGGTATTGATTATGATGAGACCTTTTCGCCAGTAGCTATGCTTAAATCTATTTGGATTCTTTTGGCTGTAGCAACTAATATAGATTATGAGGTCTGGCAGATGGATGTCAAGATGGCTTTCCTTAACGGAAACCTTCAGGAGAACATATATATGCAGCAACCAGAGGGATTTATTGATAAGGGACATGAGCATCTAGTGTGTACGCTTAATTTGTCTATTTATTGACTCAAGTAAGCTTCGAGATCTTGGAACATTCATTTTGATGAAGTGATCCAATCGTACGGGTTCACTCAATGTCCAGATGACCACTGTGTGGACAAGAAGACCAGTCGGAGTGTGGTGGTGTTCCTTGTGCTTTACGTAGACGATATACTTCTTATTGAAAATTGTAGGAAGGATTCAGACGTAAATGTGTGGTTGTCTAAGCAGTTTGATATGAAAGACTTACGTGAAGCAGGACACATTCTTGGTATTAGGGTCATTCGAATAAGAAGAGAATGTTGTGCTTATCTCAGTCTACATACACAGATACTGTGTTGGCTAAATTCAACATGCAGGATTCCAAGAAAGGTATGTTACCTTTTGGACATGGAATACGTCTATCCAAGGAGATGTCTCCTAAGACGTCTCAAGAGATAGAAGACCTGAAGATAGTTCCTTATGCATTGGCAGTAGAAAGTCTTATGTATGCTATGTTGTGTACGAGACTGGATATTAGCTACATCGTTGGCGTGGTAGCTAGATATCAGAGTCATTTTGGGCACAACATTAGGAAATGGAATCCTAAAATGGAACCTTATATCTCTGGAAAGCGTAAAGGTAATCATATTACAAATCTTATAAGAACTGCTCGTTTTTTATCCGAAGCTGCAATTTGGTTTTTTATGCAGCAAGTAGGTGAAAACAATTCTTGATTGTTTGTACACAAAAGAAAGAAGTTGATTCAGTAGCATGGGCTGCAATAAAGGCTCGGTGTCATTTTGTTAATAAAAAATGGCTCGGCGGAATGTTAACGACTCTGGGACGAAAACATTGGTTTGCGGTGAAACATATACTCAAGTACCTGAAGAGGACTAAGGAGTATATGTTAGTTTACCGTTCAGAAAACTTGTTATCTCTGGGTTACAACGATTCCGATTTTCAGTCAGACAAGGATGAGAATAAGTCAACCTCAGGTTATGTGTTTACCTTGGGAGGTGGAGCCATTTCATGGAAGAGTGCTAAGTAGAAATGTGTGGCAGACTCCACCATAGAAGTCGAGTACATAGCAGCCTTAGAGGCAGAGAAAGAGGCAGTTTAGCTCAGGAACTTCTTAGTGGACTTAAAGTTGATTCTATGTTTTCCACGTAGTATCACCGCGTACTGTGATAACAGTGGAGCAGTAGCGGACTTAAGGGAACCACAAGCCCACATAGCAAACAAACACATAGAGCACGAGTACCATCTGATACGAGATATCGTGGGTAGAGGAGACATCAATGTTGCCAAGATTGCATCAGAGGACAACCTAGCTGATACTTTCATAAAGAGTTTGCCGGGAAAGGTCTTCGGCAAACACGTGGAAGGAATGAGAGTCAGGTGTACGGTGATAGGATGAACATAGGTTTTTTAGAATAACGGATTGATAGGACTATACTTGTAAAAGCGAAAGCTTTAAGTATAAGTGGGAGATTGTTGGTGTTATATACTGAAAGCTTGTCTTTAGATGATATTACACTTCTGCCCTTTATGAATGACAATCATGTTCGATTAAACAAGCTTTATGTTCTGTTGTTTTGCACTTAGATAAGAAGCTTTTGTTGGGATCTATGAGGATCTCGTTATGTAAAAGTTACGAATTCAATAGAAAACGTAAACCTATATGCAATTGATCTAAAGGTCTGACGTACAAAACTTATGGCTTAAAATTTTTTGAATTTGGCGGATTTGGATTGACCGGGAACAACACACGAACAAAACTACATCACACGAATAGAAAAGCAGGGTCGGCCGTGTCACGTGCGATCAGATCATGTCGGTGTCACTCGAGTCAGGTCGCAAGCTGGTGCATCGCGGGTCGCTGGTCGGGTCGCGATCGGTGCAGTGGTGCTCCGGCTGGTTGCGGCTTCCGTCTGGCGGGTCGGGTTGACGGGTCTCGGCCTTCGGGTCGTGATTCGTCGGCTCCGATTGATCACAAGGTTGATGAATATATGTATCTCAATAATCTCAGCATCTTCTACTGTATATCTCAAATACCTCTTCAACTCGTATTGGTAGAGCAACGAAAAGAAGATAAAGCTCGAACAGAAAACTGAGAGAGAAGAGAAAGAGAGACGCGGCGTGTTGTTATAATACACATGTAAGAGACTTCTAATCTTTTCTTCTATTTTCCATGAGCCTAATGGTGTATATATAGAGCTATAATAGAGAACCTTAGGAGATTAGGAATGAGGCTTCTTAATTAATTAGACCAACTGTGGGCCTAGCCCACTCCTCTAATTAATTAAATAATATTATGGGTCACTAACATAATATTATTGCACTCCATTTTCCTAGCTCAATTTACAACTGATACTCAAATAATAATTACCCGAATTACCTCCCCATATTAAAGATATAATGTCCATTAATTAATACGATTACTGACAATCAAGAATTAATTAATACATTATTATTTTACGGAAGCTAGCGCTCATTCATCACATTATTACTATGCCGGAATTTAATCCACCTGCAGGGTTTAGCATAATAATCCTTCATGAACTCACTCCGGGGACATCATCAAACTAAACATACATGGTGACCATAAATATCCTAACAACACATCATATATACAACAATATTACAAAAAACAGTAGGAATATTAATTCAGTAAACTGAACCTCACCCATGTGAATCAAAATAATATACACTGCATATATATGTTTGTTTAATATCTTACTGGTTAAGAGAACACAGTAATTAACCGAGGCCTAGTCGTTTACGACGATTAGTATAAAACGAACTTCTCCTCTCTGAAATCTTGTTCAATACATAAATGTACTAGTGCAACTAATTTGTCAAGACAAACTGTACCATTGAGACTACAGCCGTTCGGATGGGGTGTTCATTTCCATCTAGGTTGTGAACCATAATTCTTGTTTCGCAAGTAATTGATAGAATGATCTTCGGTTCGCCCGATGACGACCCACTCTATCTAAGTGCAAAGCAACAGAACATAGAACTTGTTTATTCTAACATGCTTCTCATTCATTAAGGGTAAAAGTATAATATCATCCATAGTCAAGCTTTCAGTATATAACACTAACAATCTCCCACTTATACTTAAAACTTTCACTTTTAAAAGTATAGTCCTATCAATCCGTTATTCTAAAAGACCTATGTCGATCATATCGCCATACACCTGAATCCCATTCCTTCCACGTCTTTGACGAAGACCTTCCCTGGAAAATTCTTTGTGAAAGGATTAGCTAGGTTGTCCTCTTATGCAATCTTGGCAACATCAACGTCTCCTCTACCAACTCTATCTCGTATCAGATGGTACTTGCGCTATATGTGTTTACTTGCTCTGTGGTCTCGTGGTTCCCTTGAGTTCACTACTGCTCCACTGTTATCACAGTACACGGTGATACGACATGGCAAACTCAGAATCACTTAGGTCCACTAAGAAGTTTCTAAGCCAAACTACCTCTTTTGCTGCTTTTGAGGCTGCTATGTACTCGGCTTCACGATGGAGTCTGCCACGTATTTCTGCTTAACACTTCTCCATGAAATGGCTCCACCTCCTAAGGTAAACACATAACCTGAGGTTGACTTACTCTCATCCCTATCTGACTCTGACTGGAAATCAGAATCACTGTAACCTAGAGGTAACAAGTTGTCTGCACGGTAAACTAACATGTACTCCTTAGTCCTTCTCAGGTACTTGAGTATATGTTTCACCGCAAACCAATGTTCTCGTCCCGAATTGCTTTGATATCTCGCTACCATGCCAACGGTGTAGCTAATATCCGGTCTCGTACACAACATAGCATACATAAGACTTCCAACTGCTGAAGCATAAGGAACTGTCTTCATGTCTTCTATCTCTTGAGATGTCTTAGGAGACATCTTCTTGGATAGACCTATTCCATGTCTGAAAGGTAACATATCTTTCTTGGAATCCTACATGTTGAATCTAGCCAAGACATTATCTATGTATAAAGACTGGGATAAGCACAACATTCTCTTCTTACGGTCTCGAATGACCCAAATACCAAGAATGTGTCCTGCTTTACCTAAGTCCTTCATGTCAAACTTCTTAGACAACCACACTTTTACGTCTGATAACTCCTTCTTAATGTTTTCAATAAAATGTATGTCATCTACGTAAAGCACAAGAAATACAACCACGCTCCCATTGATTTTCTTGTACACACAGTGCTCATCTAGACATTGAGTAAACCCGTACGACTGGATCACCTTATCGAACCAGATGTTCCAAGATCTCAAAGCTTGCTTCAGTCCATAGATAGACCGATTACACACTAGATGCTCATATCCCTTAGCAATGAATCCCTCTGGTTGCTGCATATAGATGTCCTTATGAAGGTTTACGTTGAGGAAAGTCGTCTTGACATCTATCTGCCAGACCTCATAATCCATATGACCAGCTACAGCCAAGAGAATCTGAATGGACTTAAGCATAGCTACTGGCGAAAAGGTCTCAACATAGTCTATACCCTATATCTGGGTATACCTTTTGGCAACAAGCCTAACTTTGAAGATTTGCACATTCCCATATGATCCTCTCTTTCTTTTATAGATCCACTTGCATCCAATGGATCGCACCCCATCGGGTGGTTCTACAAGATCCAGACCTGATTACAGTTATATTGACCCTATTTCAGCTTTCATTGCTACATTCCATGAATCTGCATCTTTATATTAGAGTGTCTCGTTGTAGGTCCTTGGGTCCGATCTTAGGTTTCCTGGAACTGATCCCGATGACTCTCTAATACCTATCCATCGGCCGAGCAAATGAGAAACCCTCCCACTACGACAAGTTACTGTCTGCGTTGGTATATTCTCAGTGTGTCGTGTTGCAGTATTATGTGATGTATCTACTTGTTCACTCAGTGGGGAACTATCGACTTCACTCCTCATCTCCTCTAAGACTAGTCTACTCGTGGGCTTGTGATTCATAATATAGTCTTCTTCCAAGAATCTAGCGTTCGTGCTAACGATCACCTTCTGATCCTCGGGACTATAAAATAATCCACCTTTCGTTTTCTTGGGATAGCCAACAAACACTCGTTCTTCCGAATGCATTTTAAATTTTCCAGCCTCCTGCACTAAAACGTGTGTAGGGCTACCCCATACTCGAATATGTGAAAACTCGGGCTTTCGCCCTTTCCACAATTTGCAAAGAGTAGTCTCTGCTGACTTCGATGGAACCAAGTTCAAAATATACGATGTTGTTTCCAGCGCCATTCTCCAAAACAAATATGGTAATCTTGCATAACTCATCATCGACCGAACCATCTCCATAAGAGTCCTATTTCTTCGCTCTGGAACCCCGTTCTGCTGGGGTGTGTTGGGTGCAGTCAGTTGGGATTCAATCACAGTTTCTGATAAGTATATCCTGAACTCTCCAAAAAGGTATTCGCCACCTCGATCAGATTGAACCGACTTGATGTTTTTACCATGAAGCTTCTCCACAACTACTTGATACTCCTTGAATTTATCAAAGCATTCAGACTTGCGGTGCAACATATAAATTTAACCAAATCTTGAGTCATCATCAATAAAAGAGACAAAATACTCGAAACCACCTCTAGCCTGGATCGACATAGGACCACACAATAAAGAATGAATCAGTCCTTGCAATTCTTGGCTCATATACCCTTTTGTCGTAAACGGCCTCTTGGTCATCTTACCCTCTAGGCACGATTCATAAGTCGGATAATAATCTTCTAATGGACCGAGATGTCCACTAGATACAAACTTTTGAATCCTCCTAAGGTTGATGTGCCAACTCTAAGGTGCCAAAGATATGCTTGATTCATCTGCGAAAACTCCTTCCTCTTATTAGATTTAGTCATGACATTATTCAATTCATTTTGTTGAGTGTGGGAGAGTTTGGTTTAAAAATATACAAATTGCCAAGTAATGACCCAGAACAGATCAAACGATTCTCATAACGAATAATAATCATGTCATCAAATGTAACTGAAAAATCATACAAACCAAGTTTAGAAACTAAAACGAGATTCTTTCTAAAACTAGGAACATAAAGGCAATGTCTCAAAGCAACCACTACTCTCAAACGATAAAGTAACGTCTCCCACTGCAACAGCTGCCATATCTGTAGCATCGCCCAGGTGGTCCCTCTCTCTTTAAGTCGCCTGGTTTCTGGAACCCCTGCAAAGAATTGCAGACATGATCAGTGGCTCCAGTATCTACACACCAGGTTCTGGTAGATACAACCGCTAAACATTTTTTTACGACATTAATGATAGAGTTATCTTTCTTGAGGAGAGGGCAGTCGACCATCTAGTGTCCCGACTTGTTGCACTTGTGGCATCTTCCTTTCGGTTTCTTTGTCATAGCCTGAGGGGCCGGTCGCGGTGCAACCGAAGAATCTTGTGCCTTCGCCTTTCCTGCAGACTTATTTCTCTTCATGCTCTTGTAAGACCTGCACGGTCCAGTCTGCTCGGCAACTAGCACCTGAGGAGTCTGAGTGAATAAGGCTTTTGCTGACTGAAGCTTTACTAGCAGTTCTGGAAGAGCCATATGCATCTTGTGCATGTTGTAGTTCAACCGGAACTGATCAAAGCTCTTCGGCAGAGACTGGATCATAATATCGACCTGGGTTTCCCCATCAATAAAGCCTCCCATAACCTCAAGCTCATTGAGCTGCGCCATAACCCTTAGGGAACGCTCCCTTACGGGCGTGCCGTCAGGCATATGCGTACTCATCAGAGCACTCAAAGCCTCTTGCCTAGCAGCCTTAGACAGATGTCCAAACAAATTTCTGAGATTGAGAAGTATGTCTACCGCAGTGTTCATAGACTGATGTTGATGTTGAAAAACATTCGACATAGATGGCAGAATGTAACACTTTTCCATCTCATCAGCCTTTTTCCACCAGGCATACTCCCGTTTCTCCTGCTCAAGAGCATCAGCCGCGGGCTCTGCCGGCTAAGCCTCAGTGATAGCAAACTTATAACCCTCAACAGTCAACACAATGTCTATGTTCCTTTTCCAATCAATGTAATTAGGACCAGTAAGATGATTTTCTTTTAGAATGACAGACAACAGATTGAACGACATGATGAATATAGCCTGAGAAACATGAAAATAATTTTACAGATTAAACATTTTGAATTTAACTATTAATATTGATATCCTCAAAACAATATTAACTTAAATCCACCAACATCTCTACACACCGTGAGAATGTATTCTATGTGGGTCGCCCTACATACTCAACATTCGAAAGAGAAGAGTTTTTCGAGAACCCATTAATTTTCATAAGTCAAACCAAAATTCATGACGAACGAAATTAATAGTCATTCTCCATTTGGCCATGCAATAAATTCAGGGACCTCGTGGGGGAGTTTATAAATAAATCGCATTCTAAGTGAATCCCATTTCTCGATCCTGAGGTCGTCAAAATTGATTATACGTCTTCTGTGGGGAGGCCAGTACGCTCTCTTAAAATTTCCTCTAATCATCTAAATTTAGAAATTTGTTCTTGTAATTTCCTACAATTAATATTAGTTATGTCATCCGTGGGGAAGCCCATACTTCAAATGATTGATTCACCAATAAATTAGAAATAGAGGCCTTAGAAATTTTAAAATTAACTTTAATTTAAAATCTCTTCTCAAACTTAGTATAATATAAATGAGGATTTAAAATATTTAAATATTTATGCAATTATAAATTAATCATATGCAAATGCTATAATTAATTAACATGCATAAATAAATATGCAATTCCAAATTAATCTCATAAAAAAGTATTAATTAATTAGCATGCATAAACAAATAAATAAATAATTTAATGCACATAATAAAATTTAAATAAATAATTCCACTATTATGGTCATTGAATATTGAGTCTCCATAAACAAGGAAACATTGTATATTCTTTTTCTTTTCAACTGGAACTCCCACTGCAGTAGAATCCTGGTTGATATTGTACTGCTTGACTATCAAGTTAAAACACCGTCCACCAGCCGCTGTCTGCCGACGGTCGCCGGAGAAAATCCGGCGGCAAATTATTTTTCTTCGCACGCTTGTCGCGCATCTCCATCCGGGCTCGGGTCCGGTTGGTTTTTCGAGGTTCGTTGATCTCTTGTGATCTCCCGGTCATCAACACACGATCACAACAAGAAAAACATAATTTACAAAATTACATAATCCGATCCTAGATCCAGCGAATGGATATACAAGTTTCCTAAACAAATAATTAAATCTATCCGCCGGGGAAAATAATTGTTACAAACATTCATCCATAAATTCCTCGACATGTCCGAGTCTTTTAAAACAAATTTAAAACCATACATCACATTCATCAAACACATAGTTGGCCATAATAGTGGATTAAACTAATTCCTGCAAAACCTAGTCTTGTGAATATAATCCAATATATGGCTGTGTTTGAACACATATGATCAAATAAAGCCGTAAAAATTCATAACTTTGTACGAAATGAATTAACCAAGTGCTTTGATACCACTTGTTGGGATCTATCAGGATCTCGTCATGGACAAGTTACGAATTCAATAGGAAACGTAAACATATGCGCAGCGGATATAAAGGTTTGACGTAGAAAACTTACGACTTAAAATTTTCTGAATCTGGCAGATTCGGATTGATCTGGAACAACACACTAATGGAACTGAATCACACAAATGGAAAGGCGGCGTAGGCCGAGTCACGTGCGATCCGGTCGTGTTGGGATCGCGCGTGTCAGGTCGTGGTCTGGCGCATTGCGGGTCACTAGCCGGGTAGCGATAGGTCGCGGCGGTTCTCCGACTGGTCGCGGCTTCTGCCCAACGGGTCGGGGTCGACGGGTCTCAGCCTACGGTCATGATTTGTCGGCTCCGGTTAATCAAGGGGTTGATGAATATATGTATCTAAATAACCTCGGGATCTTTTATTGTATATCTCAAACACCTCTTCCACTCGTACCGGTGGAGCAACGAGCAGAAGATTAAGCACGAACAGAAAACTGAGAGAGAAGATAAAGAGAGACGCGGCGTGTTGTTATAATACACACGTAGAAGAATTTTGATCTCTTCTTCTCTTTTCAATGAGCCTAATGGTGTGTATATAGAGCTACAGTAGGGACCCTTAGGAGATTAGAAATAGGGTGTTTAAATTAATTAGACCAACTGTGGGCCTAGCCCACTCATCTAATTAATTAAATAATATTATAGGTCACTAACATAATATTATTGCACTCCCTTTTCCTAGCACAATGTATAATTGAGATTCCAATAATAATTATATGTATTACATCCCCATGTTTAAGATATAATGTCTATTAATTAAATTGATTACTAACAATCAATAATTAATAAATATATATTGTTTCACCGAAGCTAGCGCTCGTTCATCTATTATTATTATGCCGGAATTTAATCCACCTGTAGGGTTTAGCATAATAATCCTTCATGAACTTACTCTGAGGACATCATCAAACTAAACGTACATGGAGACCGTAAATATCCTAACAGCACATCATACAACAATATTACCCAAGACAGTAGAAAAATTAATTCAGTGAACTGAACCTCGCCCATATGATTCAAAACAATATATACTGCATATATATGTATGTTTAATATCTTACGGGTTAAGAGAACGCAGTTATTAACCGAGGCCTAGTTCGTTTACAATGTTCAGTATAAAATAAACTTCTCCTCTCTGGGATTATGTTCAATACATAAATGTACTAGTGCAACTAATCAGTCAAGACAAACTGTACCGTTGACACTACAACTGTTTGGATGGGGTGTTCATTTTCATCTAGGTGGTGAACCACAATTCTTGTTTCGCAAGTAACTGATAGAATGATCTTCGGTTCGCCCGATGACGACCCACTCTATCTGAATGCAAAGCAACAGAACATAGAACTGTTTTAATCTAACATGCTTCTCATTCGTAAAGGGTAAAAATGTAATATGATCTAAAACCACGGTTTCAGTATATAACACTAACAGGTTCATCACGGATGGACAACAGATCATTTTATCAGTCACTTGCGAAACAAGAATTATTGGTTCACAACCTAGATGGAAATGAACACCCCATCGGGACGGTTGTAATGTCAACGATACAGTTTATCTTGACTGATTAGTTGCACTAGTACAATTATGTATTGAACGGATCCCTGAGAGGAGAAGTTCATTTTATACTGATCGTTGTAAACGAACGAGGAGTCGGTTAATTTCTACGCTCTCTTAACCCATAAGATATTAAACAGACATATACATGCATTACTTATTACTTTGATTCACTTGGGTGAGGTTCAGCTCGCTGGATCAATAAACTTACTATTTTTAGCAATATTGTTGCACGTATGATATGTTGTTAGGATATTTATGGTCACCATGTGTGTTATTTTGATGATGTCCTGCGTGAGTCTTGAAGGATTGTTATGCTAAACCCTGCAGGTAGATTTAATTCAGGCATAATAATAATGCATTGAACGAGCGCTAGTTTTGTAATATAATATTTTAATTAATTATTGATTGTCAGTAATCGAATTAACTAATTCACATTATATCTTAACCATGGGGAGGAATTTGAGTAATTATTATTGGAGTCTCAAATCTAATTTGGGAGAGAAAAATAATATTACGTTAGTGGACCGTAATATTATTTAAATAATTAGAAGAGTGGGCCAGGCCCACAGTTAGTCCATTACTTAAGAAACCCTATTCCTGTTCTCCTAAGGATCCATATTGAAGCTCTATATATACATTATTAAGTTCATGGAAAAGAGAAGAAGATATCAGAATTCTCATACGTGCAGTAATACACATGCAGGCCTCTCTCTCTCTCTCTCTCTCTCTCTCTCTTGTTTTCTGTTCAAGTTTTATGTTCTTCTTGCTGCTCCATTGGTAGAAGTTGAAGAGGTGTCTGAGTGATACAGTAGAAGATCCCGAGGTAACCGAAACAAATATATTCATCAAACCGGAGACAACCACCGACAGCCGTGAGCTCAGCCGAACTGCTGCCGCGAGCCACACGACTGCCCGACGGACGACCGCCGCACGAGACCGCCAGCCCCGCCATGACGACACGACCGATCGCGACGACCAGATGCTCCGACCACCATGATGTCACCAGCAACTCCACCGCAGCCAGTCTGCCTCCCGACACCGCCGATCCACGCCACCTCGGGATCCCGTCATCCCTTTGACGTACTGTTGTCGTTGATCTCGAATATGTCAGTTCATAAAATTTTAAGCCGTAAGTATTCTACGTCATACCTTTAGATCCATTGCACATAGGTTTGTGTTTGTTATTAAATTCGTGACTTGTACATAACGAGATCCTCACAGACCCAACACATCAGACGATCTTGATGTTTGAGTAGAGGTTGCGTGTTCGGTAGATGCCGAAACTGCAGAGTGGAACCTTGGATTGTTATGTTGATTGGAGACCTTAAGGAAAATCCATGAAAAACTCTTGTGTTGATTGACTTGGATTTTTGAACTGAACCTTGGGTTCATTTCATAGCCTTGAGCCGAAAGGCGGCCCTGGCTGGGTGTAGCCACGCGAAGTGATGGCCGAGCACGCACGCCAGTAGAGAAATGCGAGGCTAGCGTGCAACCGACCATCGACTCGCTGCAGCCGCCACCACTGAGCACACGAACTCCCCAGGCCAACGGGTGCGGCCGAACCTTGATCTTGCAACTGGTCTCTTAGAAGGTGAGCGCGCGCGTCCCAGCGCCCCGTGTATGCAGCGCTAGCGAGCTTGCCGCCTCTCGTGTAACAGTGCACTAAACCCAAACCATTAATTCTTGTAATACTGCGTATGATTATGGATTGTTTGAGATTAATATTTATTATTTTTATTAAAATTATTATTATTCTTATTATTATTATTATTAATTGCCTAAAAGATTGTTGATATTGTTATTATTATCTTTAATTGCCTAATTTTTATTATTTGTTTAAATATTTATTATTAATAAATATTATTGCTATTTATATTAAATGTCTAGATGCCTAATTGTTATTAATTGTATAACTGTTATTATTATTAATATTAATATTTATATTAAATATCTAATTTGTCTAATTGATTTTATGTGTTTAGATATTTATTATAAAATAAATATTGTTATGTGTATTATATATATAAATACCCGGTTTTTTTTAATTATCGTTCGATCAAACCGAGCCTCAATTATTTATTAATGATGAACCGAGAATAGGCCTGTGAGCCTCGAACCCGTCGGTCCGCCCCTACCTGGTTTCTCCCCCTCCCTTGGTTGGCTTAAGGGCTAAGTTAAGAGGGATTAATTAACCCTAATGCTTAAATACTAAGATTTCTCCCTCAGCTCAAGGAAACCCACAACCTTTTTCTCTCGCAAACCTCACGTCTCTCATCGTTAAAAAAAAATATGATCGCCCATCGTTCTCATTCTCTCTCTCGCAAGCAGAGAAGAGGTTCCTTCTCGCTCACCATCGCTGCGCCATCCCTCGTCACTCTCTCGCCATAATCTGCACTCTCTCTCAACTGCAAAGTCCGATGCCTGTTTTTCTAGCTGATCAGAGATAGTAGAAGTTGCATCTCGCATTATCTCTACGAGATTCTTCGGTTCGGGCCGAAGAAGGAATGGAACTCCATCATTCTCAAACGGACTGCATATCTTTGCGAAGACAGAACTTAAGATGAAATCAAAAAGCTAGGACCAAACTCTTGATTAGGGATCATCATTCGCTTTGTTGCTCGACAACGGCAAAATCTGTATTGGAAACCTTTCACATAGAAAGAATAAGTTCTCCAAACTCAAGTATTCCAAAGGTGCACACTCAATGCCAGCTTTCAAATCAAATTTTAAATGGAGTAAATCCAAAGATCTTTACAGCTACTTTTCCCCATATTTGTTATCTGAATAACTCATTAACAGGACAGATACGAGGTCAATTACATAGATCCTTTCCGGTCTTCCTTTTCTCGACAAAGCAAGAAGAGTAATTGATCAAATTCGGGGGCGTTCTTATGAGGTTGTTACATGAAGAACATAAGCTAGATGACAGAACGGGAAGACTTAGGATGTAGAAGATCATACCATGGGTGATTCGGCAGATTTGGCGTATACTATATAGCTTAACCGCTACGCTCCTTCTTCACACACGTATATAAGGGCTAGTGCTTGCCTTGAAAGACTTGGATTTGATAATCATCATTGTATACACCCGCATCATCATCTCCCTTTCCATCATCTTCCCCGCGCCCCATCACCACCCTCTCGCCATCGCTGCAGTCTTGTGAGCCCTCCGTCGCGACTAGTTGCTCCACCTCTAGCGACTTTCCATTCACGCAGCAGCTGTTTGCGAGTTCATCCTCCGTCGCACAGCAACTCCTCCGGCGAGTTCGACCACCGTACGCCGCTGTTCTCCAGGAGATCACCACGACCACGCTGCTTTGCTGTTGTCGTGAGGTCCCAGCAAGCCCCGCAGCCCGTCGCCATCACCACCATCACGAACAGCAGACAAACCACGAGCCGTCCCGTTCACCGAGTGCCGTCGGCGAGCCAAACGAAGTTGTCGAGCCCCCTCGTGCGGTCCGTTTCAGTCCCGACTCGACCCTTTTCGTGACCCTCGTCCTGAGAACGGTACCGAGCCTCCGACCCCGCTCGATTTTGCTTCGTTTATGTGTTCTTGGTGCCTTTTAGGCTATATGCTTAATTAGTGTAATATGTTATGTATTTTTGTCGAGATACGTTCGATCTTTGAGAAATTGATTGAGGTCTCGTTATTATCGTGTTTAGTTGTTGTGGGATTGGAACATAATGTGTCCTTGGCCCGATGGTGAAGGCCTCGGATGATTTCGATGATTGTTTAGTCGTATATGAATTTTTGGGACTTGAATAGCTGCTGAATTTTAATAAATTCATGATAAGTTGTATACTGCTCCGATTACCATGAAATTTTATATATGAGGTCCCGTGTTGAGATTATATGTCGTGTAAAAATATTAGGATTTGATTCTATCTGTAGATATTTAATTAATTATTTTTTATTCTGGGCAGAAACTTCGAAAAATCATATAAAATCAAAATGTGCTTCAAATTGACTGAATTTTTAATATGTTGTTCCCCTGTCATGTTTGTATGTTGTTTATAAATGTCAAAATTATTGGACTTGGATTGCTAGGGTAGATAATTAATTGTAGTTTTCTACTGAAACTCATTTTAATTATGATAAATTGATCAGTTGTTGTAAATTGCTGAAAGTTTGTGAGCATGCTCTTATTATGTTGTAGTACTTAGCATACAATTTTTAGAATTTAATTTATTCCTTATGATAGGTTTATAGTTAAAATGAGTTTTCTGCTAAATATTGCCAGAATTTTCATAATTCGTGTATTTATTGTTTAAAGCTGAACTTTTTATATGTTTGTCCATACCTGCTGTAGTTGCTCTGGTAAACATTTCAAGCCTTAATTCATTCATTAGGCCAGGTTATGAATTTATGCTCGTTTTTGCTGGAATCGTGTTTGAATTTTATAAAATTGTGTTTGAGTTAAGGGCCGAGATTTGGTGGTTTTGCTAAGTCCAGTGAGGTGGATTTTATGTTAAAGTTTCAGAACCTAACTCATTAATTTGCCCGACCAACTTAATTTGTGTGATTGCCCATAATTGGTTTTGAGTCGAGTCCAAGTGTTCCAATGTCCATAGAACTTCACGAACGACTTTGTTGAATCAAGTGTTCCAATGTCCGCAGAACCCAACTCATTAATTTTCCCTACCCTTTGTTGTTTGTGTTTAGCACTCGCTTTCGACCAGGTGGATTTATTTATGAAATTTTCTATGCAGTAATTAATTGATATTGCTTGTGGTATGATCAATGTATGCATGTGAACCATGTAGCCTTCGATGTGAGCTGTATCGGCCGTCGAACGGTTATCCCTGTAGCTATAGAACGTACCCTTTGGGTAGTCTACTTTATTATTGTTGGCAGTCAGGGCGTAAGCCTTGGCTGGTGATCCCCGTTTGTAAGGCCAAGGGCCATCGGGGTTGTTTTACTCCTACTGGCTAGGCACTCGATGTGACGCCAAGGGCCATTCGACATATAGCCGGCAGTAGTCTATTGATATAGGTGTGCACATGAGGTTGATTATTGATTATTGATGGGAGATTGGGATAGATTATTGCTTCGTATACATGCTGAGACCATACCTTTACTGTTTTATGATTATTTAATATTAATTATTGTATAGTGGTGAGCACCTCGATTTTCTAATTGTGCTCACCTCCACCTGTTCTTCATGGATGCAAGTTAGTATTTGCGGGCACGACTAAGGGATGCGAGTGGTGGTCTATTTATTTGTTATATGCTTCCGCCTATTCAATTGAATATTGTAACTATTGCTTTTCGAATATTGATTATTGGATTATTGTTAAGGAGTGTACACCTTGGATTTTAGGAATTTGAGAAACCCGGTTTGGGTATTGGATTGATGATTGATGTTAGATTATTGATTATTGAATTTTGGAAATTATTATTTGATTATTGGGATCTGTTTTGAAAAATGAGTAACGCCACAATGATTTTAAAATAAATTTTGAAAAATTTATCCTGATTTTCAGTAAATAAAAGTGGGGCGTTACAGTTTGGTATCAGAGCTAGTCTGCATTTCTGTAGACTGGTTAATATGTGATTATGTGATTATATGATTTGACATTGTGTTATGACCACTTGCTCTCGTCGTGCCGCGCTAGTTCAGGTATAAATACCTGAATGATTTTGAGATTATTTTGCATTGCTTGATTATTGATATTATGAAATCGGGGCTTAGGAACTATCCACCTTTAAATTTGAACTCTGGTATTGAACTCTAGACTTTCTGATTATTGTGCTAAATCTTTTCGACCCATTTTCAATGTAGAATTATGGTTCGCCAAACAATCAACAACAACCACCCCCGCCTCCACCTCCTCCTCAGCAGCACGCCCCGGGTAGGGATCCTATTACCCATTCTGCGCTTAATTTCCGTAACATGCATCCACCGACGTTCACTGGGGTTGAGGGCCCCCAAGCTATGGTCGAATGGCTTCAGCAGCTAGAGTGCATATTGTACCTGTTTTTCACCACCGATGAGGTGAAGGTTCGTTGTGCCACGTTCCAGATGACTGGAGATGCTGGAACATGGTGGTCTGACTACTGGAGGCTTCGTCCTCAGGCTGAGAGAGATGCTATGACGTGGGACCAGATGGTTGCCATAATCAAAGATAAGTACTAACCGGAGGCTTACCGTGCCCAGATGATGCGTGAGTTCTGGGATCTTCGACAGTGACCCCTTCCCGTCACCCGTATGAGCGCGTTCATCCTGATGCTCGTATATAATGATGAGAGGAAGGCCATTCGCTTCTGAGATGGTCTTCGCCACGATCTCTGCTATACCCTGACTGGCCACGGAGTTCTGCCCTACTCCGAGATGGTCCGCCGAGCTACCGAGTTAGAAGTATGCCAGAATGCCCATAAGGCGACTATCCCATCCTATCAGTAGGCCCAGATGGTTCCGCCAGTTACATCTGTTGCGCCCGGCTCTAATTCGGGCAAAGAAAGGTTGATTCCCACAAGGATAACTGGAAGGG
>CACSLK010026087.1:3957119-3968755 GCA_902706635.1 Striga hermonthica
GGGGGGGGGGAAACGTGGTGGGAATGAACGATGTGATGACTACCAAGCCGCTCAGAGACAGAATCCGAAGTGCCCTAATTACGGCAGTTACCACCCAGGCGACTGTTGGTACAACCAGAAGATCTGCTACAACTGTCACCGCCCAGGACATTTCCGTAGCACGTGCCCTGAGCTACAGGGACAACAGCCCAATCGGCAGTCCCATCATCAGCCGCTTCCCCCGCCACCACCTCAGCAACAGATTCAGCAGCAGCATCAGCAGGCTCAACCGAGGTTTGGCGAAGGAGGTCGAGCACGGGTATACACGATGGCCCAGTATGAAGCCGAGCAGAACCAAGGCTGAGAAGTTGATCGAATGACAGAATTGAGATAATTATTTGTTCCTCCTTTGGTTAGAATTGCATTTTTCGTACTTTTTGACAGACCTTGTTTAATTCCCTTTGTCTTGTTAGACAAGTTTGAATATGTTTTGAGACTCCTCTTGATTGTTCAATTTCGATAATTTTTGAAACTTCATATGTCTTTTCTTTCCTTGCATAGAATGCGATATCGGATGGAGTTAAGGATCTTAAATTTCAGTTAAACCTTATCTGTTCTCATGAATTTAGAGTTTTATTTCATGACATCTTAAAGTCGATGCAAAAGGTTCAAGAGAGCAAATATGTTGCAACTCTTGAGAATACCTGGGCCTAGTGATAGGCATAAATCAATCATCCTTTTGTGAACAAATTGGGTGTCATGCCGGAGGATCACGAGGAGTTTCAGGCCAGTTCTATAAATGTTTTGAAACAGAAGAAGCTTTGAGGAGGGTAGCCAAAGAGTTATGAGGAAACATCATACTAATCAGCTAACTGACTCATGATGAAGTACAAGTACCCTGACATCGAAGTCGGAGTACTTGGATTTTGTAATTTGGATTAGGGTCGCAGAACACTATGGAATTTTCGATCTTCATAAATGTATCAAAACGAGGAGATGTAATAGCTGAAGAAGAATGAACTGTAGTTACTAGATGCGGGCGGTGCAGGAGTACTGCGTGTTGGTGCCGTGCACAGGCATGCCACGCTCGGTGATGCATCTCGAGTTGTAGAAAGTGTCGTGCGTAGTGTGCCGCATGTAGCGTGCTGCGTTGCCGCATGCCAGGCCAGCCATTCATGTCACAACTGCCAAGTCTTTAGCCTGTAGATGCATATCGATTCCGGGAATTTTTCATATGTAATGTAATGACATAAGTCTTCTTTGGAGGACTAATGAAGTGATGCAACATTGGAGGTTTTATCTATAGGAGTTGTTGTACTCGATTGCAATGTAGTTACCACGTGAAGTGAGGAGCTTCGTGGTAAGAGTAAAGGCTACGGCCAGGTCATTTCAGTCCTATCTTGATCCTCGCCCAAGTCGATGACTTAGCTTGATGATTTACTGCACCACTGGGAATTACGAGGATGCATGACACGTTTTATGCCTCATGGTGGAGGGAACGTGTGCTTGACCTCGAAGTATGTGTGTTTGTGGCGAGCTGCGTGTTAGGCAGAACCCTACCTGTATGGAGGTACCGGTCACCTGTCGGAACTGAGGATTCATCAGGAAAACGTCAAAAAGGGGTATTCATCAAAGTCCAGTAGGTGTAGTCGAGTCGAGGGCGAGACGACTTGGAAGAGGGAGTACCGAATCTCATGTTTTGATATACCCTTTGCGTTCTAGTGTTTTCTAGATGTTTATTTTTGAATTCCGAGGACGGAATTCCTTGTAAGGGGGATAGACTGTAAAACCCCGTATGATTATGGATTATTTGGGATAATTATTTATAATAATTATTATTATTATTATTATTATTATTATTATTATTATTATTATTATTATTATTATTATTAATTGCCTAAAAGATTGTTGATATTGTTATTATTATCGTTAATTGCCTAATTTTTATTATGTTTAAATTTTTATTATTAATAAATATTATTGTTACGTATATTAAATGTCTAGATGTCTAATTGCTATTAATTGTATAACTGATTGTTATTATTATTAGTATTAATATTTATATTAAATGTCTAATATGCTTAATTGATTTTATGTGTCTAAATGTTTATTATAAAATAAATATTGCTATGTGTATTATATATATAAATACCCGGTTTTTATTTTATATATCGTTCGATCAAACCGAGCCTCGATTTTTTATAAAAGATGAACCGAGAATAGGCCCGTGAGCCTCGAAACCGCCGGTCCGCCCCTACCCGGTTTCTCCCTCTCCCTTGGTTGACTTGAGGGCTAAGTTAAGAGGGATTAATGAACCCTAATGCTTAAATATTAAGATTTCTCCCTCAGCTCAAGGAAACCCGCATCCTTTTTCTCTCGCAAACATCACGTCTCTCATCGTTAAAAAAAAAAATTTGATCGTCCATCGTTCTTATTCTATCTCTCGCAAGTTGCAGCAGAGAAGAGGTTCCTTCTCGCTCACCATCGTTGTGCCATCCCTCGTCACTCTCTCCTCATAATCTACACTCTCTCTCAATAAATCGCATTATCATCTCCCTTGCCATCATCTTCCCCGCGCCCCATCACCACCCTCTCGCCATCGATGCAGCCATGTGAGCCCTCCGCCGTGACTAGTTGCTCCACCTCCGACGATTTTCTGTTCACGCACCAGCCATTTGCGAGTTCATCCTCCGTCGCGCAGCAACTCCTCCGGCGAATTCATCCTCCATCGCGCATCAACTCCTCCTGCGAGTTCGACCATCGTGCGCTGCTGTTCTCCGTGAGATCGCCACAACCACGCTACTTTGCTACCATCGCGAGGTCCCAGCAGGTTCCGCAGCCCGTCGCCATCAAAACCATCACGAACAGCAGACAAACCACGAGCCATCCCGTTCACCGAGTACCGTCGGCGAGCCAAACGAAGTTGTCTAGCCCCCTCGTGAGGTCCGTTTCAGTCCCGGCTCAACCCTTTTCGTGACCCCCATCCCGAGAACGGTACCCGAGCCTCTGACCCTGCTCGATTTTGCTTCGTTTATGTGTTCTTGGTGCCTTTTGGGTATATGCTTAATTAGTGTAATATGTTATGTATTTATGTCGAGATACGTCTGATCTTTGAGAAATCGATTGAGGTCTTGTAGTTATCGTGTTTAGTTGTTGTGGGATTGGAACATAATGTGTTCTTGGCCCGATGGTGAAGGCCTCGGACGATTTCGATGATTGTTGAGTCGTATATGAATTTTCGGGACTTGAATAGCTGCTGAATTTTAATAAATTCATGATAAGTTGTATACTTCTCCGAGTACCATGAAATTTTATATATGAGATCCTGTGTTGATATTATATGTCGTATAAAAATATTAGGATTTAATTCTATCTGTAGATATTTTAATTAATTATTTTTTATTCTTGGCAGAAAATTTAAAAAATCATATAAAATCGAAATATGCTTCAAATTGTCTGAATTTTTAATATGTTGTTCCCCTGTCATGCATAATTTTTGGACTTGGATTGCTAGGGTAGATAATTAATTGTAGTTTTATGTTGAATATCATTTTAATTATGATATATTGATCAGTTGTTGCAAATTGCTTAAAGTTTGTGAGCATGCTCTTATTATGTTGTAGTACTTAGCATAAAATTTTTAGAATTTAATTTGTTCCTTATGATAGGTTTATAATTAAAATGCGTTTTCTGCTAAATATTGCCAGAATTTTCATAATTCGTGTATTTATTGTTTAAAGCTGAAATTTTTATATGTTTGTCCATACCTTTTGTAGTTGCTTTGGTAAACATTTCAAACCTTAATTCATTCAGTAGGTCAAGTTATGATTTTTTGCTTGTTTTTGCTAGAATCGTATTTGAATTTTATAAAATTGTGGGTTTTGAGTTAAGGGTTGAGATTTGGTGGTTTTGCTAAGTCCAGTGAGGTGGATTTTATGGTAATGTTTCAGAACATAACTCATTAATTTGCCCGACCAACTTAATTTGTGTGATTGCCCATAATTGGTATCGAGTCGAGTCCAAGTGTTCCAATGTCCACAGAACTTCACGAACGACTTTGTTGAATCAAGTTCGACCAAGTATGATTTGTGACTTTCTTTTAAGGTCAAGATAAGATATTGATTTCAGTATCTTGAATTGTTGTAGGTGCTTAACGAGCCGAGCTCGCCGCCTACCTTTTGTTGTTTGTGTTTAGCACTCGCTTTCGACCAGGTGGGTTTATATATGAAATTTTCTATGCAGTAGTTAATTGATATTGCCTGTGGTATGATCAATGTGTGCATGTGAATCATGTAGCCTTCGATGTGAGATGTACCCGAACGGTTATCCCCGTAGCTATAGAACGTACCCTTTGGGTAGTCTCCTTTATTATTGTTGGCAGTCAGGGCGTAAGCCTTGGCTGGTGATCCCTGTTTGTAAGGCCAAGGGCCATCGGGGTGGTTTTACTCCTACTGGCTAGGCACTCGATGTGAGGCCAAGGGATATTCAATATATAGTCGGCAGTAGTCTATTGATATAGATGTGCACATGAGGTTGATTATTGATTATTGATGGTAGATTGGTATAGATTATTGCTTCGTATGCATTCTTAGACCATACCTTTACTGTTTATTGATTCAATTGAAGCAATTAACATACCTTATTTAATTGATGGCAGATGCATTAAATAAAACCTATTTAATTATACCTACGTGGCATTTTTCGCCCAAACACATTTTTGGCTAAAAAAGGTATGTTGTTTTTATCTATTTTGTAGTTTTCCCACACATGCTTCAATTAACTAAATAAGGTATGTTAATTATATATATATAATTGATGGCAGATGCATTAAATAAAACCTATTTAATTATACCTACGTGGCATTTTTCGCCCAAACACATTTTTGGCTAAAAAAGGTATGTTGTTTTTATCTATTTTGTAGTTTTCCCACACATGCTTCAATTAACTAAATAAGGTATGTTAAATGTTGTTATTTTACATTAATATTTTGATAATTAATATTTTTTACACTAATTACAAAAATCTTGGATGGAAAACAGAAAAGCACTACACCGCATGACATAAGAATAAAGCACATTTAAAAATATTTATGTTGTTTGGTGCGAATAACATAAAGTAAGGATATATATATAATTGCTGGCAAACTTAAGAAAATATTATTCAGCCAGCAATTAATAAGAAGAGTGACTACATACTTAATATTATGTCCTGAAGTACAAAATATTTTTATTTTTATTTTAATAATATATATTTTTCCATATTAATAAATACATATTTCACAACTAATTAAGAATGACTATGATATGGGATATTATATCCACAAGACTGAACCGGTCTGTTGACCGGTCGATGAGGTCGTATTATGAGGAAGCCAAAGAAATCGAGCAGTCAACAAGTCGACCAAGCAAGGCTGTCGACCAAACTATCCTTCGACCAGATGCATGATCGAGCAACCTATTCGACCTCAACAGGTCGATTACTTCGAGGACTTAACACCACGCTGTTTGGCCTAGTCATAGGCGCGTGAAGGAAGCCTCTGACAGAATTCCAGGAGAATATTTACCCCATGTGCAGGGGGACACGTGTCGAGAAGGCAGTGGTGGATAGCGATAATCACCTCTGACAGCCTACCCCATGTGCAGGAGGACACGCGTCCAAAGAGGATTGGTGCAGGCGATAGTGGCGACGGCTACCTCTGACACACGCGTTTGGTGTGTACGGACGGGCAGTTAGGGCAGACAGCTCATCAAATCCGGGCAGCCCTAGGTCAGGTATCTCACCCCTATATAAAGGGGGTGAGCCTTTCTTCTTCAACACGATCATTCTACTACTTACTCTTGAGAATTGATTGAACATACACTGACTTAAGCTTCGGAGGCTCTTCACCGAAAAACCCCTCCGGTGTGAGAGTTCTTTGTAGGTGCACGACGTTCAACCGGCAAGAAGGAAGGCGATTACTCAAGTTCCAGCCGGTCGAGAAGTTTTGTGTTACCATTTGGCGCCGTCTGTGGGACTTTCGTTTGAAAAGGTGTGCTTCAAGCTCAGCTATGGCGGACGGAATTCCTAAAAATTTACAGTCAACGTTCGATGATGCTTGGACAACGACCAGGCCATTGGGACAGGGTCCTCCCCCGGGTTTTTCTGGCCCATCACAGACGCCGATCACTCCCGTGCCTGTGCTCCAAGGTGTGGGAATGGCAACGGCGATTCCCAGAGGAGACGTTGGCCCCAACCGTGCTCACGAGGTCCGCGCAGCGGACGCGGCGGCGATGCCACCACCACCACCACACAGCTCAACGGCAGCGCAACCAGGAGGAGGGGGAGTGCAACTGAGAGCGACGGTGGCGCAACCGGGAGGAACGGGGATGCAACCAGAAAGAGCGGTGGCCCAAGGAGGAGCACCGCCGTGAGCAATGGTCCAGGCCCCCGAACAGCAGGTGATAATGACCAGGCAGGAGATGCAACAAATGGTGGCGGAGGCGGCCGCGCAAGCAATTCAGCAAGTCACAAACAGTCTCTCTCGGGCTACGACGATGCCGAACACTATTGCAGGGTCACGCCAAAACGCGGAGGAGGATGAATCCAGCTATGGCGGAGGCGGGCCCACACATGACCGGGAGATGGAGAGGATGGCGGAACAGCTGCGCCAATTGCAGGCTAAGGTGGTTGGTCGAGCAGAGAGGCGCGCTCGAGGACACCCGTTCTCGGCGGACATACTGGCAGCATCCTTGCCAAATAATTACAAGGATACTAACTTGGTGTTCGATGGGACTTCTGATCCGTCGAGACACGTGAGGACATTTAAAAATATGGCTGTGTTGCACGGATATACTGACCCTGTTAGTTGCAGGGCCTTTTTATCGACCCTTAGGGGAGGGGCGCTCGACTGGTTCCAACAGCTCCCCCCAGGCTCGATAGTGGACTTTGAGGATTTTGCGGAGAAGTTGACAAATCAATATTCGAGCGCGGTGGCTCAAGAGAAAACGTATTTGACATTGATGGCGATGAGACAAGGCGAGAAGGAGTCACTGCGTAAATATGTCGCTCGATACAATCAGGCTTGTTTGGAGTTTCCGTCAGCGGTCGACGAGGTCAAGGCGGGAGGACTGATAAGGAGTTTGCGGGCAGGACCGTATCGGACTTCTCTAGCTAAGACTCATGCTCACACGTATGATGAAGTATTAAGGAGGTGCAGGAAATATATCAATCTCGAGGAGACTGAGGCGGAGTTTGCCAAACTGGAAGAGCTAGGTCGAGGGGAGTCGAGAAAGGAGAAAGCTGTTTCGCCTAAAAGGAAAGCCTCGCCCAAGAGGGAGGGGCGAGCTAAGCAAGATCGAGGGCGAGAGGACAGGTGGAAGGATCGACCTATCTCTGGAGGGAAGAGATTCCATGATTACACCCCATTAAACGCGAAGGTGGCTGAGGTTCTGATGGCCATGGAGAAAGGGATAGATGGGAAAGATGTGACGTGGCCAAGGTTGAGGTTTGAGGGGCCCACCCAACCGAAGTCGAGGAGATATTGCCGCTTCCACAAAGACTATGGCCATACTACTGAGGATTGTCGGCATCTCAAGGACGAGATTGAGCGTCTTATTCGAGCAGGGCATCTCAAGGAGTTTGTCTATCAGGATAAGGGGAGGAGGAAGGAGAAAAGAAGGTGTCGGGAGGACTCGGTAGAGAGGAGTGAGGAAGATGATGATGAGGATGCACGAGGTGGGCGAGATGGTCGAAAAAGAGATGAGGGGAAGAGGAGGCGAGGAAGTAGAGAGCGGGAAAGAGAAGGAGATGGAGGCCAAGTAAAGAGAGGCACAATATGTATGATTTCAGGAGGACCGACTGACGGGGACTCGAATAATGTGAGGAGAGGCCACGTTCGAGCAATGAAAAAGAAGAGGGAAGAGGTGAGTATCACGGCCCGCATGTCGGTGATAAGTTTTAAGGCGGAGGATGCCGAGGGAGTGGTCCTGCCGCACAATGATGCCTTGGTGATAACCGCGGAGGTCGTAGGCTTCGATGTGAAGAGGGTATTCATGGATACCGGGAGTTCGGTAGATGTGATGTTCTACGACTGTTTTGTGCAGATCAACAGGGAGCTGAATATGGAGATGAAACCGGTGACCACGGCGCTTTATGGCTTCAATGGGGGAGAGGTTATGCCGATGGGAGAGGTCAGTTTGCCCGTGGCATTGGGATCAGAAGAGTTGAGAAAGGTGCGCATGGTGAGATTTGTGGTCGTAGGCGCTAAGTCGTTTTATAACATCATCATGGGACGGACGAGCTTGAACGTATTCCAGGTGGTCGTATCCACGTACCACATGACGATCAAATATCCGGTGGGCGAAAACATAGGGGAGATTGCCGGGGATCAGCTCACCTCGAGAAGTTGCTACCAAACGACAGTCAGCAATAACAAACAATTGGCGAAAAGGCAGGCCGAGTCGAAGGGGGAGGAGATTAATCGACCAGTAGGATCGAGGTCGAGGGAGGACAGGCAAAAAGTGGAGAAAGGTAAGGAGAAAATGGATATCCAACCTGGGGAAGAAGTTGAGGAGATTCAAATGATCGAGAGGTGTGAAGGGAGAAAGTTCAGGATCAGAAAGGATTTGGGAGAACCTATTCGGTCGAGGTTGATCCAGTTGGTTAGAGAGTTCGCTGATATTTTTGCCTATACGGCAGAGGAGTTAACGGGAATAAATGCAGAGGTGATAGAGCATCGGCTAAACATCGACCTCAGCGTGAGGCCGGTGAAGCAGAAGAGAAGGCACCATGGGGCGGAGATGGACAAGATCATCGAGCAGGAGGTCGAGAAACTGTTGGGAGCACGACATATTAAGGAGATTCAGTTCCCCGAATTGCTGTCAAACACGGTGATGGTGTCGAAGGCGGAAGGGAAGTGGAGGATGTGCATTGATTTCTGCGATCTGAGCAAAGCATGCCTGAAGGATTTATATCCGCTTCCTAGGATCGACCAGCTGGTCGACTCCACAGCCGGGTGTGAGCTACTCAGTTTGATGGACACATCTCAGGGTTATCATCAGATCCCGCTGGCTCGAGAGGATTGGAAAAGGGTCAGCTTTGTAACAAGCCGTGGAACATACTGCTATGTGGTGATGCCATTCGGTCTAAAGAATGCGGGGGCGACATATCAGAGGTTGGTGGATAAAATTTTTAAGGATCAATTGGGAAGGAACATGGAGGTATATGTGGATGATATGCTGGTAAAGAGCAAAGAGGAAATTGACCATGTGAACGACTTAAAAGAAACATTCGTGACCCTCCGGAAGTATGGGATGAAGCTGAATCCCGCTAAGTGCTCGTTCGGAGTCAAATCTAGAAAATTTTTGGGCTACATGGTCACGAGGATGGGGATCGAGGTCAACCTGGAGAAAGTGAGGGCGGTGATCGAGATGCATCCCCCCCACAAAGGTGAAGGAGGTGCAGATCTTAACTGGTCGAATAGCAGGCCTGAGCCGTTTTATTTCTAAGGTAGCTGAGAAAAGCGGGCCCCTATTTAAGACACTCAAGAAGAGCTCGAAATTTCAGTGGATAGAGGAAGCACAGAAAGCATTCGAGGAGTTGAAAAGGATGTTGGTCGATCTACCACTATTGGCAAAACCGGCGCAAGGGGAGGACTTGGTGTTATATGTATCCATCAATGAGACGGCAGTGAGCTCTGTGTTATTGTGGGAGGAAGGGACAGCCCAATTTCCAATCTATAACGTGAGTGAGGTGATGCAAGGGGCGGAGAGGAGGTACTCAGAGATTGAAAAAGGGGCCTTGGCAATGGTGGTCACTGTAAGGAAGCTGAGACCATATTTCTTGGGACATAGGGTGAAGGTCCGAACGAACATGCCATTGGGAGAAACACTGGGTCGACCCTCCGTGTCGGGTCGGTTAGTCAAATGGGCGGTCGAGCTGAGTGAATACACAATTATCTACAAGCCAAGGAGGGCGATTAAGGCTGAAGCGCTGGCTGACTTTATTCAAGAAGGGACGAAGGAGAGCGAGGAGTCTGAAGGGGTGTGGCAAGTGTTTGCAGATGGATCGGTGTCGAGGGCTGGAGGTGGCCTAGGCATCGTACTTATGTCGCCGAAAGGTGACAGCCTGGAGTTCGCAATCAAGGTGGCCTACCAGATATCAAACAATGAAGCAGAATACGAAGCGGTCATTAAGGGACTCAAACTGGCCTTAAGTGGCGGAGCTCGAGCAGTGCAGGTGCATTCAGACTCACAATTGGTGGTGGGTCAATTCCAGGAAGGGTTCGAGGTCCGGGAGGAAAGGATGATGAAGTACGTGGAGGAGATAAAGAAGCTGCAGGGAGAGTTTGATTCTTTCGAATTAATCCAAATAACTCGAGGAGAAAATGGTCGAGCGGATCTATTGGCTAAAATGGCACAAAGTCTGGTGGACTGCAAGAGCAGAAGTGTGACCTTGCTGCACATAGAGAAGAGTGTGGTCGAGAAGGAGGTGGTCGAGATAGAAGAAGTCGAGGATTGGAGGGCGCCGATAATAAAGGAATTGAAGGGAGGAGCGGTTAAAGTGATAAGAAGATTCTTCGAGCATGGAGGGATTCTATACAAAAGGTCGCACGCGGGCCCCCACTTGCGATGTGTAACCGGAGAAGAGGGGCGATATGTGTTGAAGGAAATTCATGAGGGCTGCTACAGTGACCACAGAAAGGCGGGTTCCTTGGTAGCAAAGGCTCTAAGAGCAGGATATTTCTGGCCAACAATGAGAGAAGATGCCAAGGAGATGGTGCGAAAGTGTTTGCAATGCCAGAAACATGGCCCACTTATTCACCAGCCGGCCGAAGCCATGACAGCGATGAGTTCTCCCATCCCGTTCGCTCAATGGGGGATCGACCTGGTTGGGCACATGCCCCAAGGAACCGGACAGAGGAAGTTCTCGATTGTTGCGGTCGATTATTTCACGAAGTGGGTGGAGGCTGAACCCCTGGCAAAGATCACGGAGAAGAAAGTGATACATTTTCTATATGATAACATATGTTGCAGGTTCGGAGTTCCTAAAGTGTTGGTGTCGGACAATGGGACACAGTTCAATGGCAAGCGGATTCGGGCATGGTGCGAGGACATGAAAATTGATCAACATTTCGCTTCAGTCGCACACCCGCAGGCCAACGGGCAGGTCGAATTGACCAACAGAATTATATTGAATGGTCTGAAAACAAGGTTAGAGAAAGCATCGGGAGCATGGGTGGACGAGCTTACTTCGGTGCTATGAGCGTACAGAACAACTCTCCGATCGACCACTGGGGAAACACCGTTTAGTATGGTATACGGCATGGAAGCTTTGTTGCCAGTAGAGGTCGAGGTTCAGTCCCAAAGATCGAGCACATATGATCGAGAACAGAATGAACATCTGATGATGGCAGCGCTCGACACAATCGAAGAACTTCGAGGAAAGGAAACAATCAGAGTCGAGGCGTACAAACAAAGGATGCGAGCAGCGCATGACAGAAAAGTGAAAACAGGAAGATTCCAAGTGGGTGACTTGGTGTGGAAGAGAGTCGATGTGCTGAAACACGCCGGGAAATTAGAGCCAAACTGGGAAGGACCATACCTGGTCGAGAAGGTCCATGCTGGAGGAGCATACTCTTTAAAGGATGCTGAAGGAAGATCTCTAGCCAGGTCATGGAA